>CAWUFW010014518.1:0-409911 GCA_963921515.1 Calotriton arnoldi | reverse complement strand
TATTGTGTACATTTGTTGTGTACCTTTTCCTATGGAAACATGGTCCTAACTATAACTACCTACTGACGACCGCCAGTAGGTAATATATATATATATATATATATATTTCCACCAAATGCCCCAAAGCATTCCTGGACGCACTCACAGCTGTTGTAAAACCATACGGTTTATTTCATCATGGCAAACCAACAGAAACATTCTGGTTGTTAAAAGCCTTGTACCGACGCGTTTCGAGGTAACAACTTCTTTTTCATGGGCAGCTTTTTGAATGTCTTGCAGAGAACTCTCAATTATGCATGCCTTATTTTAACCACCCCCAGTGGGCGTCGCTTAGTGCATATTTGCTCCGCTTCTCCTTAGTGCATGCTGGGATATGTAGTCCGTTTTTTAGAGTATTTTGTACCCTCAGTGGGTTCTGCAGGCATTTTTTGCAGCTATTTTATTTCCTTTAGTAGGGCTCCGGATAGACCATTGGTTTCTTTATGCCACAACAGCTGTGCTGCATATCGAGTGTGGAGTAGTTCCCACCATGCAGCCTCTCCTTCAATCGTGGGATGGTGCAGTCCAGCGCAAGGGCAGCCGCGTAAAGAGTATTTCCACCAAACGTCCCAAAGCATTTCTGGACGCACTCACAGCTGTTGTAAAACCATACCCATGCTTTGGGGCGTTTGGTGGAAATATATATATATATATATATCCTCTCACTTCTCTCGAGTATTCCTTGCCACTCCAAAACGAGAGTTGCTTCGTCGCTGTGACCCCTCGAGATCGGGTCCTATGTATCAATTTAAAAAATTGATACAAGAACAAGACTGTTTTACAGTCGAAACGCGTTTGATAGCGGCAGCGAAATAAATCTTTAAAACCGCACACGGCGTTGTCATTTTTGAAATTGATATGCACGCACAAATAACTATAACAGTATATTAGTATCAATTTTAATGTTCAGTCTTATTGATGATGGTCAGTTTTCTTTGGTTAGAAAGGGTGTATTTATACAGATATAATTTCTTCCCTTCGATGTTGACTGGTTTGTTTATTTATTTGTATGGAATATATGTATTTATTCAGAAATATTTAAATCAATTTATCAATTTTTTACCATATGACTGTCTAAATTGTTACAATGTTCTAATAATATGAAACACAATGTTTTATACGCAATTTTTGAGGCGATTGTACTGCATATTGTATAGTCTTTCTTCCATGCACATGATCGTGTGACACGGAACACAGGGAGGCGGGGATTCACCGGGAAGTGGCATTTAAAAATGAAGGTTCGGGCTAATTTTCCGCATGTGATCAAGGGCTTTCGAGCCCGAAACGTGTCATTGTTTGAGAAACATGGTCTAATAAAACTACTTGCCTGAAGACACCGAGTTGGTCTGTCTCTCCTTCTTCGCCGCCTGGAGGTTGCAGGAGTTTACATTGTACTTGGATATATATATATATTGTAAGTTCTCGCTTGTGGTTTCCTTCCAAGAATGAAACGAGCGTAGACCCAAGTCAGTGCATAATATTCTTTATTGCCACCAAGCAAGTCCGCCATGACGCGTTTCGGCCGCCCACGGCCTTGATCGCATGACACGGCTCAAACTGTGAGTATCGAATTTATAGTGCTAGTGCTAAATTTGCATAAATTGAAATCGACAACATACTATATACATTGTAAACATATCACTCCAAAATTATACATTATAAATATGTGAATTTTATCTGTGTATGTATTTACAATGTAATTCACTATTTGACATTTTCTGCATACAGATCCCTGTAATGCTCGAGTATGTAAAGTTGCCTAGACCCTGCAAGGACAGACCGTCCACCTAATATATGCTTAAATGCCTTTTTAACTAACAGTCCAGTGGAGTCTATCTTTCAACAATCTGCAGAAAGTGTGTAAAGTGCAAAAACTAAATATAATAATTAGTTAGTGATACCCTATAAATAAAGTGCAAAGTGAAAAAGTGCTATGTACCGTACATTGCCGTACATCCTATGTGGTCTTTTCTGGGACGACAATGTAATGTTTATTTGAAGTGTATGTATACACAAAATAGTGTAATCAGATAAATCTTGAGCACATCCATATATTCCCATTAAATGTGGGCAATACATTTTGTCTAGATGGAATATGCTTATAGATGCAGATTCAATAGAACCAGGGAAAATCAATATAAACAGTATAGCTAAATGAGATCGAGCAGCTCGGGGAACCTGGTATTAAATGGTATATAGTGTTATTCTGCGACTTCATTCATGTTGGGATACTGATTCAACCCCCTACTGCTAAAATACATAAAATTAATGTAAAATAGTTCATATATATTCACAATAAATACATTCATAAAATACTCAATATAAATATATATATATAAATATAAATATGTGCAGAATCAGATCTCATAGTCACAGATATTGAGAAATATTTCCTCTATAAAGATAGAACTTATATACATGATTATCAGACATATTAATATAATTATATGGCACAGGTCTGTACGAAATATATATATATATATATATTCACTGAAAAAACCATAGGTTTTAGGGAAAGTTATAGTTAGTTGGACATTTCACTCGTCCAAAACCAGAGAAATTCCCCCGTTATAGTTAGTTCAGCTAACTATAACTCGCGCCTCCGCAATGCACTGCTGATGACGTCACATATAACATCATTCATGACATGGTCAGTGACATCACTGATGACATCACTGATGACATCTCAAATGACATCGCTGATGACATCATCCAGTGACTGTGTGTTTCTGTAAAGTTTAAATATGTTTAATATATATAGGGAAAGGCATATTGAAGAATGAGTGGGTGTATAAGTGTCTGAATGGATGATTTAGTAGGTGCGTGACTGACTCTATAAGTGAGTGATTAAACGTATCTTACTGAATGCATGGGTTAGTGACTAAACTGTGTGAATGTCTGTATCCGTCTGTCTGTTGGTGTGTAAGCGGCTGCATGGGTTTGTGAATAGCTTCATGAGTGTCTATATGGGTTATTGATTGGTTGTCTGAGTATCTGTATGAGTGTTTGTGTGGGTGGGGTGGGGTGTGTGTGACTCTGTGCATAGATGTGTGAGTTGGTGATTCACTGGGTGCATGGTTTCAAGAGTGCATCTGTGATGGACTGTATGGGTGGGTGAGTGTGTGTATGGGTGTGTTAGTGAGTGAATGTATATCTCAGTCGTACATGTGTGAGTAACTACATATGTGAAAGGCAGTATATATGTGTGTTGGAGTATATAAATGGCTATAAGTGAGAGTGTGTGATTGTGAGAGTGGCTGTATGGATGAGTGTGTGCTTGTATCAGTGATTGTATAAGAGCGTAAGAATGTGCTAGTATTTGTATGAGTAAGTGAGCTGGTGTGTGTATAACTGTATAGGTGAGTAAATGGCAGTGTGATTAATTATTTGCATGACTGACTAGGTGTGTGAGTACCTCTATGGATGAGTGGCAGTGTGTGCGTGTCTATATAGGTATATGAGTGCATATGATAGTCCTGTACTGAGTGACCGTAAGTATGAGTGACTGTACGGGTGAGTGAGTGGATGTGTGTGTAGACCTAAGAATCAGTGAGTGGGTATGTAGTTATTGGTGTTGGAGTGTCTGTGGTTTTGAGAATGGCAGTCTGTAATTTAGAGTGGGTGTATCAAAGGTTATATTAGGGTGTGAGAAGATGCATCAAATTATCACATGGATGATGTCATCAGTGATGTCATCAGTGATGTCATTTGAGATGTCATCAGTGATGTCACTGACCATGTCATGAGTGATGTAATATGTGACGTCATCAGCAGTGCATTGCGGGGGCGCGAGTTATAGTTAGCTGAACTAACTATAACGGGGGAATTTCTCTGATTTTGTACGAGTGAAATGTCCAACTAACTATAACTTTCCCTAAAACCTATGGTTTTTTCAGTGAATTTCTAAGGTTTTTTAAATGCTAATTTCTGACTATAACGTGCCTGAAACATATGGTTTTTTCAGTGAATTTCAAAGGTTTTTTAAATGCTAATTTCTAACTATAACGTGCCTGAAACCTATGGTTTTTTAAGTGAATTTCAAAGGTTTTTTAAATGCTAGTTTCTAACTATGCCTACAGAGGTAGGACATGTGAAGAAAGAAGAAAAAACGCACAGAAAGAAGCAAAAGAAATGCAGAAAGAAGCAACAGAAGTCCACAAAGACGAACAAAAGTGCAGGAAGAAGCAAGACATGTGCAGAAAGAACCAACAGAGGAGCAGAAAGAGGCCTTGTTGCAAAATCATCCTGTGCCCACAACTTTTTCAGACGGGTACTGGTGGTAACTGACTCTGACTAACCAGGCCTCGAGCCAGTGCTATGCTAAAAGACACTTAGAATACAGTGAAAACACCTACATACACTAGGGAACACAATGCGTTGGGGTACCCCTGTGATTAGCATGACCTCCTCTGTAAGGCCCTAGTACATAATAGGGCAGGGGGATTAAAACTACCTCTAAGTCAGAGGTGCAGAAATATGCTACTTTAACTAGTAGTCACGTTTGCAGAGTGGTGGAGAAAGGGTGCTGGGCGTCCAACCAACGCTCAGGAAATCCGCTGTGTAGGACTTACAGGAGGTACCAGGAGGGATTCTTGGCCCCCAAACTCCCTCAGGACTAAATTGGACTTCATCCCCCATCCCGTAGTTTGCCACGAGGCACGTTTGCAGAGTGGTAGAGAAAGGGGGCCATGGCCTCCGAAGACGTCTTACGAATCCCACTGTGTGGGAATTACTGGAGGTAACAAGAGGGGTAGTTGGCCCCCAAGGACATCCTTGGGGGCCAACTTCCCAAACTATTGCCTCCAGTCAGTCCCACACAGCAGCACTGGTAAGTACTCGTACCAGGCCATGACCACTTTGCCCACCACTCTACAAACACGCTCCCTGGCACGCACTTGGATGGGGATTGAAGTCCCCTTCACTGCTGGGGGTCCTTTAGCGGCCAACTAGCCTACCTTTTACCTCCAGTAAGCCCCACGCAGTGGGATTGGTGAGAGGTAGACAAAGGCCATGCCCCCTTTCTCCACCACTCTGCAAACACGCCCCCTGCCACGTTGTAAGTTGGGGGATTAAGTCCCCTTGAATCCTGAGGGTCCCTGGGGTCCAACTAGCCCACCAGGTACCTCCAGTAAGCGCCACAGAGCTGCATTGCAGAGACGTGTAAAAAGGGGCGTGGCCTGGACTACCTCTCAGCAACGCAGGCCTGTGGCGCTTACTGGAGGTACCTGGTGGGCTAGTTGGCCCCCAAGGGCCCTCAGGATTGAAGGGGAATTAATTCCCAAACTTAAGACGCGCCACAGGGCGTGTTTGCACACATGTCACCTCAGGCCCGCCCCCTCCCTTCACCACTGTGCAAACGCGCCCTGTGGCGCGTTTTAAGTTGGGGGATAAAGTCCCCTTGAATCCTGAGGGTCCCTGGGGTCCAACTAGCCCACGAGGTACCTCCAGTAAGCGCCACAGAGCTGCGTTGCAGAGAGGTGTAAAAAGGGTCATGGCCTGGACCACCTCTCTGCAACGCAGCCCTGTGGCGCTTACTGGAGGTACCTGGTGGGCTAGCTCGCCCCCAGGGACCCTCAGGATTGAAGAGGAATTAATTCCCCAACTTTAAACGCACCACAGGGCGTGTTAGCACACATGTCACCTCAGGCCCCGCCCCCTCCCTTCACCACTGTGCAAACGCGCCCCGTGGCGCGTTTTAAGTTGGGGGATTAAGTCCCCTTGAATCCTGAGGGTCCCTCGGGTCCAACTAGCCCACTAGGTACCTCCAGTAAGCGCCACAGAGATGCGTTGCAGAGAGGTGTAAAAAGGGGCGTGGCCTGGACCACCTCTCTGAAACGCAGGCCTGTGGCGCTTACTGGAGGTACCTGGTGGGCTAGTTGGCCCCCAGGGGCCCTCAGGATTGAAGGGGAATTAATTCCCCAACTTAAATACGTGCCACAGGGCGTGTGGGGGGCCTCGAGCCCCCACACACAGGTTCTTTTTTTTTTTTAAACGAGCCCCAGGGGGTGGCGGTCCCTGGGGCTGCGGGGGGCCGTGTGCCCCCCGCAAATATTCAAGAAAATCTCTGGGGGGTGGCGGTCCCCAGGGCTTGGGGGGCCTTGGAGGCCCCCCACACATTAAAAAAAACAAGCCCCGGGGGGTGGCGGTCCCCGGGACTGCGGGGGGGCTGTGTGCCCCCGCAAATATTTAAGGAAAGCCCCAGGGGGTGGCAGTCCCCGGGGCTCCGGGGGGCCATGTGCCCCCGCAAATATTCAAGAAAATCCCCAGGGGGTGGCGGTCCCCGGGGCTTGGGGGGCCTTGGAGGCCCCCCACACATTAAAAAAAACAAGCCCCGTGGGGTGGCAGTCCCCGGGGCTGCGGGGGGGCTGGGTGCCCCCCGCAAATATTTAAGGAAAGCCCCGGGGGCAATTACAATATAGCATGCCCCCGGGACTTGGCCCACCCAGGGGCTAAATATTAACGAAGCGCGGGAGCCCACGCTTCGTTTTTTTTATTTTCACGGCAAGATTCGCGGATCCTGCCGGTTTTCTTTTTTTTTAATGCTTTTTTTGGCCCTGGGGGTCCTTGTGGGACCCCCTGAGCAGGCCCAGGGGGTCAGGGTGTTTCTACCCTGCCCCCTTTTCTTTTTTTAACGTTTTTTCTACTGTTTTCTTGTGACTCGGTTCTACCGAGTCACAAGATGGCTGCCAACACTTCCTGGTTTGGAGTGTTGACAGCCAATTAGAATAAAGCTCGTGGTCGGGAGGGTCCGCGGATCCACCGCGCCTCTAGATATCGAAACTTTTATTTTTTGATTTTCTCAGCAACTACCTTTTTGCCAAATTTGGTGTAATTCCGTTCAGCAGTTCGAGCTGTAGCCGTGTCTAAAGTTTCCTATGGGAAATTGATTTTCAGACCTCTTTTTTTTTAATTTCTCAGGAACTACTGAATGGATTTACACCATTTAACAAAAAGGGCTCTTTCTGAACCAAGGGCTACCTTTTTGCCAAATTTGGTGTAATTCCGTTCAGCAGTTCGAGCTGTAGCCGTGTCTAAAGTTTCCTATGGAAAATAACATGGAGAAAACACGTTTTGGGACCCCCTTTTTTTCTCGGCCCCCGCTTGGCGAATCACCCCGAAACTTTCAAGACAGGAGCTGACCGGAGCGCCCCACTAGTTTTGAAAATTTCGCGAAGATTCGTCATCCGGCGCCAAAGTTATTGGGAAAAGAAAAAACGCTTTTCCTATGGAAACTAGGTCCTAACTATAACTATCTACTGGCGACCGCCAGTAGATTATATATATATAAAGAAACGTATTAAATTGTAATATAAATTAAAATGATTAGTTTAATAATATTTTTGAATTAAATATATATAATTATATGTATATATTAATATATATGCGTGTTACATTTTTTAAAAATGATTCTTAAATTAATAAAATACATGTACGTTTCATTATGTTAGTGTTACTTTTAAATATATTTGAGGTTTATTATTTATGTTTTTATAATTATAAAAAAACTATATTTTTGACAACTATATTAGTGACATCGATATTTTTGTTTTGATATTTCTGTCATTTACATTATAAGTGTAGAATGTCAATATGTTTCCGGGCAATATTTTTGTGTTGATAATTTTGTAGGTCGATGTCAGTGGCCTCGATATTCTGTCAGTGAACCATAATTATCAACTTCAATCATAATGACTGATGCAACAACCCTCTCATCACACTGTAAAGGCCCATGTCAGTACTGCACAGTGATTTAAACAAAAAAGTTAAAGTAACTGTTTCCCATGTCCTGTTGTCTTTCAATGTATTAACATCTCATTCACAACCAATTTCTGTTTCAATATTTTGGGACAAGCTCATCCAGCTCTCTCCATGCCAAGAGATTCGAAGATGATGACCCTATTTGAATTTGAACTACATTTCAGTTCTACTCTCCATTTCTCCACCACTGAGGGCCTCATTACAAGTGAAGCGGTCTTCCGACCGCTGCACCCACAGTGGCGGTCCACCATCATTACGACTTCAAAAACTGTAGCGGCAGAGGACCACTGACTGCACCAGGCAGCAGTTGTTCCCTGGCGGTAGTGGAGCTGTGCCACAATGTAAAATGTGATGTCATTTCAGATGTCATGAGTGATGTCATCATTGACGTCACTGACCATGTCATGAGTGATGTAATATGTGAGGTCATAAGCAGTGCATTGCGGGGGCGTGTAAGTTATAGTTAGCCTAGCTTTCTGTAACTGCTTAATTTCTCTGGTTTTGTACAAGTGAAATGTCAGCCAAACTATAACATCACGTTAACCTTTTGTTTTTTTCAGCGAATTTCTAAGGTTTTTTTAAATTCTATTTTCTAACTATAACATCCCTGTAACCTTGGATACTTTCAGTCAATTTCTAATGTTTTGTTTATTCTATTTCTGTAGAGTCCTGTTCTGGACAAATGAAACGAAACTGCACATCATCACAAACCGTTTTTACCTCTGCCACAGTACCATACAAAAGTGCTCTATTCCTTTTTCCTAAACATAAAGCAGGAAACTTCACATAGTCCTAACTAAAGTTTGCATTGTTGAGAGGTGAACAGCTTACATCCTGAAATGATGAAAGGTGCTTTGCCTAAGATACTGAGGGGCCGATTCCGATCTCGGTCGGAGGCGCACCCAATACCATTCGGTCGGGAAAAAAGCCATGCGAAAGCCAGTTTCCCGACCGATCCGTACAGCACACCGAACGAGCAAGTACGATGCGCACAACAGCAAAAATTCCGGCCGAGCCGTACTCACCCAAACCAGGTCCTGTTCTCCGACCGAGGCGAATCCGGAAATGCCGAATCGAGTCGCACGGAAGGGAAAATGCAGCCCCGTCCGGCCGGACAAGTACGATGCGCTTTCCGTACGCGCCGAACCCGTCGCTACGCACGGCACGTCAAAGCATCCGGGAGAGGCGCACATAAGCTCCGAATCGCGCCACAACACGATCCACGGCTACGAGACAAACACAGCACCGACGAGGACGACGCGAAGCGACGAGGACGAAGCGAAGCGACGAGGACGAAGCCAAGCGACGAGGACGACGCGAAGCAACGAGAAGGACGAACGACACGAACCAACCATGAATCCCTTCGTCCCGATCATACCAATATTCTACATCTACTACCGGAACAGGCACGGACGCGTACGGCGCAGAAGGTAAGTCAGACACCAACCACAAAACACATACAACACGTACACGACACATCACACACATACACTGGGAATCTGAATATACTTACACCAGCAACAGCAGCACCATAGGGGCGGGATGCCCATCACCAATGCCACATATGCACACAGGGGCCTGAATGCGCGCCACCACCCCAACCCAGGGGGGCAGGATGCCCACCACTACTACCACCCTTAGCCAGGGGGCAGGATGCCCACCACTACTACCACCCTCACCCAGGGGGGCAGGATGCCTACCACTACTACCACCCTCACCCAGGGGGGCAGGATGCCCACCACTACTACCACCCTTAGCCAGGGGGCAGGATGCCTACCACTACTACCACCCTCACCCACGGGGGGCAGGATGCCTACCACTACTACCACCCTCACCCACGGGGGGCAGGATGCCCACCACTACTACCACCCTCACCCACGGGGGGCAGGATGCCTACCACTACTACCACCCTCACCCAGGGGGGGCAGGATGCCCACCACTACTACCACCCTTAGCCAGGGGGCAGGATGCCTACCACTACTACCACCCTCACCCACGGGGGGCAGGATGCCTACCACTACTACCACCCACACCCAGGGGGGCAGGATGCCCACCACTACTACCACCCTTAGCCAGGGGGCAGGATGCCCACCACTACTACCACCCTCACCCAGGGGGGCAGGATGCCCACCACTACTACCACCCTTAGCCAGGGGGCAGGATGCCTACCACTACTACCACCCTCACCCAGGGGGGCAGGATGCCCACCACTACTACCACCCTTAGCCAGGGGGCAGGATGCCTACCACTACTACCACCCTCACCCACGGGGGCAGGATGCCTACCACTACTACCACCCTCACCCAGGGGGGCAGGATGCCCACCACTACTACCACCCTTAGCCAGGGGGCAGGATGCCTACCACTACTACCACCCTCACCCAGGGGGGCAGGATGCCCACAACTACTACCACCCTTAGCCAGGGGGCTGGATGCCTACCACTACTACCACCCCCACTCATAGGATGGACAATGCATGACACAACAAGCACACCACAACCTAGGGAATGCAAGATTAAGACATCCCCCCACCACCATGACAAGCGTGTGAGCAGGCTGTGTCAAATGCCTACAACACCGAACATGACTTTGAACATACAATGTGACCCCCTAGCACATGTGCCACACATATATGTGTGTGGCACCCACAATGCAAGCAGCCCATGACCATTGTGGCAATGGGGCCTAAACCCCCATCATCACAGTGACCAAAAGGCAAGTGTGGGGTCCATAGCTGAAGCACATTTTGACCATTGTGGCAATGGGGTCTAAACCCCCATCATCACAGTGACCAAAAGGCAAGTGTGGGGTCCATAGCTGAAGCACATTTTGACCATTGTGGCAATGGGGTCTAAACCCCCATCATCACAGTGACCAAAAGGCAAGTGTGGGGTCCATAGCTGAAGCACATTTTGACCATTGTGGCAATGGGGTCTAAACCCCCATCATCACAGTGACCAAAAGGTAAGTTTGGGGTCCATAGCTGAAGCACATTTTGACCATTGTGGCAATGGGGTCTACACCCTCATCATCACAGTGACCAAAAGGTAATTGTTGACAAAGAAAGAGCTGCAACTGCCAAACTGCATGGATCATTCCTGGTCACAGAACCAAAAACTCATCTGTGGCAAAGTAGTGTATGTGTCCCATTGCAACATAAATTGGGGGAGCCAAATACTGCAGTGCAAATGAAACATTCCTTTGGCCATGTGCAGACAAACAACACCCATGGGGGCTGACACCGTCAACAGTCATCAATGACACAATGACAGAAGTGACCATCAGAATGCAGAACCACATATTTGCACCAATGGGCACACAAATGCAGATACCCTGTGGAGACAGCAGATGTGAGGTGAACAGATACCATACCATGGCAGCAATGGGACACACAAACCATGATCACTGTGCTGACCGATGACCTAGGAGTCCCAGGGACAGCAGGGGAAACACACCAAACAACATACAGCCAATGGCACACCCAAGATATGCCAATGCAGTGGTGCAGATGCACAAACACAAACAGGCAGACCAACACTGTCATCATACACAGCAGGTGAGGGGTGGGGGTGCCAGTGTCCCCAGGCAACAACACAACACATGAGGAGAGCTGAATACCAATCATACAGATGTGCATACACTGCCACACTAAGGTAACTCATGGATCCAAATCCCCTATGTAGGCAAGCAGGCATTGACAGGTGAGAGGGAGCACAAAACACACATGTCACACAGGCACGTAGGAACAACAACTGACACAGCAAGTCACAGACACACCACAGCACCACCCCCAGGGCCCCCACAATGTGGTGACCCTGGGCTGAATAAAAATACCACTGTGATGACAAAGCTAAATGTCGATCACACTGTGAACCACAGTCAGGTGTCCTGAGCAACTAACTACCATCACACCTACACAAGCACAAATCAATCAGCATGGCCAGTAAGCCAAGGCCAACATGGAGGCAGGGGACTAGCCGGGCAACAACTCTCATCTGCACACACTCAAGACCACACCCCTCGACCTCCAACAATGTGCAGCAGTGAAGTACACATGCACTGGTGACATTGCACATGCACCCATGACTATTCCAGGGTGGTGGGTGGGAACCAAGGTGTAGAAACACATCACACATGGACACTCAACAAGACTCCTGAATGTCTGACACACTGCACACTACGCTGTACATGGACATGACGGCAATACCACACCGACCAATGGGATCCCAGCCACAGTCACACACCAATGAAGAAGCCAAGGTCACCCACAAAGAACACACATAGACAACAACCAACATTGCAGCCCGGACCCTAAGGAGTGCCAGCAGTCACACACACAACGTGTCACAATCACTGAAAGATAACACAAACTGGAAATCACATGACAGGGGCAAACAACAAGTGCCAAAGGGAAACCTGACTGTGACCCATCTGCGTCTGCACACAAACTCTGCCCTGACAGCAAACACACCTATGGGTGACACCCTGATGACCAGTAATGTGCCATGCACCCACATCACAGAGAACACATGGAGAAGACTTTGGGGGAACATAGCTCAAGTCAGCAAGCATCACAAACAGGTACAACACTAGGGATCACAGCATGCGCAGATGAATGGAAGTGAACACACAGACATGCACATACAACACACACCTTGGGCGCAGGCAATGTCACACGTGTACACACTGCCATGAGGGGACTCCACTCCTGTGTGAGGAAAGCTGTGCCATATGTTGCCTCAGTAGGGCCCCATCATGTCAGCTGAGCACTTGGTCACACAATCAACAATTAGCACCAAATGAGGGCTCCCATCACATCAGCCTGGTCATGGATGTGCCAACGGAATCATCAGCACAGATCCAACACACTTGTATAGCAATGTTGCACTGACTACACGGATGAGTCCCTCCCCATTGATGCCCAAACCTGCATGTCCACTGGAGATGGCAACACGGTCAGGGAAGTAGACAAATGCAACGATGGCAGGCACAACAGATGTGCAGGGGTGGAAGCCACAGATATGAAATTGCCAATGTAAGTAGGAAACCCATTGCCAAATACTGAACACATGACACCCTCAGATGCTGCTATTGATGACATGGATACACCACATGATAGGACACATTCCCCCTGGACCACATGGGTTCCTGCACAGTAACACTTCATAATCATGAGACCAGATATCACCATCACTGCAGCAAGGGCATGGTTAGCTGCACCAACAACATGTACATCTGAAGCATGAGCACTAGAGAAAAGAAAGTTGCTTTATTCAGCATATGTGTTGGCTGATAACGACGTCCAGAAGAAATTAGAGCAAAGGCCAATGGCCAGTCCATTGTCAAAGTTCAAACAGGGTGACACTGGCAGATGTCACCCTACGCATGCCTGCACAATACCAGGGACAATCCACTAGGAGGGGCAACCGGGGGGCAGGCCAGGCACCGCAGGGACAGGATCAGGGCTCACCAGGGGGAGTCAGGGAAGGGGTGGTGGGTGCTGGAGAGCCACTGACAACTGCAGTGGAGGTGTCTGACATGGTGTGTGCCGGCACAACTGGGGGGCATGACACAGATGTCGTGGGTGCCGGCACAACTGCAGTGGACCCTGCAGATGGGGTGGACAGGTCCGCCACTGCAGTGCCCAAGTCAGACAGGGCGGTAGTGGACTCCACTGCAGTGCCTACCTCCAGGGGAGGAGAATGGGGAACAGGCAAGGTGGGTTGGACAGAGGGGGAGGACACCCTCACCACATCAGTGGCACAGACAAGCGCAGCGGGGGTGTGGTGCTGGGAGAGCAAGTGGCAGGGGGAGAAGGCCGGAGCATCTTGGGGATGGTATATCTGTGGGTGGGGGAACCTGGGGCAGGGTGTGGTGGGGGCACCTGTGCAGTGGGGGCCTGAGGGATGGAGGACGGAGACCTTGTGCCTGAGCTGCAGGGCGGTGGCGGGGTCTTGCTCTTAGCACTCCGGGGGACTTGCGGGTGGGGGCCTCAGTCCGTCTGCGCCTGGGGGAGGTTGTCCGGGGGCGAGGGGCACTCTGCTCCGTGTGGGTGGGCTTCCTCTTCCCCCGGGATGCTGGAGCAGCTTCATCGGTGGGGAAGAGGCCGAGGTCACAGAGGAAGAGCTGCTGTGACTTTGGGGTTGCAGGTGAGGCAAGGGAGGGTGCTTTGGAGGGAGAGGGAACTGAGGACTGCGCAGTGCATGTGGATGCGTGTGTGTGTTCCAGGGCCCCATCCCCTGTGAGTCTGGCTTCAGTCCCCTGAATGTGCGTGCGTGTGCGTTTTGTCATTGGCGTGTGTGTCAGTGTGCTGGATGTGTGTGTGCTGGTGTGTGCCTGTGCCGGTGTGTGTGTGCCTGGGATGGGTAAGGTGCTGGGGAGTGTGGATGGAGCAGAGGCAGGAGGGGTGAGGGACCGTTTGAGGAGGGACACTGCTGCCGTCAGGGAGGAGTCCATGGACCTATTGCCCCTCTGTAGGTCAGACATGCCCGATGAGATGCCCTCCATGAACGACACCAGCTGAGTCAACAGCGCGGTGTGCGCATGGAGGACACTCAGCATGGCTGTCTGCCCTACATGGAGCTGGCGAAGGAGGTACACAGACTCCTCACTCAGGGCAGCAGGGGACACAGGGGCAGGGGTGCGGTGCCTGGCCCAAAGGAGACACGCTCCCGGACATGGGAGCCTCCACGGACCTGGGGAATGGGAGCCGATGGGAGGGCGGTGGTGGTGCTGGTGGTGGCGGGGACAGCAACACTAGCTGGGGTGTGGTGGCTGCTGACACCCGCCTCCACAAGGGAGTCATCCTCCGAGTTGCTCTGGTCCTCAGCTGAGGTGGATGCTGCTGAGGACTCCTCGGTGTGGCTCCCCTCGCCCTCCGTGCCACTGGGTCCCTCCGACCACTCCTCGGCTGCTGACCCAGTCTGGCTCTCCGGCTCCTCCTGGTCCGTGGAGCTGTCCCCTTCCGTGGCCGTGGATGTATCTGCAAACAATGGGGAAACAGACAGACATCAGTCACCTGCACCAAACGCACACACCACTGTGAGCACAGCACATTACAGAGCAAGCCCTGGCATCATTAGTTGTACATTGCTAAAAGTGCCCTAATTGAACAGGAGAAGTCAATTGTCAGTCTGATGCCAAGCATGGCACTCACATCCCACATGGCCTTGCACCCATCTGTCTGGTGTCTGTTGGATTGCAACACCCCAGTGTTGACACATGCACCAAGTACACAGTAGTTGGACAGTGCAGAGGACACGGTGTGGACACATCACAGCTCTTGCCACTGAGTCAGTACAGGTTTACGGATGTAAGGGATGCCCAGAGTCAAATAGGAAATGCATGTGATGCATACCAGCGACAGACACCATGATGCACCCATGTCCTGATAGCCAGCGCCACTATGGTGTGCATGTAGCACATGTCACTCCCCTGCAGGATCACCAATCAGTAGACACATGCCATGGCGGAGGCATGACTGCAAAGTCATACATCACTGTCTCAGTGATGTATGACTTTGCAGCCAGACAACAACACTCTGCACTGTGTCACAATAGTAGGTCATGGGGAATGCAAGTCCTGGAGCTGCACAAGTGCACATGTACATCCCCCACAACACATCCTCTTTACCCTCATCTGTCCAGGTCATACCTATTGGACATATGGGAGACCTGTGACACTACCCTCTGAACCTGAGCCCCTCACACTCTGCTGTGCATGGGGAACACCTGCCTGAACTTCACATTTACATGCCCCAGTCTGCATGGGCAGCTGATCAGACACCTATGTGTCACACAAGTATCGTCTCCTATGGTCCCATCTCCAGTGGCATGCTGAGCCCCTACCAAGAAACTCCACAGCAGTCCTGGCGACTAATCCACAGCACACTGACACAGAGGCAGACACCTGAGGGGTCAAATCACTGTGCACAATGTGTCCTCTGATACACGGGAGTGGGAGTACAGAGTGTATTGTATGGCCTGGAGTAGGCATAACTGTCCAGCCCCACATGAATGAGGGATGAGCCCTGGACTGTAGGCAGCTGGCTAAGTATGTGTGACACACGTCATATACATACTCCTGGGGCCCAAACATTGTTCCCACCCGCAGCATGGGTGTGTGCCAGGTACCCCAGCCACATGTGGTGGATCAGCTCAGCAATTGGACCACAGATCAAAGTAACACGCTGAATACATGTCAGAATACAGGCATTGTGTAAGCAATGGACCCACCCATGATGCCCACCACAGAGTCAGGGAAACAGATGCTGTCTCCCACCTTGAGTCAAGCAAACTGCAAGGACACAGTCCTAAGTGACAGAATTCCCTGCATGTAAGGGCCACACCTGGGTATCAGATGAGGAGTGGGCAGTGCACAATAGAGGGACATGGCTCCTGGACAACATGACTGCTGTACTGTGGCAGTTCAACCTGGCCCGAGGAGGGCACATAGCATGTTAGACAGAGTACACAGTGCAGTCTTTGACTCACCCCTCCTTGCTGCTCTCTGGCCTTCAGCTGCCCATCCAGGTCTGGAAAGACCACCGTCAGGATCCTGAGCATGTGGGGGTCAGGGTCCGTGTTCCGCCCCTCCTGCGAGGAGGCGACAGCTTCAGCTGGACCCGTGCAATCCTCCGGGTCCAGCCCGAAGGTCCTGCCACCTCTTTTGGCAGTTGCGGATCCGGCGCTTGTAGACCCCCACGGACCGGACAGCCCGGACGATGTCCTTCCAGATCTCATGCTTCCGCTGTGTTTGTGCAGTTTTGTATGCTGCGCACGCGTCGGTCGCGGTGTATTGTGTTGCTTCGGCTCGGTTTTGTATGCGTGTCGGTCGTACGGCTTGTCCTCCGTCCGACTCGGTCGTGTTTTTCGCGCCTTGCATCGTACTTTGCGGGTTGGAGTTGGCGGGTACGATTCGGTCGGATTTGTTCCGGGTGCGTGTCGGTCGGTTGGATTCGCGTGTTTTTCCGGCCGGATTGCTATTTTCCGAGCGGCTCGGTCGGTCGGCTTGGTTTCCTGACGTGTCGGTCGGATTTATCGCGGCTTGCATCGTACTTGGCGTGTCGGGCGCCACTGGTACGTGTCGGTCGGTAATTTTTCCGGCTCCGAGTCGGTCGGTGCTTTTTCCGGCCCGAATCGGATTCGACCCCTGAGTGTCCCTTCAAATTTGTATACTTTCTAACCTTGCAAGGATCCAATCCTGATAAAGTAATTAATATGTGTTTTAAACTTCACCTTGGAAAGATATGTAGAAATTGTCTTAGTATATCAATGGATTGCTGTCAAATACCACAAACACTACTACAATTCAATTTGCATACAGAGCCTGACTACGCCTTCCCTGTACCTCTTCTGCAATAACTTGTTCTACATTTCTAGACACCATCCCCTCTTTCGCTATAGGAGTGCCATTCTTCATTTCATAACATCATTCTCTTTTATCAATAGCATAAACTAATATGTTGTCCTGGAGACAGCTTTCTTCATTAAAGAAAGGATCTGTAGTAGAAGCATGTATCCATTCTCCACTAAAAACTGTACTAAAGTTACTTTTATTGGCTAATCTTTTCTTCTGGTTTTGTCTCCTCATGTACAACACTATCTTCTCAAGAATCTTCATTCTATTTATAATCAAAATGAAAAGTTTGCTATTCAAAGCAAAGGCCTTATCAATTACACCCTCAACTTGTTCTTTCTGTTTCAGTGCCTCTTTCCATCTTCTATACTTCTTCATATTTCTCAGTAGACTTACAACTACTCTACTGCAAAACATCCTGGCTCTGATTTCCTTAAACTGCTTCTATCTCCTAGTTAAGGTGTGTCCATCTTTGTTACATTCTTTCATCTTCTTGTAATATAGATTTTGTCCACTTGTATTCTTTCTCATAGTTTGATTTTTATTTTCATTATTTTGTAATCTTTACAGGTGTCCACACATATTTTTAATAAATGTCTTTGTCCTCTTACTAGTAGCTGTTTTTTCTTTCACCACTTTTTATGCATTTTTCCCCTTTTGTGTCTCAGTTCTGCAGAGATAATGTAGTTTCTTCCGTTGCTTTTTCCTCCGAACAATTGTAGGCATTCTAACTGTCTGTTGGTATGTAGATATTGTTCTGTAAAACAACTTTTTTATTATATTTTAATTTTTACTCTAGCCAATGAATCAACTACTTTACTACTGACATACACATAATACTAAAACAATTCTTATGTTATGTTGCAGGTTTAAATCTACAGATGAACCTAGCTATATAACTACATGCACTTACTTCAATATACCAAAGCCAAACTAAAACACAAAACTGTATTAATTAGTTCTCTTTTACCATTTTAGCACCCTCTCCTACAACACAGCTGCACCATTATCAATTCTCACTTATACATAGTGAAAGACCAGTTTAACCCTTCTGTAGTAAATTTTAAAATGAACATCAACCAAATTGTAAAAGTACATGCAGTGTCTCAACACTGTAAATCCAAAAAGACAACATAAGAGCTATTAGTGTACCTCTCTACCACTATGTCAGTAGAATCTCAGTACTTTTCTACTTAAATGTATCACATTTACATTTTGGGAAACAGTGCATATATGAATCTGCACATTAATCTCCATCAGAGAATATAGCTAACTAATTATTCT
Organism: Calotriton arnoldi; assembly: GCA_963921515.1. Classification (NCBI taxonomy): domain Eukaryota; kingdom Metazoa; phylum Chordata; class Amphibia; order Caudata; family Salamandridae; genus Calotriton; species Calotriton arnoldi. Next base: position 391,474 of record CAWUFW010014518.1, on the reverse strand, counting down.
GAGTACATACAAAGAGTGTGTCACAGCTTGCATATATAATTCATCAGATGGTTCTAAAAGACTACATATTCCTCACTAAAACTTGTAAATACATGTATTTGTGGTTGAATACATGAGTACTCCCTGCATTATTGAATGAATGCATAGGTAGTGCCTAGGTGATTCCCTGAGGACACAGGTAGTGCCTGGATGATTCCCTGAGTATATCAGAACTCCATGGGTCATTTCATATCTGCATAGTTACTGCCTGCATGTTTTCATTAGTATATCACTACTATCTGGGTGTTTGGATGAGTGCATGAGTAGTGACTGAATGATTAGATACGTGCACGACAAATGACTCAATAATTCAATACATGCATAGTGGTTAGATGATTAAATAAGTGCAACTCTAGTGCCTGGATGATTGCAGGAGTGCATAGATAGTATATAGGTGATTTATAGAGTGCATGGATTGTGTTTATACGTGATTGTTTAAGTACATGTGTTAGAATAGAAATTGTTTATGCTTTCGCAGTATTCCATGTAAGTTAGCATTTGCTGTGCCATTTTCTATTTGGGCGCCATTTTAGGCTGTTCGAAACTGATCTAGTTCAGTTCAGAGAAATGTCTCTCTCCGAGTTTCGTTTCTTCACTTGGGTTTTGTTTTAGTAATGAGCGCACTGTTCATGTCAGCACATAGCTTTCTCACTAGGTAGAGGCCCTCTCCCCCTTGTCTGATGGCGGGCTCCGGATGGAATGACCTTCGACTATGTTACTTTGTGTAAGATATGAGCGCTGAAACTATTTTTTCTGTATTTTCCTGTTTAACTGCACGTGCTTGAAAAATTCCACTGTGGGCGTGTTTTTGCCCGGTTACGAAACGTACATAATGTGTCTTTATGCTTGTCGATTTCAGTTCCCTCTGCAACACTCTTAGCGACTGGGCAGATGGGGCTCCACTCTGAGTGTATATGAATAAACAGTTATTGGTTTGTATTCTCTACTGACTGACCAACTCTTCATTTAGCACGGAAGGCTAAGAGGTGGTCATTAGTGACCCGGGTGGCCCTAAACGGGTTACTTCCTTCAGTTGGTGTCCGAACAGGGACTCCTTCAGGTGATTGATCCATCCCCTTTAAGCAGACGAGGGGCACACCATGGAAATCGTTGAGTCGGACTGATGGCTCAGGGATCCCTGCACGAAGAGTTTCTGTTACTCGCAGCTGCTCCTTCTGTACCGCCGGACGGTGCCTCGCCCAGTGGTCATCATGACTGGAGTCCTGAACGGCCAAACCCTTGGATCTGACCATTTGGTCTGAAGAGTCGGCAGTGGAGAACTGGTTCGTTGTATTACTGATATCAGGTGAGTTTGTTTTGGTTCTTTGTGGATATGGTACCCTTTGGGTTTGAGTTTGGGACGGTCTAAAGACTCTTTTTGATAAAAAGTGTTTCCTGATACTTTGCCAGGTGACAGCTAACAATTTGTTTCTTTTTCGAAATGCCTGGCCTAAGCAAACTTTGGAATTTGTGTTGTCGTTGTTGTTCTGCAGATGCTCGATTGGAAGAAGCTGAGCCTGTGCCTCCTGAAGGCAGCCCTAATTTTGATATGTATGTGAAACATGGCCATGGCCCTATTATGTTTAGTACATTATGGCACAAATATATGAGGGACAATGCAGAGTTGCAGTGGCCTCTGATGGGCTCTTTTGATTCAACAAAAGATTGGGTTTTTACAGGAACAGTTATTTAAGAGACAAAGTAGACAGTCGATGTGTGACTCCCTTCGGACTTGGCAGAAGGAGGTCAGACAGAGGCGGTTAAAGATGGAGCGGGACGCACGGAAAGGGAAAATGCGAACATTGATGCAAAAAGCTGTGGCATATGATAGAGAAAAACAGGAGACAGGAATTGAATGTGAAGATAGGAGATTTTGGTTGCATATTGACAAGTCTTATTTGGCCAAAAAGGAAAATGATACTTTTGTAGAGGAGCTGTTAGACACTCGACCCCCGCCTCCTTATGCCCCACAGAGGATATATCCCACTGTTCCTTTACAGTCACAGCAGCCTGTTTCATCTGCTGCGGCTGTTTCTGTTTCTACGGCTGTTACTTCGACAGATTTGGCTACCGCACCCCCTGCTCCTTACTCGTCCTCGCCATCTATGATGACTGTGACCTCTAGTACATCTACTGTTCCAACTTCTGTGTCCTCCATTCTTTCTCCTCCGGAACAAACGTTAGCCAACATTGTACCTGCCACCTCTGTTGCTTCTCCTTCTCTGGTTCTTCATCCTCCGATGCTTTTGCATGCTGAGATGCCAGTACGAGGGTTTGATGACAGGGATTGGGTGAAAATCAGGGAACAAATGGGTCCGTTGGTACACTCTGGAGTGGGAGAAGATGAGAAGGAGGTGTTAGCAAGACAGGCTATGAAGTAGGCTAGTAATCTGGTTCATGGCACTGAGGACATTTTGCAAGCTGTGTGTGAATTTGAGACTTTTCTACAGCAGCACGTTCTTCAGCATATGTCCGCTACATTGATTGACCTTTGGCACACACACATTAAAATTGAGGCCCAACACGTGTAATTTGATATTAAGGACTGTGTTTATGTAGCTGATTTGGCCCCAGGACAGGTGCTCGCAACTATTGCTACTATAGTTTCTTACAGAGTTCAGTTGTATGAAAAGAGTCCCACTAAAATTACTCAGTTCCCTATGCATGAGGTTCACATAATATATCATCCAGAAATACTTAGTTAACAGACCATTTTGGTAACGTCACTAGACCAGCTGTAGCTGCCCGTTTTCAGGAGCAATGGGTTTATACTACGTGGAAAAGAAGTGAGGTTTTAGCCCTAAAGGCTATGTTGCCCGACCCTAGGAAAAATCCCACAGCTTATTATAAGGAATTAACAGAGGCTGCTTCTTCCACTGTTATGACTCTTGCTGATATTGAAATGTTTTTTGGTCTTCTTGTTACGGTCGATATTTGGCAGCAGGTGCATACTTAAGATTATGTTTCAGAATTGAGCGGTACATGGGATGTGATTAAAGGATGGGATCAGGAAAGAAAGCCAGGAGATAAACCCTGTGCTGAGATACTACCTTTGCCTGGCCGTATCATTATGTACATACACACTCTTATTCCACCTAAAAAAGCTAAGTTGAGACAGATTGACGGCTTGTCGACAGAAGAAGGATGAAAGTGCATCTGATTTCTTTACTTGGTTTGAAGACACGTTTTTGGATTATAGTGGGCAGGATATGTCCACTGAGGGAGGAGTTTGATTGTTTGTTGATAGGTTTGTTACTAATCTTCTTCCAGAAATAATTACTCGCTTGCAGGCTTCCAAGAGTGCTTGGTCTACGTCTTCTCCCTCTGTTATTTTGAATATGGCCCAATATTAGGCCAGGGCAGTGAACTTCGCTCCGTTCGCGGAGTTTGTGGAGTTTTCTGCACTCCGTACTCCGCGGAGCTCGCGGAGTGCAGAAAACTCCGCTTCACGATGTGCAGCGGAGTTTTTTCCCCGCTCACGATCGCGAACGATAAGTTCGCGATCTCGAACAGTAAGTTCGCGAGCGCGAGCTGCCGCTCGGGTAGAATTTCTACCCCAGCGGCAGGAATACCAGCACAGACTGCAGTTTGCACTGCACTCCGCCACTCGCGGAACTTTGCAGAGTTTTTTTGTAACTTCGCAAAGTTCTGCGTAGCAAAACTCTGCGAACTACGCCCAGGCCTGCCCAATATTATAAACATCGAGACCAGGAGGAAAAAGATAAAATTGATAAAAAGCATAAGGATTTAAAGACGAAGGTGTTGCTACAGCAAGCATTTTGGGGTAATAGTAGGGGACGAGGTGGTCCTTCTAGACAACTTCTGCGTGCTAGGCAGCCTTCAACTACACCTTTGGGGCAGAATCAGTGTGCATATTGTAAGGAGGAAGGACATTGGCGCAGCCAGTGTCCGGTGCTTTTACAGAAGGTTGCGTCCCCTAGAGGACGAGGGTCTGGTGGTAGAGGTCATGGGACCGACAGAAATCAGAATGCTGCGACTTCTGTGAGCCGTTCTGACAATAATTATTTTGATGACCCAAGAGATGGACAGTATTATCATGATGATTATGACATGGATGATGTGACAGGTATGTCTTACAGTTATGACAGACAGGGGCAGAGTGAGGGACCAGTTCCGAGACCTGTAGATCAGCGTCGTCCATATGTCACAGTGGATTTGCAAGGCTCGACTAAGGAATTTTTGGTGGATACAGGTGTGACAAAGAGTTCAGTTTCTCGACATATGGTCCCCGGGCCGGCTCTGTCTGGCCACAATAATGTTTCGGTAGGTTTTTCAGGTGTACCGGTTGTAAGCCCCATTTCCCGACCCCTTGCATTGACTGTTGGTCCTTTCACTGTGGAATCTCCGTTCTTGTTAACATCTAATTGTGGTGAAAATTTGATGGGTTTGGACCTGTTGAAGAAATTACATGCTACTGTCTATTGCTCCCCTGCCGGTGTCTATATTACTATGGGTCCGGATGTGAATACTAAGCAGTGTTTGTCTCAGGATGCGCCCCTTCCAGTTGAATTTGCTCAGGTACCACCCACACTGTGGGTCACAGGTGATACAGACATGTGTTTTTCTTACATTTACCACCGGTTTCTATACAAGTTAAGGATAATGCAGTTCTACCCCGCATTCCTCAATATAAGATACCGCAGGCAGGCGAACGGGCTCTTCTTCAGATTATTCAAGATTTGATACGAAAGGGAGTGGTTGAGGAAACGTCTGCCAACATTTGTAATAGTCCTATTCTCCCAGTTCTTAAGAGGACACCTTCGGGTTCCCCTCATGTTCTTGATGATGTTTATCGCTTTGTGATTGATTTGCGAGAGGTTGATAAAATTGTAGTTCCACGGTTTCCAGTGGTTCCTGATATTACCACGCTCTTAACGATGATTCCATCTACTGCTAAGTTCTTTTCTGTTATTGACTTGAAAAATGCATTTTTTGTATTCTTATCCACCCAGACAGTAGGTATTTGTTTGGATTTACACTGGCTGGCAGAAGCTTTAGATTCTGTTGCGCTCCTCAAGGCTATATGGAGAGTCCTAGTATCTATAGTCAGGCATTAAAAAGTCAATTGGATTCACTATTGCTTCCTCCAGGTAATGTATTGGTCCAATATATTGATGACCTATTGATTGCTTCTGATACGGAACAGGGTTGTAAAGACAGTACGGTGAAACTGCTATTGCATTTGGCACATCATGGTCATAAGGTTTCTCTTTCGAAATTCCAGTATTGTTGACAGGAGGTTACCTACTTAGGTCACCTACTGTCGAAGGAGGGTGGGAGATTGACCCCTGAGCGTATCAGTACCATTGTTAAAATGCCCATTCCACAAACTCAGAAAGATGTACGTGTGCCTATAGGTATTAATTCCTACTGTCGACAGTGGATACCAAATTACTCGCTACTAATCAAACCTTTGCTTACTTTAACAATGAAAGCAGTGCATGAGCCTTTGCCTTGGACACCCGAATGTCAGCAGTCTTTTGAGCAATTGAAAACTGCGCTTTGTTCGGCTCCGGTACTTGGCACACTGAATTATAACAAACCGTTTGTGCTCTATGTCCATGAGATGGCTGGTTGAGCACTTTCTGTCCTAACACAGAAGTTTGGGGATAAGCAGAGGCCTTGTGTTTATTTTTCTACTGTGCTTGATCCTGTCGCCAGGCCCCTTCCGAGTTGCCTGAGAGAGGTCCCGGCTGTGGCCACTTCAATCAGGCAATCGGCTAGACTCGTACCTGATACAGACCTCACAGTTATGGTACCCCATGCTGTGGATACACATTTGAATAAGACAAAGACTCAGCACCTTACCAGTGCATGTCTTACCGGCTATGAATTGACATTGTTTGCTAAACACATTACGATTAAGAGATGTGCCACTCTGAATCCAGCCACATTACTACCCCTCCCTTCTGAGAATGACACAGTCGACAAACATGACTGTATTTTATGGACAGAGGAAGAGGCGAAAGGACGGGTAGACCTGACTGATGTATCCTTATCTGACCCTCAAGGAGAACTATATGTCGATGGCTCTTGTTTTAAATTACCAGATGGCACCACCACTGCAGCTTATGCTATCACTACATTGCGGACAGTGGTAGAGACATCACTGGTTCCCTATCAGTCAGCTCAAGCTGCTGAGCTTGCTGCCCTTATTCGAGCTTGCGAATTGAGTGAAGGGCTGGTTGTCAATATTTATACTGACAGCCAGTACGCATTTGGGGTCACGCATAATTTTCGGCGGCTTTGGGTAGAGAGAGGGTTTCTTACCTCCCATGGTACCAAGATTCAGCATGGGCACCTTATTTTGCGGCATTTGTCTGCTTTAACTCTCCCCAAGAAATTGGCAATTATCAAGTGTAGTGCCCATAGAAAGGTTACAGATGATGTGGGTGGAGGAAATGCTTTTGCAGATCAGGTAGCTAAGGAAACGGCCTGAAGTAAAATGAAACGTATGTTTGTTGCAGGTCCAGCTAGGTGGGTTCACGAAGTTGTCATGTTTGAAAATGCCCTTGAGAGTGTAAAAGAGATACAAAGTGAAGCCACAATAGAGGAATTAGCAAAATGGCAGGAAAGTACAGCACAGTTGAATGAGGAAGGGTGCTGGATTGATAAATCAGGGCAACAGAAATGGATGTGGCCGGATTCATTCATATGTTCTTCCCGTGGTTACTATGGCACATGGTCCAGCTCATATTAGTGCAAAAGGCATTTGTAAATTGTGAGCCCCTGTGTGGCATAATGATAACATCTCTAAGACAGCTGCGCAATTGGTGAAATACTGCATGGTCTGCATGATGCATAATCCACAGAAGGGTGACCCTACACCACCTGGTAATTTTGCGCAACCCACTTTTCCTTTTGAAGTCCTTCAAATGGACTACATTGAATTAGAGAGATGTAATAATCTCAAGTATGTTTTGGTGGTTGTATGTATGTTCAGTAAATGGGTTGAGTCCTACCCCACTAAGGATAATACGGCCATTACGACTGCGAAGGTAATCCTTAAAGAGTACTTTCCTTGTTTTGGCTTGCCCCGAGTTATCTGGAGTGACAACGGAAGCAATTTTAATGGGAAAGTGATTAAATTGATTTGTGAAGGGTTACACATTAAGCAGAACTTTCATGCTGCCAGTCACCCCCAGTCAGCTGGCCTTGTTGAGAAGTACAATGGTACAATGGTACTCTCAAACTGAAATTGGAGAAAATACAAGAGACAACAGGGTTGCAATGGCCAGATGTCCTGCCTTTTGTCAACAAGAACAACAGCTAGAACAGGATTGACACCCGATGAGGTAGTATTTGGGCGCCTGGCGAATGTCTGGGGTGTCTGGGGCGTTCTATTCACCAACAGGTGTGGGAGTCCCTACCTTCTGTACCAGAGGGGCCCTGCCACAACATTCAGCCTGGGGACTTTGTGCTCATCAGGAATTTCCAGCGGAAGAAAAGTCTGGAGCCGCCTGGAAGGGTCCTGAGCATGTTCTGTTGGTGACACGGATGGCTGTAAAGGTCCTGGCCGAAAGAACTGGGTTCATGCTACACATTGCCGGAGGATTCCTTTGCCGTTTCCATACGATCAGTGGGTAAAAGAGGGCATGGGCGACACAGAGTGCAAGCAGGTGCCCAGGTTTGTTCCCTTTAGCAACGCCCAGTTGATCTGGACCTAAACAGATAAGGAGAAGGATGATGTTTTGAATGAGGCTATTCCCCCAGAAATTTGAGTTACTCACGAGCCTTTGTTTATTGATCATACCGTGCCTGGGGCTACCAGGTACAATTTGTGCCCTTGGCCGAGGGATACTGAGTCCAAGGAGGAGAAAGATTAGGGATGGACTGCGCAAGATAGGTAGTAGTGAGTTCAGTACCAACGGAATTTACAGTAATTAGTGGAGAAGTTTGTACTTACTTTACCCTTATCGTTGGAACATTAGGTAAGGAGAACAGAAGTACATATTTCAGGTATACCATCTTTATCGACGTGGGAGAGATTAAAAAAGCTTAGGACAGAGAAAGCTCCACCGCTGGTGCTCAAGAGCGCCAACTTATTGATGTACTATAGGAGCCTGTGCCAGTGAGGCTTTGACCGACACTGGGAACTTGTATATTTTCTTTGCATACTTGCTCCTTTGCAATTCATTATGCATCCCTATGGTAGAAAGGTTGCTGAGAAAGAGCAGCCAATGGTTCTTGTTGCACAGCATAATATGATGTGGACATGGAAGAACAAAATAATATGTGTTGTTTTCTTGGTTTTGCTGATAATAATATTGTGTGGGGTGTAATGGGTTTTGGAAAATGATCAAAGTGTACCTTTACGCAGTAAGGGTATGGTTATCTCCCCGAAAAGAAACAAAAGAACAGCCCAAGTAATGTATTTCTGGAGACACATAAGAGATTCTTTGGAGAAGGGACATCTTGTTACCCCACCCAATCCGTTACTAGTCTGTGGACTGCATATCCAATATCACTTGTGAATTATACTTATACTGGCCACCCCAATTTACAGAAGTGAAAGGAGTATTTGGTTTTGGTTATCCGGGACCATGTCTATACCATAGAAAGCCACTGGGAATGGGTTATTCAGGTTGTGATAACAATACATATTGCGACAATTTCTATATGCAAAAACAAAATGTTACATTGGTGGGTTGGCATTACAAGGAATTGATAGTCACCCGGGAGGCTGGTTATTATCCTGATTGTTGCTCTATCGTGAATAGTACTGACACTTCATTGTATATCAATTGTTCCGGAATAGTGCTGTATAAAAATACAATCCCCTTGGTGAATGACGAGGATCCAAGTACTTTTGGAATGAACTCCAGGTATGCAGCAGTAGACTATGAGGGACAGATTTATGCACACCCAGGGTTTTACTTTTTGTCCAACGGAACATATTCCAATGTCCATAATGAGTACGGATGATGTAGCTCTTGGAATGGTGTTGCCTTTGGGTGTACCTTGTAAATATGCTAAGCCTAATATACGATGGGTTAAAAGGACTCTAACGTAAGAATTCTGTGAGAGAGTGACCGACATAGAGGTCAATAATTATAGTAACGAGATTACTTTTGGGTATATCATTTCCTCTATTTTCACTTTGGGTGGTACCTCTATGGCCAGGGGTGAAAGGCTTGAGAATATTTTGGATGCAAGCTGCAAATTCTATCTAATACTATAGTAGCAGCTTTGCGCGACATCACCACTCAGTTGGAGAGTATGCAGATATATTCGGAACAGACCAGATATGCAGTGGACTTTATTTTAGCTAAGAGTGGTGGTGTATGCATGGTAGTGGGCGATCAGTGAGTGGTCTGGATCAAGAATATGGAAAAGAATATTACCAAATACATTTTAGACATTCTTGAAAATGTCAAAGGAATGGAAAGTGGGAATTGGAGTTGGTCTCTCTTTGGCAGCTGGGGCTGGATTTTTGAAAAAGTGATTTATCTGATTGTGATATTGGTGCTCTGCTGTGCCTTTATTCAGTGTCTTCCCTTCTGCTGCTCCTATTGTACCACTATTCTGACCCCTAAAAAGAAGATATAAATTAATGACACAAATGCTACTATAATGATTCAGAAAGATATTGAGGATCTGATGAATATTGATGAAGGAATTTTCAAAAATTCCACCCTCCTTACTGTTTCACTTCCTGATGTTGATAGTATGGAGTGCTCATAACTGTTTATCAATGAGATTTTGTATTACTGTTTATAGTTCTGTTTATTCTTGTTGCTATTAGAAAATGTTTTAGCTCATGCTAAAAGTAGGGTCTGTTAGAATAGAAATTGTTTATGATTTCGCAGTATTCCAGGTAAGTTAGCATTCGCTGCGCCATTTTCTATTTGGGCGCCATTTTAGGCTGTTCGAAACTGATCTAGTTCAATTCCGAGAAATGTCTCTCTTCGAGTTTCATTTCTTCACTTTGGTTTTGTTTTATTAATGAGCACACTGTTCATGTCAGCACATAGCTTTCTCACTAGATAGAGGCCCTCTCCCCTTGTCTTGTAGCGGACTCCGGATGGAACGACCTTTGACTATGTTACTTTGTTTAAGATATGAGCGGTGAAACTATTTTTTTCTGTATTTTGCCGTTTAACTGCACCTGCTTGGAAAATTCCACTGTGGGTGTGTTTTTGCCCGGTTACGAAACGCACATAATTTGTCTTTATGCTTGTCAATTTCAGTTCCCTCTGCAACACTCTTAGCGACTGGGCAGATGGGGCTCCGCTCTGAGTGTATATGAATAAACAGTTATTGGTTTGTATTCTCTACTGACTGACCCACTCTTCATTTAGCACGGAAGGCTGAGAGGTGGTCATTAGTGACCCGGGTAGCCCTAAACGGGTTACTTCCTTCACATGCATAGCACCCAGCAAATTGGATGAGTACATGAGTAGTGTTTCAGTGATTGGATGAGCACATACCTGCTGTCCATGTGTTTTTGGTTCAGTGAACAGGTAGCACCTGGGTGTTTAGATAAGTACATAGGTAGTGCCAGGATAATTGAATGGGTGCATCAGTAGTACTTGGCCGATTAGATGAGTGCATGACTAATGTCTGAGTGATTACATGAGTCCATAGTTAAAGCGTGAGTGATTAGATGAAAGCAAGTATACTTCTGAAGTGACTGTATTAGTGCAAGAGTATTGCCTCAGTAATTGAATGAGTGCATAGGTACTGGATGGGTGATAAATTCACTGCAATGGTACTCCCTGGGAAATTAGATGAGTGCATGAGGAGTGCCTGAGTCTTTGGATGAGTGCATGGGTTGTGCCTCAGTATTTCAATGAGTGCATGGGTTGTAAATGGGTGTGTGGATGAGTGCATGGGTTGTGCCAGGGTGTTTGAATGACTGTATAGGTGCAGCCTTGGTGATTGTATAAGTGAATGGTTAGTGCCTGGGTGATTAGATGAATGCATGGGTAGAGTCCAATTCAATACATGCATAGATAGTGGTTGGATGATTGAATGAGTGCAAGTGTAGTACCTGGATGATTGCAGGAGTGCATAGATGGTATATAGTTGATTTATAGAGTGCATTGATAGTGCATACGTAATTGTTTAAATACATGCATAGCACCTAACAGATTGGATGAGTGCATGAGTAGTGTTTTAGTGATTGGATGAGTACATGGCTGCTGCCCATGTGTTTTTGATTCAGTGAACAGGTAGTGCCTGCATAGTTCATTCAATGACTACCTAATTAGTGCCTGTGTGATTGGAAGAGTGAATGTAGTGCCTGGGTAATTGAATAAGTGTGTGGATAGTGTGTGAGTGATTCAATGACTGCCTTAGTAGTGGCTGGGTGATTCGATAAGTGCCTGAGTAATGCCTGGCTGACTGTGAAAGTACCACCATTGCTGTTAGATACTTAACAGTTGTTACTATATCTGTGACTCATTGTTTAAGTCATTCTGTTAGTATCAAACTGACTATTGTAGTGTATCTATCCTTTTCTACTGAGTTATGTGTGAGTGAAGTCTACATATCACACTTGATATATAATTGCATACATGGCTGTCTAGGAGCATACATTGCTCTGTTACTCGGCGCACACATGCATCAGTAACTTTCTAAAACTCCTCAATTTTAAACAGAGCATGTTTAAAGAAATGTACCACCCTCACCATATACATGAAATTTTCAACAGCCTTAAAGACATAGATCAGCGTGTAAGTATATATGTGATTTCATAATGCATATACACCTCCAGGCCATCTTTCCAAAAATATATAGTTCTCTACATCTTTGAGTAAGCTCAAGAGTCTCATCGTACATATAACTATCTGCAACCAGAAAAACCATATCTCATCATCTAAACATATCCAAATCGGTCATATAAGTTAAAACCCACATTGACAAACACTTACTAATATATCCCTTACAAGTATTACTACTTTATCATTCATATACAGGTGCAGCACATTTTCTTATCTTTTATTCATGACTACACTACTCCTGTTTAATAATATGAATAAGAGTACTACAATTCCCAGAACGCAAATAACATAGACCTGTCTGTTCTGCACATGATGCTTAGACATTTAAAATATTGTCATTTTTAAAGGCATTGCTCACTGTAATGTCCAACAGTACTAACATCTTAAACACATACCCTGTGCCAGATACAGATCATCTGATATTTTTTTTCATATCGCTGTCATACTTTTTTTATCTAACTCCCATATAGTTCTTAATTTCAAATGGGAATTTTTTGAATAATTAAAAAGTTATGTACATACCAGTTAATTGAGTTTGAAGATTATATTGTTGTTTTAGCTCTTTCTGGATTGTTTTGACACTCTTAAGGATTGTAAAAACTAAACACAAGAATGGTACACCACTCTCTTACAAAGCAACTATAAAATGGCAACGTCTTCAACTTTCCACGCTATGATCATGAGATAACCAGCAAATTAAATCATGTCTTTCATTTTAGACTACTCTATCTCCACTTGTGAATAGTTAGCATCTGTTAATCCTTTCCCTCTCTTTCAAAACGAGGTTCCTGTCTCTGTGTGTTCCCAATGTTTTCGCGGACAACGTGGAATAATCGCAAAAATGATATTTCGCTTCATTTTTTAAAAATGTAAATACTGCACAACAGTTTATTACATAGAACTGAGTTGGAAATTAAAGTTTACCATTACTTAAAATGTGTCATAACTCCTCAACTTTAAAAAAAAATTCAGTGTCTTTAACACCCTTCCCCCCAGCAGCTCAGTGTACCTAGCAAATCAGTGGAACCAGTAGGTCACAAGTTCACAGCACATTCTAGAAGGACCATGCTACTTCCAAAGAATATAGCTGCTTACAAAGCATGCGATTAGATCGCATGCCATTACAATGCGGTCGCTACAACGACTGCGTTGTTAGTACGCAATACCATTACATCGCAAGTCATTCCAACGACTTGCTGTAGGGGGCGCGCTGGACTTAGGAATAGTATTAGTTACTATTCCTACTCCAGTTTGCGCAACAGCAGGGAAGGTGTTGGATTTTAAATCCAATGCCAGTGCGTCCCCTACAGCAAGTCATTGCAATGACTTGCGATATAATGGTATTGCGTACTAACAACGCAGTCGTTGTAACGACCGTGTTGTAATTACATGCGTTGTGGAGACAGCATTGTAAACGCTGTTTCCCCTTCCAAATGAGATACAGCAGGTGTGGTTTACTCCACAGATTCAAAAGCATGTCAATGCCTGTATTTCATTTCTTTTTTTAAACAACAGCCAATAATAGGACTTCTAGCGATTGCATCCAAATCCGTACCTAAATTTATTCACTTACATGCTGACAGCATCCAATAAAATATATCTTTTTTGGAAAAAAAGAAAACACCTCCATTTTAACTGTTTTTTATTTGAAAAACGACCTCATTCAGCTCCAGCCTTGTCATGACTGCTATTGCTCCTTCACTTCAAAATGCTTAGAGTGTGGATTGTTGGCCACAGCTATGTCGACTTTGCTAGAGAGGCTGCAAAAAAGAGAAGAATTGACAGGGTCTTGGGTTTGCCAAATGTGGAGATTACTTAGTTTGGCCAGAGAGGGTTAAAGTTTCATCAGTTGCTGGCTTTGATTAAAATCATTGTGGATTGCCGAGCTCCTCACACCATTATTGTGCACTGTGGTGGCAATGACCTTGGCACATTGACTCTGGTAGAGCTTGAAATCCTAATGAAGGATACCTTTGCTGAATTGATGTAGCTTTTCCCTCACACTGTTTTGGTATACTCTAATATATGCCAAAGTCAGAAATGGAAGTGGTCAAATCAATTCTGTCCACAGATTGACAAAGAAAGGAAACATGTTAATAAAACTGTTTCTGCTTTCCTCAGAGACCATAACATGGGCTCTATCTACAACAACAACCTGCATTTTAACATGCATAGAATCTATAGAAGTGATGGAGTTCACTTGAAAACGAAGGGAACAGGGTGTTTCTAAGCAGCGTGAAACTCTGCATACAGTTTTATCTGTAGATGTCTTATACACGCTCTCAACACAAAGGCTCTTGTCAGAGTCACCGAAGAGCCCACAATTGTGTTTATTTTCTTGTTGAATAATTTTGTAAACATTTTTTGAAATCCACGCCAACGTCGCGATCATCGCAAAAAGCAGAAATTCAACGACCACCACCACATTAAAAAATGTTAACCTAAAAAGGTCATTCTAAGTATTACAATACACACATTACTAACTACATCACTGCTTAAAAAACATATCTGTACACATATTTTTCTTGCAATTTAGAAAACAAAATTGTGTTTGAACCCTACTTTCTGTCTTCGCGATTACTCCGAGAGTCGCGATGACCTCAGTAACCGTGACAATCTCGCCTTTTTTAAGAGATGAAAAACACATATATGCACACATTTTACCGTATTTTAGACACTAGGGCCCTAACTAGGATGACGGTCAGAAAGACACCCGCATGCAGGACAGAGGCTTTCCGACCGAAATCCTTGGTTTGAATTCCGACCGCCGTATTATGATTACGGCGGTCATAATTCAAACTGGTCGGTCATTCTGGCTGGCTTACGAAAGGCTCAAGGAGCCCGTCGGCCAGTCAGTACCACCACCATAATCCTATACGGATGGCGTTTCCACAGTTGGGATTATGATGTCAGTTTCCAACAGGCTTTTCATGTCGGGCTTTGGACATGAAAAGCCTGTCGGAAAGCAACTTTGGGGGCTCCTAGCAGGGTCCCCCTTCTTCAGTGGCCTCCGGTTGGAGGCCGAGGGGGCACATATGGTGCTCCCCTGTAAATCCTTGCACGTGTGCCTGCCACATGGTGCAGGGATTTATAGTGACTCCCATTTCTCTATGGGAGCTTGTGCTGTGGCTGGTTTCCGATCACCTCACAAGCTCCCATAGGGAAATGGGAGTCTGCGACCACACCATGTGCAGTCGCTTGTAGTTGCAGTTTCAGACTGCCAACCCGATGTTGGTGGGTTTTGAAACCGCAGGGATGTCGGTCAGAGGAAACTCCAATCGACATCCTAATTAGGCACAAGGGGTTTATTACTGCACTGTTTAAAGTCATGTTTTTATAGGGCGTAAGTATAAAAACAATGTTTTAAACCAATTTTCAGTTTTCACGATCACTCTTATAGTCGCAATGATGTCGCTAACCGCGACAATCGCGCATTTTTTAATAAAGTGTAAAACACATCTATGCACACCTTTTCCAGTATTTTAGACACTAGGGATATATTAGTGCACTGTTTAAAATCATAATTTTATATGGAGTTTGTATAAAAGTCATCTTTAAAACCAATTTTCCATTTCGCCATGATTCTGGGCTCTTCGATGATATTGGTAGCCGCGATCACCGCAAACACGGCGTGAAATGACAAAATAAAAGCAGACATTCAATAGCCACCACCAGATACAAAACTTATAATTGCAAAATAGATTATAACCAACACACTAAACATATTATTACCTAAAAAAATCTATAATAGCATGTATAACTCCCTTAATATCTCTAAAACACAGTGTATAACTCATTCAGTGGAATATGTGACTGCATGCATCAATGTATCAGTAAGTCTCTCATTCACCGTATAGGTATTTCAGTGGACCTGTGAGATGGTGCATCAGTCTATCAATGGTTCTGTAACAAACTGCGAGACTCTCTCAGTGCATCTATGAGTGGGTGCATTAGTGTCTCAATGGGTCTGTGATTCATTGCATGAGTCTCTCAGTCGACCTATGAGTAGGTGCATGAGTGCCTGTGTGCATTTGTACGTAAGTATATAACTGTCTGACTGGATCTATGAGTGCATATATGAATATCTAAGTGCGTGTCTCAGTGAGTGTGTGAGTGAGTGCAAGAGTGTCTGAGTGGGTCTGTGACTGAGTGCATGAGTCTCTGAAATGAGTCTATGACTGGGATTGTGAATGTCTGAGTGGGTCTGTGAGTTGGTGCATGGGTCTGTGAGTGGGACTGTGAGTGACTGTGCGAGTCTCTGAGTGTATGAGTGACTGGGTGCATAAGTCTGTGAGTGGGTCTGTGAGTGGGTGTGTGAGTGACTTTATGGGTGTGTCAGTGTCTGAGTGGGTGTATGAGCATCTGATTGGATCTGTGAGTGGGTGTATGAGTGTCTCAATGTGTCTGTGAGTAAGAGCATAAGTCTCTGAGTGGGTGAGTCAATGGTGCATGCATGATTGTCTGAGTGTGGGAAAACAAGTGTCTGGGTGGGTCTATGAGTGGATGCATAAGTCTTTGAGTGGATGAGCGAGTGGGTGCATGTATAACTGAGTGAGTCTGTGAGTGGGTGTGTGAGTCTCTGAGTATATGAGTGAGTGACTGAGTACATAACTCTGAGAGGATCTGTGGCTGAGTGTTTGAGTGACTGTATGGATGTGTGAGTGGGTGTGTGAGTGTCTCAATGGGTCTGTGAGTACATATGTGAGTGTGTGAATGGGTCTGTAAGTGTGTGCGTAAATCTCTGAGTGGGTCTGTTCATGGGTGTGTGAATCTCGGAGTGAGTCTGTAAGTGAGTGCATGAGTGTCTGAGTGGGTGTGTGAGTGGGTGCATGAGTGCACAGGTGGGTCTGTGATTGGATGTAAGAGTCTCTAAGTGGGTATGACACTGCGCATGAGTCTCTGAGTGGGTCTCTAAATAGGTGTGTGAGTCTCTGAGTGGGTCTATACATGGGTGCATCACTTTGTGATTGAGTCTGTAAGTGGGTGCATAAGTACCTGAATGGGTATGTGAGTGGGTGCATGAGTATCTGAGTGGATATGTGACTGGATTTATAAGTGTGTAAGTGGGTATGTGAATGGGTGTATATGTGTCTGAGTAAGTTTGTGAGTGCTTACAATGAGCCTGTGACAGTGACCGGCGATTGTGTACTAATATGTATATATTTTTGTATATTTTCACCAACATTCACGCTGTCACCGCGATAGTCGCGACGTCCCCGCGATGGTACATGGGGGGCCGTGCTGGCAGTTGTGGCATCATTGCGAATATCACGCACGATGAAAAAAATCAATTTTGGACACAACTTGTGTCACTAACACCCCCATTTCTCAAACATGGGATCAGAGTATCTCCACCATGACCCCTTATGTTAGCTTTAACACAAATTTCCAGCCCCAGGAACCATTCCCGAATGATAAAATGGTGGCCACAGCTTTCTGTTCAGCGTCCAGCGTCCAGCCAATCACAGCGTCCAGCTAATCACAGCATTCCTGCTGGTGTGCGCATTCGTGATATACTGCAAAATCGTCACAAGTTAACTGCAACCACTGTAAAACTGCAGTGAAATATCCACAGCCAGTTTGGATTTAATTTCACAAAAACTACTGAACAAATTTGCACCAAAAAACAAAAAGCACAATCTGCATAACAGCATCTTCCTTTCTGCCAAATTTGGCATAATTCTTTCCAGCGGTTCGGGCTGTAGGTTCGACAACGCATTTCCATGGGAATTAAGATTACAAATGCACCCTTATTTTGCGCCCCTATTTCTTGGTCCCCACTGCACGGCTCACCCCCAAACTTTCCATGACACACAAAACCTACTTTGACACTTCTTTTGGCAAATTTAATGAAGATTGGTCATACGAAGTCAAAGTTATAGCCAAGTCAGTTTTGTAAAACTGCAACACCCAGCATGCTTTGTAAATTGCCAGATTCAACTCGTACTGACAGCAATTCAATATTAAGGTAAAATACCATCATCATGCTGCAGTACAATATTCCCATATTAGCATGCCAGCAATAAAGTGCAACATGCATAAAACCAAAATGTAAAATGTTCATTATGTGCATGGTGCGCAGCAGTTGAAAAGCACTCAGCATGGAGGGCTGCAGTTGGAAAGTACTGGCCATGGAGCCCGGCGGTCGCTAAGCTCTGGGCATGGACCACGGTAATTGCAAAGCTTATCCATTGGATGGTTTAGAAAAACACAGCTGATGGCCATTGCTAAAATGGACACACCTACAATTCGAAGTAGAAAACACACCCCATCCCAGATCATGATACTTTGCCAATATACTCCAGCACAGCAAGACGCATCACATTGTTTGGAGAGAAGGCACCACTGATAACACAATTCCATCACACACACTCCACACACGTTTTATGCACTTATACCTTTGTTATACCTTGCTTTGATCACATTGACCCATTCCTTCACTGTCACTCACTGACTTTTATATTTTGCACGTCACCTGCAAAAAATCCACATTTTTCAGACACCAAGTTAACAGTGATGGTGGATGAAATTATTAGAGTAGAGCTACAAATCTTTTGATCCTAAGTTCACCAAACTCCTCTCAGTAAAAGAAATGAAATGTGGGACAGGATAGTCAACAAAGTGAATGTTGTTGGTACCATCGTGCGCACAAAGGAGGACATCAGGAAGAGGTGGCATGACCTGAAGATGAGGGTCAAGAAACTGGCCTCCAGGTACCACCTTGTGGCACTGAAGACTGGTGGTGGTCTTCCTGGACCAGCATTGGAACTCACAGTCTGGGAGGAGAAGGTACACACCATCCTGTATTGTGAGGGCTTGACTGGATTACCTGGGGGATTGGAGTCTGGTAAGTAACACCTCAACAACTGTCACAACATATTTATGTTTAAATGCACACATCACAGTTTTGACCATAGTAATGTCCATCCACTTTACAAACAAGCAATAGCCAAAGTATCAGAGATGTGTGATGATCATTAATGATCAGTAGCTCTGCACATAAGATTGCATGTACCTGTCTCTATCACATACCACATGTGGGATTGCTGCCTGGAAGTGCATTAATATCTAATCACTATCCCAGGACCCTCATCATGTGTAAATGTCTAATAGTATGGGCCAGCACTACTACATCTTGCAAACCTGTTTGTAACACAAATCCAGTTTAGCTATTGTAGGGACGTTTGAGATGAAACTACTATAACTACCATGAGGCCCTGTTGCTTCAACCCTAAACAAGAGGCACCAGTGTCCTTCCTCCATACTCAGCCATGTCCCCACTGATGTTCAGCTAACATGCAGGTAGCCATTGCTCAAGGCTGGCGTATAGGAGACTGAAGTGACTGCATCTACCATGAGGCCCTGTTGACTGACCACTAAACAAGATGTACTAGTGCTGTTTGCCCATACTCATTTGTCAGCCATCTTCCAGCTGAAGTTCAGCTCACATGCAGGTAGCCATTGCCCAGGTCTGGGGTATGGGAGACTGAAGTGACTACATCTACCATGAGGCCCTTTGATTGCCCACTAAACAAGAGGCACCAGTGTCCTTCATCCATACTCACTTGTCAGCCATGTCTCAATTGTTCCCCAGGTCATATGGGCTGAACACTCAACACGCAATGCTCTGCTCAGTCATATGTATGCCTACTCAGCCTGAACTTCCCCTGGTCTCCATACATGAAAAGAATGAGGCCATGAGTGATATCATATCAAGTGTGAACATCAAATATCATAAACGCATCATGGTGACACAGCTGATATGGTTTGCTTGGAGACCCAATAATAATGCGCAGCACACTTGAGTACCAATGCTAAACAAACAACCAAGTTGTGTGTATGCCTGTATTGTACACAACTAGGAATTGGATTTTACATATAAAAATGTTACTCCTGCACTCTGTTCTGTGAAAGTCATTTGAAGATGGCATGTCCATCTCTCATTTTAACAAGAAGCACATCTGCACAGCAAAATATCCGACCTATACCACCTCATGTAAAGGATGTCTCCAATGTCTAGAAATGAGTCAAACACAAAGGGGAGAGCTCTCAATGTTAACCTGCATACCAAATGTTCTTCACAGGCCTAAACTTACTGTGTCAATAATGATGTGATGTACAAAACACACTTACAACAATAAGAATATACTCTATCTCTGAACAGGTGGATATGGCACAACATCTGCCCAGAGTCAAGACACCGCCCAGACTTCTCTCCACCCCTGGATTAAGCTTTCAGTGATGCAGATTCTCCTGGAGAAGTGGACGTTTAGGACCTACCTATCACATCTAGTGGCCCTGGGAAGACAGCAACCGTGAGTCTCACCATGCCCACAACCACATCTACCATCCAAGCTGCAACATCTGTGCTGATCTCTGCCCCAACAACCTGTGCTCCTAGCACAGGGGGCAACATCTCCTACTTACCACTTCCACCTCAAGAGGTGAGGATTAACAACCCTCTCACTGAGAAAGTAGGAGGCAGTGGGAGGGTGAAGGCTGTGTCAAGGACACAAGCCTGTGGGGACAGGAGTGGTGGGAGGGTAACAGTGGGCCAGTAGGCCACTGATGCTAAAGACGCTCGGGCCAACCTTGCCTAACTCCTGGGCACCTGTGAGGACAACCAAGAAGTGATGGGGAAGGTACTTGAGGAGTTTTGGGAGATGACGCAGCTATAGAGGTCCATAGCTCAGTGGCTTGACACACACAATGACAATATGGGCCAGCTGATCGGGATGTTGAGGGACATAAACACCACACTCTGCAGCGCTTTTCCACCAAAATCAACCCTTTCCTGTGGTACAACTACATCTCACCCTTCTACATCTGTGGCAGCCACAGGAAGAGAGGCCCTGCCAGATGAAGAATCATTAGACACCCCTGACCCTGCAGCAGCAGATCCACGCACCCATCATGGGCCAGGACGTCCAGGGAAATTTCCAGATGGTTCAGGTGGCAAGGCACCAACCATCACCAGGAAGAAGCGTTGCTCCTGTTGTCCCACTTTGTGTGCAGCACATTCACTTTTTTGACTCTTCCTGTACACTTTCCAATTTCTGATGTGAGGAGTCTGTTGGACTTTGGACTAGAGACAATGTATCTCCTACAATAATGGATTCATCCACAAACACTGACTATTACACTCTTGTGCTTTTTCACTAATTGTTTGTTAAATCCTTTTTTTGTTATTTTACTATGTGTGCTGCAATAAATTCACTGCTCACAATTTCTTTAGCTCCTGCAACATCATTCACATCTAGTCAGGTATGAAGTAATTCACTTGTGAATAACCAAATCTAACTATGACCAACTTGTGCAAGCATCAACATGTGGGTTGTCTACAATGCACACATGAGTATCACAACCATTTAAGCCCAACACAGACATACAAGTGTATAGTCTCGTCCAAAGTTTATTCCAGAGTTCCAACTTCAGGCTTGCATAATGTCAGAAACAGAGATAAATAATACAACAGTGAAATGATCAGTGTCAGTCACCACAAATGTCATGCCCAGACCTGACAAGATGGTCGTAGGGGATACATCTGACAATGCCAAAATGTTTAGGGAAATGCCAATTAGTTTATGTCATCAGATGGTGCCTTATCAACTAACTGACAATAGGAATCCCACATCAGTGAAAAAAAAAATACTATAAATCACAGCACAACGGTTTCTCTGCACAGGTCCTTTCCAGTACTGTGTAGCTGCCTCTGGTGGATATCACACACAAATGTCAGTGGTGTGCCACATGCACTGTAGATCATAATGATGAGACACATCAGCAGCTACATCCAGCTCACACACATTGAGGACTTAGTCAATGTGAGGGAGACTAGCATGATTTGGCCCAACACCATCATTGTGTTGGAGTACATGATGGCACACATATGGCAATAGGACCACCGCACAACAGGAAACAAGTCCAATGAAATCATTGCAACTTCCATCCTATCACAGTGCAAGCAGACTTTGTACAGGAGTTGTACATCCAAAGTCTGTGCCAGACATCTCAAGGAACAATCCATGTCCACTTCGTACTTTGTAACAGCATCACATATGTGCTGATGTCATAACTCTGAAATGCCCAATTGAGGATGACATGGTGAAGGTACCTGCAACAGACCAATACAACGAGATTAGCAAGGAAGCAATACATAAGACACCAAACACACTACTTCTTCCACTTCTGGAGGAAACAGTACATGTCTATATGTCACCTACACAAATCAACAACTATTACGTAAACATGTGTCAAGAGCTCCCCCCAGAAACACCAGTGCACAGAGATTTCCACAGCTGTATATACCAAACAGGTAACCAGGTAAAACCTCCTCACATCATCACAACTACAGTCACTGTAACAGGCTAAGTAATGACAGTGCACATCATACTTACACTCATTGGAAGAAGTTGTTGATCAGCTCTTGATGCACGTCAACTGCTTCCTCTTCACCACTGACATCATCAACTGTCATCATCAATTGCCATTTCAGGATCCTCACCTGGTGGCTCCTGCTGGTCTCCATTCTCTGCGAGGAGAGGGATGTTCCGTCGCAGTGCAAGATCTGCTCCACTGGATGCTGTGTCCTTCCATGTGCCTCATTGAAGCAGACACTCCCTAGCGTTGATGGATTCCTCAGTGGTGTCAACAACCTTGAGCGGTTGGTATACGCTGAGTCTCCTAGATGGAAAACAGACAGAAGTGCTCAAAATTGTCACACACTTTCTGATCAGGCGACCTGACATCACACACACAAAGGTTGGACACATCATACTCACCAACAAGCCAGGCCCTCTCCGGTAGTAGCTGAGACATCAGCTAAGGTATGTTGCTGTACTGCAGTACGAAGGAGTCATGGGAAGAGCCATGGAATCTAGCACAGATGTATAAATCTGCTAAACAAACCACTTGCAAGTTGATAGAATGGAAGTGCTTTCTGTTCCTATAGACCTGCACACTGCTTTGCGGTGGTACCAAGGCTATATGTGTGCCATCAATAGAGCCAATCACATGTGGTATGCGACCAAATCCATAGAAGTCACCCTTCACATTGGCCAAATCAGCACACTTGGGGAACTGGTTATAGCTGTCCATGTGTCTCATCATCGCTGAAAGTACAGCACGCAGTATGCCACTAAACATAGGTTATGACATTCCACCAGATATGGCCATAGTGTACTGAAAAGAACCTGTGGCAAAGAAATGTAGTACTGAAATTTCTTTCACCATTGGTGTCAGAGCTGTGGGATAGTGTCTTCGAGGATGTAAATGAGGCTCTAACTGGTCACACAAATCTTGTATTGTCTGCCTATTTAGACGAAACTTCCAGAGAATGTCTCTTTCTTTCATCGTTAGAAGGTCTGGGAATGGCCGGTATACTGGAGGCTGTCGTCTCCTCCGTCTGGCAAGGTGCCTATGTGTGGAGTAGACACACATAGGGATATAGGTCACAGTGCCCACACTAACATATACCAAGACACAGCCAAAATTGATGTGAACAAACATTTATGCATATGTAAGCAGTACACAGCAGTTCACTTCACTTTATGTACAAAAGAAAAATGTCATATATATAGCAACTTCTTGTATGATGAAAGTGGATGAGATGCATGACACTTAGCTGGATGCTACATTTCCCCAATTGGCCACTGTTGCGGGAGAGCCCATTCCAGGCTGAATACAGCCAAAAGTATTACATAGACATTCCACATGTATATATACAGGAGTCACCCAGGTGATTAGGATGCACTGCTTTTATTACAACTTCCACTATCATCACCAGTCTGGAGTCCACATGTAACTGTAACAGTACTGTGCACATCATACGCACTTATTTGGTATGGTTACATCGTCATGTTATGGAATCTGCATTGCACACATTACTACTGTTACCGCCAGTGTACACTGCACCGCAGTAATCGTGTGTACATGCACAGTCATGTTCAACACAGATGTGTGAGTAAAGGTATAAGCAGGGGAATTGTGTCATACATCATATGTGATGTTCCTACATTCATATATTGGTTAATATGCATTTAGTAAACCATTTAATAATGTATATTACAACACTGACAAGTTGGAGGCCTAGACTCTCCAATGGGACATGCAGGATAGCCGACTATTGGCTGATTTGAACCCCGTGGTAGGCGGATTCTACCATGGCAGTCACAGCCATTGGCTAATCTTGAAAATGCGACCCCTGCAGCTCAAGTGATGTGTCCGCTGACAGAGGTGGCCGCCTAAGTGGATGCCTGAGTTTGCCAATGGGACATGCTTATTCGTCGACCGCTGGCTGATTTGAACAGCGCAGTAGGCAGATTCTACCACGGCAGTCACAGCCATTGGCAAATTTTGTAAAATGCGACCACCGTGGTCAAATGTATGTGGCCGTCTACACAGAAGACCACCTATATGGTGTACTTAAAGGTTGGGGTTTAGTAAACAAATCACTTGCCTCCAGTCGTTGCTGCTTACTACATCTCCTCATCTGCAGCTGCTGTTTACCACCTTTGAGAGCTGCCATGTCATGCTGTATAGGGCTCAGGGCCCCTCCGTCACTCCAGAGGAGCTCACGACCCTGGTCGAAGGGGGTCCTTCCCCTGTACCGCCAGTTTTATGGCTCACCAGAGAAGCAGGTGAGTACTGCTGATACAATGTGTACTCTTTAGGGCTGAGCGGTAAACTCCGCTCTGCCAAAAGAGTTCACAGAGTTTTGTCACTTCGCGCATTGCTCTGGAGCACGAAGTTCAGCAAAAAACTGCTCCTCCGTCACGTGGCCTAGTTTACCGGCGAAAGACAGCGAGTGCCCTGCTTCCATCGCTTGAGTCGTCCCTGAAAGAGCAACTCACAATTGGAATATATTCATAATCACAAAGCTCTCAGTGTTCAAAGGGACCAGCATATGTAGCTCTTGCATTCTGGGAAATTTAGCCCCAAATTAATAATGGGTTAGGAGGCTTTCATGCTCTAGAATGCAGATAACACTTGGAGTGGCGCAGCTACTCACGGAAGAACCTGAGAAACGTGTGAGCACTACAAAAATAACTTGATTCTGCATAGAACTGTTCTGTTAATAGTTAAGGAATTTCATGTTAGAACTGCCTCTGTAACTCATATTAGTTGTTATTCAGTGTATCTGTAACATTCTGCTGCAAAGTCAATTGTTTAGCCGGCATAAAAATCATTCTTTGTGGGTGAAGGCGGGAAGACCCTTGGAGAGAGTCGGAGGCAGAGGGGTTGGTTCTTTGCAGAATGGAAGTGGGATTTAAAGGCAGAGGCTGCGGTGGCATTGATGCTTGTTGTACAAGTAAAGTGATCTGCTGGAGGGCAGGGGCCTGTCCCTTTAAACATACCCCTTCCCCAGGTCCAGTCTCCCAATGCACATGTGCCGTATGCTGGCCAGTTTCACACCCTCCCCTTCTCCCTGGAGGACCCAGCATTAGTTCACATCATGATGACACTGATCCAGAGTTGGAGCTCCTGAGAGCAACAGAACGAGGGAGAAGAAGTTAGCCTTTAGACTGGGTTCTAGAAGCTGTCAAACGCATCAACTGCTAGGCAATTATTAGCACCCAAGGAGGTTGACACGGATCAGGGCATGGAGAGAAGGAGAGACCTGCCAGGAGCTGCAGATCTCAGCATGTGGGGTGGGGTGCCCTGCACCCGACCACGGGAAGAGGAGACGGGTCCTGCACCAATTGCTGTAGCTCACAAGAGGGTCAGGGGTGTCCTTCTGCAGATGCAGGAAGAGAAGTGCAGCAGAACACAGGACAGGCAAGGGGTGCCCTGGGAGCCATCCAGAGACACCCTGCACCAGATTCTGCCGATCAGATTACCACAGGGAGAGAAGCGCTCCCTTCCTCAAGACACCTGGGTCCCTGAAAGGGTAGGGGGTGTCCTGTTAGTAGCTTCTGGACTGAGACCCAAGAGCTCTGCCAGTGACATCTCAAGCAGAGAGGACAAGAAGACAAACCTTCCACCTGGAGAGCAGAGAGATAGCTCCTAGAGACCCTGAGCCAAGAGATCCAGAGCAGGTAGGCATGACACTGACAGACACCCAGTTTAATACTGTTCTTGATAAATGAAATTATATTTTATTATCATTCAAGCTACTCCTATCTAGATATGGGCTGTGCGAGGCAGAACTGGCGCTAATAAATCAAACGAGTCAGGTTGTGGTGTGACACGACGTGAAACTGTGTCATGCGATGCTAAGAAAAAGAACGTGCCTGCCATAAAAAAAAAGGATTTGCTTATGTGCAACAAAGTATGTGTTGCAGTTAACAATGATAACACAAGTTTTGCTATAGGCAAAATTACTGTGAGTACACTAGTTCAGAGACTTGTGCGGCAACTGCACCTTGCTGGGAGCGAAACACACACACTCCGTGGGAAGTTCTAGATTCTAACCTGTCTCTCATTTGGTACTGTTAAGGTTAATTCTCCAGCTTTCTGCAGCTTTTAATGACTGCACAGCCTCCTGGACTGCGGCATGACGTCATAGGCATGCACGAGTAATTTACATGCTAGTTCCTGGCACCGTACTAGCCATATGTAGCGATGGGCAGAGCTCTGTGGAATCGCGCAGAGTTTTCATGTTACTCTGTGGAATTCTACAGGGGGAGTACTCGGTGCATCTGTTCCACTGGGTAATACATTCTGCTCCAGCCTCGGCCATGGAGCATACAAGGCACATATCAACGTCAGTGTTTGATCTCTGTATGCTGAGCACACAGTTCTCACATGACGCTCACATGGCCACATATACAATACCTATCAGTACATCTAGTGGCCATCCTATATATCACATTAGCATTGTGGGTCACTGTGAAGCGGTCTGTGAGGTCTTGGACCTTCCCCAACATGTTGATGATGCCTCATGCATGCTGAGCGATCGGTGGGACTGTACAGTTAGGTCACATATCCTATACAATTCACTTACAGGAAACATGCTCAAGTTTAGATGTAAAGCCGCTTCAGCTTTTCAAAACATCTGCCATTTCATGATGTGCAAAGACATCATAGGTTAAAAAATAGGTTTATACATACATAGATAGGCGCATACAACCAGTGTAGGGTTCAGGGGTGTATGCACATCACCATGATGATGTTACTCCGCAAATATCAGTGCTACATGTACCATAACTCTTTGTGTCCTATGTGTGGGCCACACCATCTGACTTACAATACACTGATGTCAGTATGGGACTCTGAGCTACAATATGCGCCATTGGATTGGATAGGTTAGATCTTAAAGAGTACTAGGGGTGGGCGAACATCACGGATTTGCGCTACAAAATAAATAATGCCAATGGACTTTTTCAAAAGCTGTTTCTGAATCAAGTGCAAGTACTCCGGAGGGAAGAGAAAAGGATGGACTAGCTTCATTCACATGGAATAATAATCTAGTGTTATTAACAGAGTGTCTAATTTTTATGGAATCAGATTGGTCAACATGAATAACAGTATCAAGAATAGAGGATAATCTGGTAGCAAAAAGTTGTTCCCAAAAAACTAAAGTATGTACATACTTTAAATAGATGAGATACAAGGTGAGTAGAATTTTTTTTATTAAATTCAGCTGGAATACCATCTGGACCAGGAGAAGTAACTGATTGTAGGGATTTAATGGCTGACTCAATCTCTTCTCAAGAGATTGGCAAATCAAATTTAGCTCTAACTGATTGAGAAATTTTAGCTAAACTGCAATACTTTAAAAATGCATCAATTCAATGGGCATCAGTAGGTGGGGTATTACTGTATAAAGCGGAATAATAATCCAGAAATTCATTAACAATTTCCATGTGGATAAATGCAATTTTTTCTATATGGACAATGAATTGCATTGGTTTGGTTTCTATCTCTTTTAATACAAAGATAATTTGCTAAGAGCCTTCCAGATCTGCTAGCACTGAAATAGAATGTGGCTTTATTCTTACAAATTTGAATGCCAACTCTTCTATTTAACAAAAGTTTTAATTCATAATGGAGTTGCTGTAGGTGTACTTTGTAACTGAAATCAATGCAAGTAATAAAGCTTTGTTCATATTTGGCTATTTTTTATCCAACTCTTTAAGTTTAGAATTAAATGATTTATTCTCATGTGCCATAGTTACACTTCTAATGCAGGCTTTGAATGCATCCCAACAGTTAACATATGAGGTAGAACATTCTGGATTGAATGAAAAATAATAATTTATTACAGATACAATTTTTGGCTTATTGTTCTTGAGGCCATCATTAACATTCATGCAACATCTTTGTTGAGAATTCTGAGTAAAATCTATTTGTAGAACTTAAGAAATGAGCGCATGATAAGAAATATCAATATTATTAATAGTAGGATCAGAAATTGAATTGATAAAATGACAGGAGGTTAATAAATAATCTATTCGGGAATTTGAATTATGAGGATTAGAAAAAAAGTGAAATTTGTTGGGTGATGTAGGCAGCAAATATCTACAAGTTTGGTAGTTATAAAAAAGGATTTGAGAGTGTAAAACACTTTGGGGGGAGTATATTTAGCCAAAGATGTTCTGTCTAACGGGGTTCACATATTAAATTAAAATCTCCTCCAATAATAGAAGGTATATTTCCTAATTTGAGCACTTCAGATGTAAAAAGGAACCAAACTTTTGGATTGTCAGTTTTTGGACCATGAACATTAATTAAATATAAAGTTGTATCCTCAATTTTAATTTTAACTATAAGATATCGACCATCTGCATCAGAATGTTTATTAAATATTTTGAGCTGAAGTATTTTAGAGAAGGGAATAACTATTCTATTTTTTTGTTAACGGCAGGGGAAGAAAAGATACTACTAACTCATTTTATATTCATGTATGATAAAATTGTGTCATCTATATGAGTTTTTTGGAGAAAACAGATACCAGCTTTATGACGTGCCAAGTAATCTAAAATTTTCCTATGCTTAACAGGGTGTTGTAAACCCTTAACATTAAAAGAAACAATTTTAATTCTGTTAAAGTTATCAAGATTCATAAAACAGGTAAACATGTACCGGTAAAAAGTAAGTCTAATAATAAATGAAAAGAGGAAAAGGAAAGACAAAGATAACCATATAAAAGACAACATGAAAACATAAATAAATACTAAGGACATCCAAATCTTGGGCTAAGTGCTGTATATTTTTGCGAATATTAACTGTTCCTTTGGGGAAGTCTTGATTGATGAAAAGTTTTTTACCATTGACCAGGATCTCTTGCCGCTTTCTGGATCATCACTAAACGATGGTGACATAGTACATTGAAGATCATTTGAGGAGGTTTGGTGTAACTTGATTGCGGTGTGAAGAGATTCTATGCACTTTACCAATTTCACATTTTTCTGTGAATTTTAAATGCAAAAGACCAGGTAGTAAGTTCTCCAGATAGCGTCTACATTCATTGCCTTCCACGTCTTCTGGTAAATTAAAAATGCACAAATTATAATGATGATTTTCTAAATCCAGTAAGAGATTACTCATCGGAACAACCTTGTCAGTAATGCGCATAAAGCCTTTTTGTCCTCATATCACCTTATCTGCAAGATCGGACCATTTTTACAATTGCTTTCCAACCCTCCCCCTGCTGCATACTTTCGCTGGTCCCCGCCACGCCAGTCAAAACTAGATTCTCGGTTTCTGGCTGCACCCAGGGGTAATCATAGGACAAATCCTTGAATTGTTGTTGTAACCCTTATACCACTCCATCTTTGGAAATCGACCCACCTCTTACTTTAATTGGCCCCACCCGGTCTAAAATCAGTATCCATTCAGCAGTTTCGACTTACAGCTTAAAGCCAGTTCACCGCTCTAGGAGGTAACGGATCAGTCCAACGCTTACAGAGCTCCCTCCTAGCTAAAAGCATCAGATAAAACAACAGAGAACTCTGTGTTCTAGTCAGAGGTTGACTGGAGCAGATTCCCACTCCTGTTAAGACCAATGTAAAATTATTTTCACCTCAAAGATGTTGTTGACCACATTCTCCACATCCTGCCAATAAGCCTTAATCTCTGGGCACATAAAGAAAACGTGTTGGTCATCAGCTCTGGGTGTCGGCTCTTCACTATCTTTTGAGGGGTCCAATATAATCTATTGATGGTCAAAAAGTGGTTACGCTTAAGATTGGCTGGCTTTACCACTGGGTAGAGCATTTTTAGGGATGTTTGCCATACTGTTTGAAGCTCAGACCCCTGAATGACTCCTTGCCAAACAGAGTACGGCGCCTTCAATTACCAATCCTCAGCATCATACAACTTCTAGTACCACAAACGGACCTCTTTATCTCTAGGAGGCCAATCCTGCAATTCTGACTCAAATTCCCATGCACTCCTGATCTCCTGTGAGCTGGCTGTAAACCAAGAAGACAACTGGAGATAGTTAAATCTGGAGAGGGAACTACCAGTCTTGACTGCCTAAACTTCCCAGGGTAATATACCCTGTGCTGTTATCAATTCCCCCCAAACTTCTATCCCACCTCTCCGTAGTGGAAAGCTCAACCCATCTTTAAGACATTCTGGGGTACCCGGGGAATCCCAAATCGGTGAAAAATCTGAAGCATAACCCATGTCCAAAATCCTCCTGACTCCAAGCCAAAGGATCAATGCTGCCTTTAGGACCTTCAGCCGGACCTTTTTGAAGAATCTCTTAGCCCCAAACATGTACAGATATCCTTCGGAACCCCACTCCCTTACCATCTCTTCCAGCACACCTCCCTAGGTTGAGGCCTCCGGTTTACCCAGGAGCATCCTACAGTTTTTAAACTGGAAAGCTATGCAGTACAAATTCAAGTCTGGGAGAGCTAAACCACTCTTTTCAAGCCTATGCCTCAGTTTATTCCATATGAGCCTAGATCCTCTAGATGCCCATATAAAACGTACTATTTTCCCCTGAATCTTGTCTATGACAGATCTTGGGAATGTCAAAGGTATGCAGTTAAAGAGATATGTCAATTTTAAAAGTATCACCATCTTGATCAAATGTACTCGCCCATATATTGTCAGGGGGAAGTTCTTCCATCTGGCAAGCAAAACATCTTCCTCCTTTGCCACCCTCTCCAAGATATACTGCGGTATTACCTCCAGTGGATTTAAAATATTTATTTATTTATTTTGTGTTTTATAGAGCGCGAACTTGACCCGTTAGGGTATCAGAGCGCTTTACAGGAATCATAGCAATGTACAAAAAGGCTTGGAATCACAGGAATAAACAATCGATTAAGGGGGGGGGGCGCTGGGTACATAGGGGGATAGAAGGGCACGTATGAACAGAATACAGTTATCATTTCTCAAGACAGGGCCCCATTGCAGGTTACATGGGCGATAGAGGGACACGTATGTATATTTTACAATTACAAATACTCAAGACAAGGCCCCCGGTATCTTGGTGGGGTGACTGGGTAATCCGAGGGAGGCAATAGTCGGAAGTAGATCAGGGTCTCAAAGGTGTTTGAAGGCAGAATTTAAAGGAGGAATTTGCCCATAAGTAAGGTTTTGGCATCCTTTTTGAAGCGAGCAAAAGAAGGGATTCTTCTGATGGCGGGTGGGAGAGAGTTCCATATTCTTGGAGCGGCCCCAGTGAAGGCCCGATTGTAGGTTTTTTTTTCCCGAAAACGTGCAGGCTGGAGCAATAGGTCTCTGGCTGACCGAGAGTTTCTGGTACCTCCGGAAACCACAAGTTTCTGTGCAAGATATGCGGGGGAGTTTGAGTATAAAGCCTTGTGTGTAATGCAAGCTAGTTTAAGCTGTATTCTTGCCTCGAGAGGAAGCCAGTTCAGAGCTTTCGGGTGTGGAGAAATGTGGTCGAATTTCCTTGTGCCGGTAAGCAGTCTGGCGGCTGCGTTGAGGCAGGCTTTTAATGGTGCCAGGGAGATCTTGGGTAAACCCGAGAGGGTAGAGCAGCCATATTCCAGTCTAGAGATGACTAGTGCTTGGACTGCCATTTTTAGGTCGGGAGCATCGAGAAAGGGTGTCAGTTTCCTTAGGTAACTCAGGTGGAATCTAGCTGCTTTGGCCATCGAGTTGATGTGGTCCCGCATGTTCAGGTTGCAGTCAAGGGTAATACCCAGGGATTTGGCCGAGTCCATGATGGTCGGTGGGCAATTTAAGGCTGTGATAGCCTTAATCCATATTTGTATCTCCGGGTTGGTTTTTGGAGGGGAAATTAGGAGAAATTCGGTTTTCTTTGCGTTGAGTTTGAGTTGATTGGAGGCGAGCCATTGGACAGTCAGTTTCAGGGCTTCGTTCAGGGAGAGGATCTCCTCGAGCGATGAGGTTTTGATGTAGATCTGAGTGTCGTCAGCGTACATATGGTAGGAGATATTCGCAGTGCACAGTATTTTGGTAAGCTGTTCAAGGTAAAGGTTGAAGAGGGTGGGGGACAGGGTTGATCCTTGAGGGACTCCAACCGTGACCAGAGAGGGAGCAGATAGGTTGCTGTTAATTAGGAATCTCTGTGATCGGTTTTGGAGGAAGGACCTGAACCATTCTAGCACAGAGCCATCCAAACCCATCCTGAGTTTGAGGCGTTCGAGTAAGTTTTCATGGTTGACTGTGTCGAAGGCCAAGGATAGGTCAAGGAGGATTAGGAGACAGGTTTTGCTTTGGTCAAGGGCTTGGAGGGCATCATCAACGATGTGGAGCATGGTGGTTTCAGTGCTGTGCCCAGGTCTGAACCCGGATTGGAGGTCGTCGAATAGGTGGAAGTTGTTGATATGTTGACTTAGCTGCTGTTGTACACATTTCTCCAGCACTTTGGCTAATAGGGGGATGTTGGAGATAGGCCTGAAGTTGTCAGGGGAAGCTGGAACCAGCAACAGCTTTTTCAAGATGGGGAGGACTTGCCCGGCTTTCAGAGAGTTGGGAATCGATTCCTGCCGGAGGGAGGCGTTAATTATTGCAGTCCAGCTAGGAATAATGGCTCGAGCGGCGGCAGCTAGGCAGTTGGAGGGGAGCGGGTCATTAAAATGGTTGTTCGGTTTAAAGTAGATAGGATTTTAGAAACGGAATCTTCGTCATAGAGTTTGAAGTCGGTCCAGTGCGCTTGATTTTTAGGTGAAGCCTGTTGAGGCAGCGCGGAGGATGGAGGCAGGTCAGGAAGGGGTTGCGAGTATGTGGCGGAACTGAATTCCTTACCTAAGGCTGTGATTTTGTCAGAGAAGAAAGCGGAGAATTCCTCGGATGATATTAGAGTCTTTGGGGTTTCTTTCGCTGATTTGGCCAGTTTATTAGATTGATGTTTGACCAGCTCGAAGAGCTTGCGGGGTCTGTTCTTTGCATTCCCCAGTTCCGATCTGAAGAATTCTTTTTTTGAGTTGAGGATGTTCCTGTTGTTTGAATTTCTGGCCTGGCGGAGAAGTTTTAGATGTGCGGCAGAGGGGTGCTGTCGCCAGATTCTTTCAGGTTGTCGTAGGGATCTCCTCTCGTTGTTGAGGGGTCCAGGGAACCAAGGATTTCTGTCTTTGATTTGGGTTCTTTTCAGTTTTAGTGGGGCTAGGTCATCCAGAATGATCGATATGGTCGCACAGTAGTGATCGTTGAGGTCACTGACCGTTGTGATATGCGAGGGGGGGGGAGGTCAGATTTGCAGCGCGCCTCCAGTTCCCTATGGTCCAGGTTCTTGGTGTCTCTGATCCAGCATTTTGGAATCACCGGTTGCGGTGCCCTTGACTTGTGGGTGCCAGGTAGTAGGAAGGAAATGGCGTGATGGTCAGACCAGTCACAAGGGTCTATAGAGATAAGCTTGACTGTTGATTCTTTGGAGATGATCCAGTCAAGAGTGGCCCCTTTCGAGTGAGTTGGGAGTGAGCAGGCTTGGGACAGGGCTTGATCGGCCAGGAGGTCTTTGATGGCATTGACATGAGGATCCTTGGGATCGTTCCAGTGTAAGTTGAAGTCACCCAGGAAAATATCTTTGGCGTTGGAAGAAATCTTGGATGTGATGATTTACATGAGGTGGTCAGTGAAGGAGTCGTTCAAGCCTGGGGGGTGGTAGAAGATGTGCAGATTACACAGTTGGGTGGAGTTGCTGCAAATAGAGAGGGCGAGGTATTCGCAGTAGTCGGTAGTATCCGCCAGAAATTCCGTGACTAGAAGGTTAGAGCGGTAGATGCAAGCGATGCGTCCTCCTTTCTTTCTAGATTGCCTGTCCAGCCTTGCAATGTTATAGTTGGGAGGGACTAAGAGGTCCAGGCAGGGAGATGAGGATTCGTTCAGCCATGATTCTGTTAGGATTGCTAAGTCAAAAATTTTGTTCAGGATGAGGCCGGCAATATCGGCGGCATGCTTAGATGCTGATCGGCAGTTGATTAAGAGACCAGACAGAGAGGGGTCGGAGGGAGTGCCGGGAGTCAGGGCGGACAGGTGAACAGGGGCTAGATTGCTTTTGACCACGCTTCTGTTGCAGAGGGTAGCTGATCTGTTGGGGTTGATAGTGACCGTGCAGATGTCATGCTCGGCACTCACGTCAAGTAGACAAGGGGTAGCTGGGGCAGAGTTGTAGTCTCAGAGGATGGCAATGATTTCATTTTCAGTGAGGTCAAGCGGACTTGGGGTGGCAAGGGTAGAGTTGTAGGAGAGGACGAGAGCTAGGATTTCCTCCTCCGAGAGGTGGCATAGCTGCTTGCGAGGGCGAAGGTGTCTCAGGGTTAGCGGAAGTGGGTGTTTCGGGAACTCCGTGAAATGAAGGGGGGAGGAGTTCAGCGGGGGCTTGAGGTTAGCGAAGGAGAGTTCTGCAAGGTGAACAAGCTTCAATAGATCAAGGATGGAAGTATGGATGCTCTGAGTTAGTTTGGCAGCTCTGGAGTGCAGAGTTTCGAGATCCATATAAGAGGGAGGCGCTAACGGGCAGGGGGCAATGGTTCAGAAGCAGTGCTATCAACCGGCATAGGTGGAAAGGTGGAAGGGCTAGCTCGACCTGTATCATAGGTCATTGGAGGCGTACTAGTCACACAGTCGGAGTGGGAAGCTAGCGGGGAAGAGACCAACGGACTAGGGGCGATTTTGTTGGCAAGGCCGGGAGATGTGCTAGAGGGGTTGGGATGACCTGTGTTGGAACCCTTTAGAGGGGTGGTTTGTGGGCTGTGAGGGCTAGCTCGACTTGTATCGTGGGTCTTTGGGGGCGTACTAATCTCACAGTGATATTGGGGAGCTAGCGGGGAGGAGACCAAAGGTCTAAGGACGATTCTGTTGGCAAGGCCGGGAGACGTGCTGGAGGGGTTGGGATGAACTGTGTTGGGAAACCTTAGAGGAGTGGTTTGTGGGCGGCTAGTCACGCTAGATAGTCTGGTCGGAGGCTCGTCGGGGCGGGTGTTAGTTACCCTGCCAGTGTCTTGCACATGGTTTCTGAGGAGAGTAAAAAGGTCCGCAAATTTATTCAGGTTTTTGGTTGAGGCTTGGATCAGGACGATGCCGTTTTTGTAGAGAGTGATGGTGAGGTCAGCTCGCAGGGTTGGGGAGGGCGCTATTGTAAGCTTGGTGCCGTATGGAATGTTCTTGGTTGCCCATACATTTAGGAGGTGTGCAAAGGTTTTGCGCCAAGATGAGATTCTTCTGGAGTGGAAGATGAGGTCATTGATGACTGTGCCGTTGTCCGCACTGTATCGCAGATCAGATATCAGTGTCTCAGGGTGATTTTTCAGGGTAGAGTGCTTGAAAGATTTTTGAGCGGTTTTAGAGAGGTTGGGTGGGTAAACCAGAGTTATGTATTTTCCCCAGGAGCGGTCAGGCCAGGACCTGCCATGCTGGCTAGGGTGGGGCCCTAAGGAACAATAAGGGTCAGTTACGCAGCAGCGGGAAAGGGGCTCTACATACCCAAGCGAGGGGAACTAAAGTGAACAGATTTGGCCTCTAAGAGTAGAGAGGCAAGGTCACCACATCACAGCAGCGTTGTGTGTCTCATGGAAAAACTGACTTGAAAGAGCGGGCTGTCGGGATGTAGGGGCAGCGGCCCAATCGCACTTGCGAAGGTTGGAGAGGCCGTCCTCGAGGGTAGGGCTGTAGTAGGAATTGAGAGGCTGGGCCAGCCACAACACCACGGTCCTAGGTGATGACAGGGCAGGCCGGTCCTAGGTGATGACAGGGCAGGCCGGGACCCAGTGTAAGTGGGAGCTCATCGGACCTGAGAATAAGGATGCTGAGGCCCTCAGGAGGATCCAGTTTTAAGTCCAGCAGTCGGTTCCAGGGCTTTAGTAACCAATTTGGGCTTGGTATGTAAAACCAAAAGCGAGGGAAACAGTTGAGTAATGTAGTGACTCCACAAACAGCAGAACAACTGTTTACACTCCTGTAATGCAACACTCCGAGTAAAAAACGAGGATAGGATAAATATGTTATCTTATATACGCCGCCATTATAAAGTCAGGCACTGCAGGGCGATTTCAATGTCTTAATACCTCCGCCATTTTAGGGTCAGGCAGAGATCAGCAATCGAGTCCTCGGGCAACTGTGAATGACCTGGATTAAAAATCACATTCACTCAGGCTGAGAAGCATATTGCCTCCCAAAATCGCTTGCACAACGTGTTGAGTGACTTATGATGCCACGCACGGGCCGAGAAAGTGCCCCGGGTTACTTAGGGCGCTGCCACAATAGTAATACTGAGGTACCTGATCTATGCATGCAATTCCCCCTTCCATTCTGTTACATTCCAACAC
Source organism: Calotriton arnoldi (assembly GCA_963921515.1). Taxonomy (NCBI): domain Eukaryota; kingdom Metazoa; phylum Chordata; class Amphibia; order Caudata; family Salamandridae; genus Calotriton; species Calotriton arnoldi. Next base: position 355,032 of record CAWUFW010014518.1, on the reverse strand, counting down.
ATCACCTCCGACTTCAAGTTATTTTCTAAATATCCTGATAGGGCCCCAAATTCCTCCACCAGGATTTCCACCCTGGGAATAGTATGTGCAGGATCTGAGGTATAGATTATTAAATCATCTGCGTATATTACAATTTTACTATTAAAATGAGATGATCTAAAAGGGATAACCTGACCATCTCTCTGTTGAAGCTGGGCAAACACCTCAATATATATCAAACAATAATGGGGAAAGGGAACAACCCAGCCGGGTGCCCCTAGAAACAGCAAAGCTCCTGGTAAGCGAGCCATTAAGGAGGATCCTAGCCTTGAGTGTCCATACAGCCCCTATAGTGTTGCAATAAAACAGGGGCTAAAACCCAATACTGCCAGCACCTCCATGGCGAGGTCTATACATCCAATCAGCTGCTGAGTACGTTCGTGGATATGCCTCCTTGGGACAAAGCCCTTCTGATCTGGGTGTATGAGTTGAGGGGCAAGTTTGGCCAATCTCCCCGCCATAATAATTGTGAATACTTTATAATCTACATTTAGCACAGATATTGATCGGTATGAATCAGCCTTCCTAAGGTCCTTTGATGGTTTTAAGATCAGGACTATCGTGGCTTCCTTCCATAAATCAGGGATCCGTGCCTTACCCTGATAAACTAAATTAAACTGGGTCTCCCAGACAGGTACAGCTTCCTCCTTTAGGAGCTAATAAAGTTCCGGAGGGATGGCGTCCCGGCCAGCCGCCTTTCCATTCTTAATGCGCGATAAAAGTCCTCTAATTTCCTCCTGAGTAATCGGTGCTTCCATATACTCTTTTCCTTCTTCTGTAAGCTCAGGAAGGCCAACATCACCCAGCCACTCTCTAAGTCTATGAGGCTCCGGGAAGATGGCTTCCATATATAGTGTAAAGAATAGGGAGACCAGATAACTGCATATCTTCTAGGTTGTTTGTGACATCCACTTGGGGACTTACAACCAGTTCCTTTATCGTGTCTCTAGATCTCTCCACCCTCGTCTTCCATGCCAATAGAGCCCCAGTTCGCTCCCCATACTCAATCTGGATCATACATCCAGCCTGCCACCTCTCCCTGCACTTCGTGTCCAGCTTGATTTTATAGTTTTGCTGTGCCTCTTTTAGCTGTTTTAATACCTTTTCCTTATCCTCCCACCTGATCTGGGTCTGTAAGGTGGCCTCCAAATCCCCAACAACTTGCTCCAATTTGCCCAATTATGCCTTATCCTCCCTATTCTTAAAATGCACCTGGCTTTATACACTCGGCTTTCCAATACCCCCCAAATAAATGTTTAAATGCATCCCATGCAACTCCTGGAGGGGCCTACCTGTATTGTCCAAGAAAAACTCAACCGTGGCCTTTTTTTAAATAAGCACCACCTCATTGTCCAGAAGAATAGTGCGCTTTAAGGTCCACCTTAAATTGGGCCTATTTCTAGGAGATTGTAATGAGATAGTGATGGCTGAATGATCCGAAATATGCCCCGGGAGGTGGTTAACCTCTTTTATGCATGCCGCTAAGACCCTATCCACCCAAAAATAATCCAACCTAGAATAATGATCATATTTTTTACTATGAAAGGTGTAACCTCTCGCTTGTCCTTTTAGATGTCGCCATACATCCACCAACCCTGGATCTTTGAGCATATTTCTAAGGGCCTGTCTCGTCCTGGGTGCCTGGACACAATCTCTCCAGGTCGTTCTATCTAAGATAGGGTCTAATAAAGTATTAAAATCTCCCCCCAGAACCAATGGGGCCTAAGCCTCTGCTAAATTCAGTTTCAGATCCACAATATACTGAGAATCATCCACATTTAGTCCATAAAATACTACACATATATAACCTCAAGGCCAGCACATCTCATTCTGGCTAAAGCCCACCTTCCAGAACTATCTGTTTTAGAGTGCATAACCTCCACCCCAGAACCCTTCCTTGTCAGAATCACAAACCCTTTACAGCACTGACCTTGCTCTGATACCACAAAACTCTCTATCCATCTATACCTACAGAATAGCTCCCTGCTCTCACCTGCGACCAGGTGTGTCTCTTGCAGAATGATAAAATGGGCCTGACATTCTACCAGATACCTAATGCCTAGACACCCTCTGCCTAGCTCGGGACCTGAGACCATTCAGGTTCCATGTTAAAAATCCTATATTTTTGCCTACACCAGCCATCATCCACCTAGATTAAGTCCCTCCTCATATACTCCATCTCTGAAGAGAAAAAGACCTACTTGGTAATATTGAGAACTTTTTTTGTTTTTTTCCCAGTGCCTGTGCCCCTCCACCACATCCAACCCACCACCCTCCCGTCACCCCACCCTGGGGAATCCTCTCAATCCATAAAGGCATATAAATGCCTTATGAGCTACCCCAGGGCTTATAAACATACACCATTCTTAATAATTTTTAGCTGCAACAGACCACACCTGTCATTCTCAACACCGTAGTTATAATATTCAGGGCTGTCTATAATTCAGAGGTTGTCTCCTTTCTTTTTGATGGAGTCTATCAATGCATCCACATCATCCACCGCGTGATAGATATACATTTGGTTATTCCATATGATATGGAGCATTGCAGGGAATTTTAGTTGTACTTTTGCTCCCAATTTCTGAAGATCCTTCATTCTCTTGCCTATCTACCATTGTTGTTGCTCTGTTGCCTTACAAAAGTCTGATCTAATTATGACAGAAAAACCTTTAACAAAGTATGGGCCGCCCCTTAGAGCTGTACTCAAAATTGCCTCCTTGACCGCTTAAGAGAGAAAATTAACCATGATCTTCCTTGGTTCATTCCATTGGGGGTTCTGCCTGAAAGGGTCCCTGTGCGCTCTCTGGATCTCCTGCTCTAAATTAATTTCTGGCCTGTCTTTTAAGACTGTGTCTCACAGCATGCTACTTATATAGGTCTTTATGTCTGCACCTTCCTCTGCCTCACGGACATTCAAGAATCTTAGGTTGTTTCTCCGCAAATGATTTTCAACCCTCTCAAGATCCTCCCTCAAAATTTTGTTTTTTTTAATCAGCATGGTGATCCCAGTGGCATTTTTTGACACATCTTGCCTTATTGATCCTACCTCCTCTTCCAATGCTTTATCACGGGCAGCAACTTCATTGAGTTTCTGGCTAACGCAGAGCATGAGGCTTAGATGCCCACCAGATTAGCCTCCGAGACTTCAAATCGATTTTTTATCTCTTCTTTTAGCCCCAAAAGGATACCCGCAAGGGATTCTTCTGCTTTTTCCTTAGGCATTTTTCCACCTTTTTTCATTAAATTGACTCCTAAAAGACAAATCCCCAGATGTTTTCAGCACCTCACTTGATGCCAAGGCTTCAAACCTGTTACTGGTAGGGACAAGAGCCATATTCCGTAATGCTTCACCTAAGCTCATTTCTTCTTCAGAAGACCTTATTGAGGCAGGTATTTCCATTATGTTAGAATTTATAGTATTGGGAGCCACAACAGGAGTCTCCATTCTGGGACTATTCTGTGAGGAATTTCCTTCAGCACCCTCTGTTCGCTGAAAGTCTGGTAAAACTCTGAAGGATTTAAGCGAGGGGGTTATCTTAATCTATTGGCTCAAAGACCTTTTACCCCTACCCCCAGAGCTGTTACCAGATTTCACATTTTGAGAGGCAAGACTCATACCCTCTGTGCCCCCAACAGGCACACATCGCTTCACCTTTCTTGCATCTTTTATAATACCAGAGACTACAACAGAAGACACATCTGGCACTTAACACTCCTTACAAGCCACAATGTTCCTGGTATGCAGCGTGTACCTTGAAGTCCTATCTGCAGCCTTACCAGTGGTTGAAGCACCCTTCTCCATATGCTGAGGACTCCTTACCCACTGTTTCTGTATCACTTCCTTTCAATCTCCCTTCATTCTGTCTCTCAATGACGAAGGATGGCAAGAGCCCTCTATCCATTTCACCGTTGAAGGCTGGGGAGAGCTTCAGCCAGCAGACTGACTTGTGCTGCCTCTGCCATACGCTCACACGCTGGCCGACCTGCAACACTGGAGATTCCGTGCCGCCTCTTCCCAGTGTGAGCCTGCAGTGTCAGACACACCACGAGCAAACACCGTCTCTGCCTGGGATTCAACCAGCCTCCCAGGCGCTTACATCCAGGAACGGGGGACCCAACTAACTAGCCAGGTACGTTCCGTTCAAAAAAGAAAAGAAAACAAAACTGGCACGCCCTTGCAGCAAAGCAACCCCCCGGAGCACCCTGCGGCAGCTAAGCATGCAGCCACCATGTTCCCCTTTGCCATGTCGTTGGCACATATTTTATATTGTGCATAATGCAGTCAATTTTTTATTTGTTATCCTGAATTTTAATTGCGTTTTCGGAAACTTTCATAGATAGACTTGACAAATATTTGTGAATATTTTTAATTTCTGAGGCAATTTTATCAGTATTGGAGTGAACAGCTTGTAATTCTTCCAGTATAGTGGAAAAGGAAAGTTCGTTAGCATCCACAACTTTTGACTTGAATGGGCGTGGGGGAGTTGCTTGCTTGCGCTTGTTATTAGTAATGACATGCACATTTTTTTCCCTTCATTTTCAATTAGATACTGTAAAAAAGATCAAAAAAAGCAAAAGGAAAAGTTGCAGACCAGAATAAATAAAAGTCATCACATTAGCAGTAGGTGCAGCAGTTAAAACCAGCTGTGGGAGTGGTCTAGGCCTCAACCGTGCCCTTTTTTTGATGCAGTTCCACCCTCTTGACAGGAACTTCGGCAACAGTGTGAACAGGAGGCTGGGCAGCTGGTAAAGAAGCAGTCTGTGAGGAAAACACAACAAAAAACACCAGTGTTGGACTTGGCCCTTTTTGCAGGGCTATCCCAGAACTTTTTGCCTTCCTCCTGTATTTTTTCTGACCTGTTGTTGGTGGTTTTAGGTCTCTGAGCACTTTATCACTGTTGTTCAGTGCTAAAGTGCATGTGCTCTCTATGGTAAACGTGGATAAGATTGGTCTACACCTGTTTGGCATATTTAATTTACCTATCAGTCCCTTGTACAGTGGTATCACATATACCCAGGGCCAGTAAATTAAATGCTACTGGTGGGCTTGCAGCGCTGCTTGCGCCACCCACCAAAGTAGCCTTTCAAACCTATCTCAGGCCTCTGCCACTGCAGGGCCTGCACACGCAGTTTACTGCCGCTGTGACGTGGCACATAAAGTGGTTGCAACGTCTATGACTCCCCTTTTACTACATATCAGTCACCCCTAAGGTAGGCCCTAGCTACCCTTATGGGCAGGGTGCGGTGTAGGTAAAAGGTAGAACGTGTACCATAACTGTGTGGCATGTCCCGGTAATGACAAACAGCCTATTTGGTTTCTCACTGCTGTGAGGCTGCCCTCTCATAGGGATGCATTGGTGATAAATGCTGCTTACTGATGAAAGCGGATTTATTATTACTATTTTAGAAATGCCACTTTTAGAAGTGGGCAATTCTGTGTGCTATGTGTCTTCATGCCTGCCTGTTGTGTATTGATCGTCTGGTTCTGACTGACAGGGGGGAGCCACTGCTCTTTGGAGCAGTGGCTTCAGAGAGTCTGGGTGAGTCAGCGCTAAGCTGAATAGGCCTGGTCTGCATTTGGAGTGGTGGGAGGAGTAGCACCTGCACCTGAATAGGGCTGTGCCTGCCTTCCACAATGATGGCTCCGTACCCCTGTGGTGTGTCTGGGGCCAAGGCTCACACTAAGAATGAAGGTTGTTGTGCACTTGCAAAGTGCCCCCCAGAACTGGTTTGGACTGGGCTCAGAGCCCTGTGCCAGGGGGCAGAACAAAGGCTTTTAGTAGTATAAGTACTGGGGCTGTGACCCCATGAAAGGTTGACCTTGCTGTTACTTGGAAAAAGAAGACACTGCTTGGTACTGCAACAGACCGCCTGGAGGAATCGCCATGGGACTTGATGAATCAGAGTGCTGACCTGCTGCCTGCTGGGTAGAAAGAAGGACTTCCACTGTGGTTACCTGGACCTTTTGTGCTGGCCTGCCTGTGCCCTGTTGTTGGTACCCCCTAGTGATCTCCCAGTGATCTCCCAGGGCTGAGTGGCTTGCCCCAGTTGATTTGGAGCGGCACGTGGTGAGTGCTGTGCTTTTTGTCCTGTGATTTGAAACAGCACATGTGGAGCGCTGGTCAGGGCCTGGAAGAGCGCTGTGTTTCCCCACCATATTTTTGCAGAGCGATGTTTGCCAGTCCCAGCGCTGGTTCTGGGAGGCGCCAGGAGGCGCCAGTAATGACTGGCTGTGCCCCTGCCTGCAGCGCGTGTGTAACGCTGCCTCAGCCCTTGATGCCAGCGTGGGGGTCGGGCCTCGGCTTCACAATCCCCCACCAGTGAGAAGTCACCCCGGGGGGCTGGCCGGTCGCGCTGCACTCCGGCAACGGGAGACCAGATCCGGCGTGGACAGCCTGCCTCAGGAGCCCAGCAGACGTGTTGCAGAGACCGACGAGGCAGCACGGCAAGGAGGGCGCGCTGGGAAAAGGAGGATCCCTGCTGGGATCGGAAGAGCTGAAGTGTGGGCTTAGCTGGCCTCTGCACCTCACGGACACGGGCAGCTGCCTGGAGGTCCTGATCGTGGGAGAAGGACCAAGTGAGGTCTCCCCGTATTGGCCCCTGTCTTGCAACTGCATCGGTACTCACAGGGGATCACCGGAGTTCAGACCCGAGCAGTCTCTGCATTTCATTACGGCGCTCCTCGCAGTTAGAAGCACATATCCTCGAATTCCTGTACATAATACAAGGGGGTCACGGTAAATGGAAACCTTTACTGCATTACGGTGAATAGGTGCGTAGGTGCTTTTTGGCCCTACGCACCCGGCCTGATGAGCGTGGAGGCTCACCAGAATTACCATAACCCGGCCAATAGAATCGTAGATGTTTCCCATGCCCTAGGGTTGCTGGCTGTAGTTCAGTTTTTATCCCATAAACTGCTGTATTTCCTGCTTCAACCATACATGGTGATATGCATATGTTGGCAGGATGTTTTGTGAAGTGTGCACCCTATGAGTATTTTACTTGAGTGCACTACCTGTAATGTTATGACAGTGGCCCGATTGGCCAAGTGATTTATGTAATCCTTGTGAAGTCATGTAATATATGTGATTGTGTTCTAATGTGTTTTTATGCATAATACAAAGGCTATTTTTATATAACCTTGTGTGGAGTTTCTTTTGTGGTGTGCCTAGTGTGTCGCTGCTGGGTGAGTGTGTTGCGCAAACACTTTACACATTGCCTCTGGGATAAGCCTGACTGCTCTGCCAAGCTACCAAGGGGGTGAGCAGGGGTTATCTTTAGCATGTAACTCCCATGCCCTGACTAGAGTGGTGGGTTCTGCCTGGCTTAGGTGCATACCCTAGCCAACCAGAAACCCTATTTCTAACAACCAGCAAAGGGATGCAAGTGAAGCCCTGGTCAAACAAACACTAACAGGTAAAGAAAATAAGGCTAAACTAGCCTAAAGTCTGGCAAATAACCATCGATAAGAGCGGGAACCGGGGGAAGGCTATCAGTAGGTGGCCATCTCTCTACGTGTGCTTGCGTGACTCCTTCGCATTTTATTCTAATTATTCTAATTATACATGAAAACCTCAGAAATACTTCCAGCATTTTCCTTCTGAAATAGCTTCCCCTTTGGTAATGTATTTAGAGTTAAGGAAAGGGAGACCTTTCCCAATTGAAAATGCACTTCCCACTGCCACCGGAGAGTTGAGAGTCCTTAGGACAAGGCAGCATGCACATGGATAAAGCTGCTGGTGATCCACGTGTACTGTTCTGTTCTCATTAATTTAACAAATAGAGATTTTCATTGTTTGTGTCAATGTGCTTTCAATGCAGCAGCTAACAATTAGGGGAAGTATAGAGTGAAAAGGAGCGTGCGTGGTATAGGATAGGGTGCCAGAGAAGGGAAGACTAAAGTGATAAGGAACTAGAAACATGAACAACATTAAAGGGGCTAGCAAACGTTACAAATTTGCTCAGTGGCCAAGCAGTGCAAGAGAAACAAGCATTTACACAAGCCAATAGGTCTCCCCTATGAGAGGTATTGTTTTTGGCAATGTTTTGTAGCCATGCTGTAGTGTGGCTAAAACTAATTTAAAAAAGTGCTATGATGCAGCCAGGCTAATGTATGTGCATTAGCACTAAATGCATCATAGTACTTTTTCTTACTTTTCTTTAGCCATGCTGCACAGTAGCTACTCTACTACACAACATGACTACAAATCATTGCTAAAGTCAGCAATGCCCATGCTGTACAGAATGAAGAAAAGGCAATGGTATAGTCAATAGTCTCAAAGTTAGGACCTATTGGTTTGCCAATGCTAGTTAGACTTCGGGACAACACCCCTGTGATTCTGAGCAAATCAGTCATCTCCCCATATGTGAAAAAGAAAAAAAATTACATCTGGCAATCATCCTGTCACATGGAGAAAGCAAATGCGCCCATATAAATGCCTTAGTAAAAATACATTTGGAATCAGATAACATCTATTGTCACGATAAAAGCAGACAACATCTGTTGTCATAATAAACATTCATTTCAAAGGAGAAAAGGCCTTATTTGAAGTGTGTGTGTGGCATAGTTAACAATAGTGACAAATGGCAAGTGGTGCAACAAGGATGACAGCAAGAAGAGAAAATAAAAGTAGTGCCTCAATTACACCGCAATTAGTGGAAGGACAGCAACCAAGCTGAAGCGATCAGTACTTGCTCCATGCTCCAGGCGAAAGGAGAGGAAGTAAAGCCAGCAAGTACCCGCCAATTAGAAAAGGTAGAATTGAAGTGGAGCTAGGATCTCATGAGAAAAGATGACAACTTTGGGATCAGGCTGTTCTGAACTGTGAAAAGTAAAACGTTAGGTTAATAAACCATTTTTTTCTTTAATATATTTTAGAGGTTTTTTGTAGACTGTGTTATAATTTTTATTTTCTGCCTTCTTTGATTTGTATGTGAATCCTTGGAAAAACCTATGTGGCTTATTCTAAGGTTTGACTGGAGTAAATATGAGAATCTTTGGACTCGACCACTATTGGGGTAGAACTGAGCGTAACTTAAACTGGCACCATTTTGAAGGTGTGTTTTTATATCTAAAAGTCCCAGTCTGTACCCCTCCCCAATTCCCCATCCTCCTCCTACTTTGTAGCAGATATTTTTAATTCTGAAGTCGGTCCTATGCCAATTCCATATTTACACCAAAAAAAAGACCGAAATTGGGTTACTGGTTGAGGGGGGTGAAACCCTTCTCCAGCAGCACCCACAATTCCTCTCAGGGTAAAGTCACAAGCAAACCTTAAATTAACCTGTGCTCAACCCTCGTGTAGCTTGACACAGAGTAATCAGGCTTAACTTAGAGGCAATGTGTAAAGTATTTGTGCAACACTTCAAACAGTAACTCAGTGACAGCACACCACAAAAAGAGCCAACAACAGGATTTGAAAAATAAATCAATATTTAATAAATAGAACAAGACCAAGAAGACAAAAATCCAATCAGTAGAACCAGAGTTATGAATTTTTAAACATTTAGGTGTATAATAGTGCGAAAAAGCAAAAAGCACCAACCACAGTTGTCTGGTCATGTGAGATCAGGAGAAAGTCACAAGTTTAGGCCAACCGCGATGGAGCGCGGGTCAGACACAGGGACCAGGTTAGTCCTGCTGAAAAGTTAACTTCTCAGTCCAGCACTGAGAGTCCCGATCGTGGTGGAAGAGGTCGCAAACAGCAGGGAAGTATTATGGATGGTCATTGATGTAGCGCGAAGAGCTGGCCAGGCATCATGGGTGATCGACGCTGTAGCACGACTATCCTGTTGTTGGCGCAAACGGTCAGGGTAGTTCTTCACCGTGTTGCTCCATGCAAGCAGTTGATGCTGTAGAGTGAAGGGTTGGGCTGACAGAACCTTGAGTACTGGGCTGTGCAAGTGTCAAGGTTTCAGCACCACCGGGCCCATTCGCGGTCATGAAGAGCCCAAAAAATTTGATTTATTCTCTCTGAGGCCTCTCCAAGGGTCCAGAATCTGAAGGGCACCTCCAAAGGGTCAGAGGCTTGCTCCAGGTGGATCAGGGTACTGATGCAGGTGGTTAGGAGCCTATTATGTCTCTGTGGCTCCGAACAAGTGGCCAGCAGACTAGCAATTGGAATTACTCTGGGAGGGCTGAGCTCAGGTGCAGGTCCAGTTCTTCTCACCCAGGCAAAATGGCAGCAGGCAGCAGTTCAGAGCAGCAAGGCTGCAGCAGTCCAGCAGAGTGGAAGTCCTTCAGCAGCACTGCAGTCCTTCTTCCTGGCAGAGTATCCACAAGTCCAGAAGTGTACTAAAGAGTTGGTGTCTGAGGGTCCAGTATTTATACCCAGCTGTGCCTTTGAAGTGGGGGTGAAGCTTCTAGAGATTTCCCTTTGAAGTTTCCAGGCACCCTGCTTCCCCTGTCCTGGCTCCAGGCTAACTACAGGGGGTATTCAGCCATTTATATAGCGGCAGGGCACAGCCTGTTCAAGTGTAAGTGGGGCTGTGCCCAGCTCCTCCCTCCCATCCTGCCAGTGATGACCGATCCTGGCACCCCTAGGCTCCCTTTTGTGTGTGGCTGTCTAGGAAGAATACACAAAGCCTGACTATCAACTACACCCAGTCATGTGACCCAGAGACAGGCTACAGGCACTAAATTGCTAAGCCAGGAAAATGTCTTAAATAAGCATTTTCAAAATTGTAACTTAAAATCCGACTTCACCATAAGTTAGGATTTTTCATAACAATTCCAAAGACACCAAACATGAACAGGATACCTGCTCCCATTTGGAAATTATAGCTTATTAAATGTAATAAGGTAACTCCAATGCTATCCTATGGGAGAGGTAAACCTTACACTAGTCATAAACGAATTTAAGACATTTTTACTACCAGGACATGTAATACTCAAAATTACATGTCCTATTGTTTAACTGGGTTTTCTTCCAGAAGTTCCCAGAAGAAGCCAGAAAGTTAGTAGTCCAGGCTCTGGTAATGTCCAGTCTGGACTATTGTAATGTGCTGTATCTAGGAGCCTCACAATTTAGTTTGAGGAGACTCCAGAGGGTGCAGAATGCAGCAGCTTGTTTTCTGCTTAACCTTCCAAGGCGTTCACCTACGGGGACAGCTATTGCCAAATTACACTGGCTGCCTCTGAGTAAGAGAGTGTCTTTTAAAGCTATGTGCTTTTGCGTTCATCTACGGGGCCAGCTCTTGCCAAATTACACTGGCTGCCTCTGAGTAAGAGAGTGTCTTTTAAAGCTATGTGCTTCTGTCACATAACCATGAATGGAAAAGGGTCTTGGTATTTGCACTCTCTTGTGAAGCCTCATTTTCCCAGAAGAATTCTTAAGTCTGCAGGGGCCTCTTTAGTCACGGTTCCCACTGTGAAAAGAGCACATATGTGAGAATGCTCTTTTAGCTCACTAGCCTCCAAAATGTGGAATACTATGCCCCTGGCACTTAGACAGCACAGCTATGAACCAGCTTTTCGAAAGAAACTCAAAACCTGGCTATTTAGACTGACTTAAAGGTCAATTTTGAGTGTGGTTAATAGGTTCTGTGTCTGAGAGTGACATTTTTGCGCTGGAGCCACTTTGGTTGAAGTAACCATATGCTCTATAAATCACTTATTATTATTATTAATACATTGCACCCTGCCCTATGGGCTGTTTCAGCCTACCCTAGGGGAGACTTATATGTATAATTAAAGAAGGTTTGGGCCTGGCAGAAGGTTTATTTTTGCCAGGTCGAAATGGCAGTTTTAAAACTTCACACACAGTCCTGAGACATGTTTAAAAGGCTACTTACGTGGGTGGCCCACTAGTACCATTTAATTTACAGACCCTGGGTGCATGTAGTACCACTTTGCTAGGGACTTATAAGTAAATTAAATATGTCAAATGGGTATAGGCCAATCCTAACATGTTCTAGGGAGGGAGCAGAATCTTTGATTAACAGTGGCAAAGTGCACAGAGTCCTAAGATCAGCAAAAACACATTCAGCAAAAAGTGGTGAGTAAAGCAAAACGTTTGGGGGTGACCCTGCAGAGAGGACATGTCAAACACCTTCCTGTGCATAGGTCTTTGCACTAAAGCCTGAGAACTTCAGGAGTAGAAATAGATCCATGCCTGTATCTATGTAAATTGCATTTCTATGTACACGAAGTAGTGCTCTATGAGACTACCTCAGGTTCTCATAGATTCCTTTTGTGAATCAGCCCGTTAAACTCAAATCAATAGAGATCAATAGAAACACACAAATAAAAACAATTAACAACGTTGGATAACAATTGAATACTCTATGTACATGCCAGTGATAGAGGGTCCTTTTCTGACTCCATGCATAATGCAGTCTCCAAGCGTCCAGTTACTATCTTAGAGGAACGTGGCGCTATACAATACATGTAAGCGATGCATTTATTCATTCAGCACTGTGTCACTTCCTGTCTTTGCTTGGAAGGAAGGCGCTCTGCTAGATGAACGGCTAAATTCCTGCTGGCTAAAGCTGTACACGAGCTTCGCTGGTGAAGGACAGGCACAAAATAATTTATAAACACGACCTGAAAGGAGAAAAAAACACAGCTAGATTTCTCTCATTTTTCCGGAGCTTATCACTTAAATCTGATTTCAACAGCTTTTACTAAAGTTTTAAGACCCTCCACTAATCAGCAGCTGTTTTATGTGTGTTGTAAAAGTCCATGGGGAAAATAAAGAAATAGCCTGAAATTCGCAGGAAGTTTTCCCAGCTGCCTCGTAGATCACCCAAAGCCCTGACATTTATGATCTATGGGAGCTCTAAATCCACCTGGGACAGACGCTGGACCAGGGACGCGGATGAAGCAGGGAATTGTTTCTGGGTCCTGTCATGCATAAATAGATATATGAAAAAAAGTAATCAGCGCAACCAGCGCAGTCTCCTCAAGGGGGGCTTGTAGGGTGACTGTTTAGGTCGAAACCTACCAGGCAGTTGCTAAAGACACCTGGGGGACATTCGGAAAACTTCCCTGGGAATGCAATCCGCCCTATGTTTACCATTGGCTTTGTGGTTTGTAACTCACATTTGCTTGCTGTCTATAAGCTGGCTCTATTTGTTTTAGCCTGCCCAACTCAAGTTCTTCCATTCTCTTGCCCAAACACTATTTACTGAATGTATCCACTAGTGCTAGATTTCTGTAAACAGTCCTTTAGATCTTGTTCTTACCTTGTCACATTTGTTGTTCATTCAAAGACAGAGGTCTAATGTCAGGCTCTCTATTCCAGGGATCTTGGTGTTTACTTTTCATTCTCTGACTTCAAAATGGGAGGATTTATGGGACAATTACTGGCTTGGGGAGTGCATAAAGAAGGCTGTGTGGTGTTATTTTTTTCTAGCACACAACAAAATGTAAATGTCTGTAAATGAACCATGCAGATATTTCAGAATTAGGAAAGCCCAAATGAGGCACAAATTTTGGTAATTCTGAAGTGTGGTGGAAACAGATATTTTAAAACAATAAGAATAAATTAATACACTAGGTGATGACATTTCCGCACATTATCACTTGTACGCTGTATGCTTTTATCAGTGAAACTGTATGTCTGTGCAAATGTAATGGTGATTTCAATTGAAGATGTGTTGTCTGTAATAGAAGTGTGCTAGCACACCATGCATGTTGTACTCTATGCCACTCCACTCCACTCTACTCTGCACTACTCTACTCTATGCCAATGCACTCTTCACAACTCTACTCTACACTACTGCACTCTTTGCCACTGCACTCATTGCCACTGCTCTCCACACCACTCCAGTCTAGGTCACTCCACTCTACTCTGCACAACTCCACTCTACGTCACTCCACTCTACGCCACTCTGCAACACTTCACTCTATGCCACTGCACTCTATGCTAATACACCCTACACCACTACACTCTACTCTGTACCACTCCACTCTATGCCCCTGCACTCTATGCCAATCCACTGTACAGTTGCACTCTTTGCCACTAAACTATACACCACATTATGCCATTACTCTATGCCACCTTACACTCTGCCACTGCCCTCTCCTCTGCACCACGCCTCTATAAACCACCTCATTCTACCCTGCATCACACCACTCTATGCCACTTCACTCTACTCTGGAACAATCTACTCTGCACCATTGCATCCTATGCCACTGCACTCTGCACCACTCTGCACCACTGCACTCTATGCCACTGCTCTATACACCACTGCACTCTATAGCACTGCACTCTACTCTTCACCACTGTAGTCTATGCCGCTGGTCTCTACACCAGATTACTCTATATCACTCTACACCACTGCACTCTATGGCACTCTACTCAGCAACATTGCACTCTCTGCCACTGAACTCTCTGCCACTCTACTCTGCACTACTGTACTCTACTCAACTGCACGCTGCAGCACTCCACTGTATGCCACTCCACTTTATGCCTCTATACTCTACTCTGCACCACTCTATGCCACTGCACTCTATGCCACTTTACTATGCACCACTCAACACCATTGCACTCTATGCCACTCTACTCTGCACCCCTCTACACCACTGCACTCCATTCTGTGCCACTCTACTCTGCACCACTGCACTCTACGCCACTGTTTTTGCACAACTACACTCTATACCACTCTACTCTGCATCACGGCACACTACACCACTGCACTCTACTATGCACCACTCTAATCTACGCCACTACATTCTACCACACTACATTGTACGCTGCTAAATTGTATGCTGCTGCACTCTATGACACTGTACTCTGCAACACTCTACGCCAATTTGTATTTCTATTTGTATTTGTTGAGCGCATCAATCATCCCGAGGGATATCACGGCGCTGGAAAGCAGTGCCCTGGTATGATAGTGATCAAATAACCCGGCAGACTAAGAGTAAGGAATCAAGGTACAAGCTACAAGTATCGTTGTTTACAACCTAGGGAACAGTGTCGTTTTCAGCCTCTTTCAGAATGCCATATATTCGTCCGTGTGGCAAAGGTCTAGGGGGAGTCCGTTCCAGTGAACGGGCGCCAGATTGGAGAAGGATTGACCTCCAACTCTGGTTTTGTTGATATGTTTAGTTTTGGCCAGAGCGAGATTGCAAGACCTCAGTTGTTGTGTGGGAATGTAAAATTCAATTTTGCCTCGCAAAATTCGAGATCTAAGTTTGTGTAGCGCTCTATGTGCATAGCACATGAGTTTGAACTTGGCTCTCTGTTACACAGTCAGCCAGTGGAGTTCATTCAGGCATTCTGATGCTGAGCTATATTTGCTTTTATTGCAAACAAGCTTGGCAGCTGAGTTCTGAATCACCTGCAGTCGGGAGAAGAGGTAGTCTGCCAAGCCCACAAAGAGCGCATTCCCGTAATCCAACCTACTGGAGACTAGTGCCTGAGTGATGGTCTTTCTACAATTCAAGAGGATCCATGAAAAAAGTCTTCTTAGAAGCTTTAACATGGCAAAGCTTTTTTCGCACAGTGATCTGATTTGGTCCTGCATGGTTAGTCCGTTGTCGATAAGGATGCCAAGGCTTTTTACAACCCGTTTTGGTTCCGGTGCATTTCCTAGTGTCCGAGGCCACCAGGTATCGTCCCAGATTAGGTTAGCTCCTCCGAAAAGCAGGATCTCAGATTTCTCAGCATTCAGTTTCAAGTGATGTTCTGTCATCCAAGTTGCTGTTTCTGACAGACAGTTGATTAGATTATTCCTGGTGTCCTCATGCCTTCCTTCGAGCTATCATCAGCATAGGAGCAGATGTTAAAGCCGCATTTCCTGCCAATCTTGTCCAGAGAGGAGACGTAGGGATTAAAAAGGTTGGGGCTCAGAGAGGCTCCCTGCGGGACAGCATAGTTATTGTTTTGTTGAGCTAGAGGAAAATGGGCCTATTTGGACTCTCTGTGTTCTAATACGTAGAAAGGAGCTGACCATTGGAGGGCTTTCGAGTGGAGCCCCTTTTCATGTAAGATGTTCAGTAGAAGGTCATGGGATATGATATCGAACGCTGCTGACAAGTCCAAAAGTATCAGGGCGGTAGACTTGCCTTGATCCACCAAGGATTGAATGTTGTCCATTACCATGAGAAGTGGGGCTTCTGTGCTATTTGAGGCTCTGAAGCCAGTCTGAGATGGGTCTAGGAGCTCATTGGTTTTTAAGAAATCAACCAGTTGTTTGTTGACCAATCTCTCTAAGACCTTGCACAGGTAAGGGAGTTGGGAGATTGGTCGGTAGTTTGCGGGGTTGTGGACTTCCATGCCGGCTTTTTTTAACAGTGAAAATACAATGGTTTCTTTCCAGATGTCCAGGAAGACTGCAGATTCCAAGGACTGGTTACAAATGTGGGTAACATACGGACTTAGGACTGTTGTAAGTCGAGAAAAGATGAAATGGGGGGCATGGGTCGAGTGGAGATCCCGACTTGACCTCAGTCATTGCTTTTGATACCTGCTCCTCTGAAAAGGGAGTCAGGTTGCTTAAGTGAGCATATGCTTTAGGGTGGGGGGCCATGGAGTTCCGATCCGGCTCGTCCGTGGATGATTGGTTTTTAAAAGAGGAGTACATTTTAGAAATGTTGTCGATGAAGAAATTACTGATTATCTCACAGTTATCTGATGAGGGAGTCATTGCTTCGGACATACTGGTTGGCTTGCAAAGTTCTTTCACTATTTTGTAAAGCTCTTTTGATGAGTTGCTGTTGTCCTCTATGCGTTTTGTGTAGTAGTTTCTCTTAGCGTCTTTGAGGACATTGTGATAGGCCTTCAATTCTCCTTTATAGAGCTGTTTATCACTACTTTCTTTAGACAATCTCCACTTGTGTTCTAGTGATTTACATTTCCTTTTTATTAGATTAAGTTCTGGTGAATACCATTTTTCTGAAGGTGTTTTCCTGTTTGGTTTGTTTCTTAGCCTGGGGGCGCACAGGTCCAGTGCATTGGAGATTTCCGAGTGTAGAAGTTTGGCCTCTGCCTGAATGGGAGGTGTCCTTAGAGTATTTTGACCATTTGGGGGAAAGTGAGAGGCGAACGAGTCCGGGGTGATGAGCTTCCACGCCCTTTTCGTTGCTGAAGAGGGTGCAGTTGGGCAGGTGAGGTTAGTGGGCCACCTAAAGGAAAAGATAATTAGGGAGTGATCTGTCCAGGTCAGTGGTTCAACCTCTGGGGTGTTAATGGGGTCTACATTGGAGAACAGCAAGTAAGTGTGTGACCGGCAATATTTGTTGGCCCTTTGATCCATTTTTTTAGCTGCAGTATCTGCCTATCACTCTCCAAGTGTTTAGCTGTGGGATCATCAGAGTTTAAAAAATTAATGTTGAAATCACCTATGGCCAAAAAATGCATGTGTTTTAGGCAGGAGGGGAATAGTTGGGTCAACAGTTTAGAGCTAAAATCCGGCTTGTATCCTGGAGGATTGTACACTACTGCACCCCCGAAGGATGTTATGGTTGTCACTGGATACTAAAAATACTAGGATCTCGTGCTCACCTAATGAAGCCACTGGCTCAGGGAGACAGGTAAAGCAGTCTTTAAAAAGGATGGCTACTCCTCCTCCCTTCTTTCTTTTTCTGTCCCGTTTTAGTCATTTATACCCAGCCGGTAGGGCTGTGGCGATTTCGGGGGAATTGTTGTCATCCAGCGAGGTTTCTGTAATAAATGCTAGATCGGGTTTTGTGTCAGCTAGGATATCCCATATCTCTAAGCAGTGTTTGGGTAGCGACCTAGAATTAAAGTAAATGCACTTCAGCTCAAGCCCAGCCTGGCTAGCGGCTATCCTACAGTGCTGCTCCAGTCGCGCCTGACTGCACCATTGACAATGAAGGTACGAAAATGGTCCTTCCATGTCTCTTGGGGAAGCTTTCACGCAAAGCGCCCCATTGTGTTGGAGTGGTTTTGCGAGTTTAATAAATGTCTCCCTGGAGTATTGATGGTGGTTAGTAGAGGCTGGTGTGAAAGAGGCAGGGTTCCTGGGCCCTGGTCCCTTTCAGGCATGGACGGGCGCAGACGGGCTTGCCTTTGGCACGCCTTCGGCCCGCTGGTGCGCCTGCTGTGCGCGTCTGCTGCGTGCCCGTGCGTCGGCCCCGTTTTTGTAGTCACCCATAATGGCAACTCGACCGCTGCCCCTCCTGCAGCGCTACTTCCGGACTTCCGGTTGCGCTGTGCTTCAAGCGCGGTTTGGCTCCCTGCCAATCAAGTCAGAGCGAGCAGGTATGTGCAAGATGCAAGTTTTGTATTAAAACAAAATTCGATCGTTTGTTAAAATTAATTAAATTTCGGATTTAAATTCACAAGCATTTAGGTCGCAATAAAATCAAGGCTGAGTCTCGTTAGTTCGACTGTTTGAAATTAAAGTGCACAGTGTGGGTGGGGGAAGGAGAAACGCTTAACTAGAGCACAGATTAAAAAACAAAGCGCATCTAAAAACAGAACACAATTTTTAAAGGAAACGGACGGGTTGTCCATGCGGGGGTTCACAGGAGTAAGCAATCCTTATAAACTCTGCGCCACGGCCCTGTTTTTGTAGTCACCCGTAATGGCAACTAGACCGCTGCACTCTACACCACTCCATTCGACTCTGCTCTACTCCACTCCACTCCACTCCACTCCACTTTAACCCACTCTATGCCATTGCACTCTACTCTACACCACTCTAATCTACGCCACTCTACTGTATGCAACTCTACTGTACGCCACTGTACTCTTCGCCACTGCCCTCTACTCGGCACCACTCTACTCTACACCACCACACTCTACGCCAATGTATTCAATTCCACTCTATACCACTGCACTCTATGACACTCTACTCTGCAACACTGCACTTTACACCACTGAACTCTACGCCCCTCTACTCTGCATCACTCCACTCTACACCATTTCACTCTGCAGCACCCCACTCTACACCAGTGCAATCTACAGCACTATACTCTGCTCTGCACCACTCTCTGCCACTCTATTCTGCACCACTGTACGCCACTGCACTCTATGCCACTCTTCTATGTACCACTGCACTCTATACCACTGTACTCTATGCCACTCTATTCTGCTTTGTACCAGTGCACTCTGTACCACTACATTCTATGCCACTGCACTGCGCAACACTATAATCTACTTCATTCTAGGATGCTGCATTGTACACTGCAGAATTCTATGCTACTGCACTTGCGCCACTGCACTCTGCACCACTTTACTCTGCAACATTCTACTCCAATGCACTCTACACCAGTACACTCTACTCTACGCCACTCCACTATATGCCACTCTACGTGACTCCACTCTATTCCACTCCAATACACGATACACTATGTGACTCCACTCCATGACACTAGACTCCGCTCTTCGCCATTCCATTCTACGACACTCCACGCCACTCTACTCTATTCCACTAACTTTTAGCCATGCTGAACAGCAGCCACGCTGGTGTATCACATGGCTAAAAAACATTGGCAAAGCCAGTAGCTCTTGCATAGGCGAGACCTATCGTCTTTGCCAATGCTTGTTCTATCAATGCCTTTGCTAAACTGCCCCGATGAAGTAATAAGATGCCATTTTATTTTTTGAAAATAGTGACGTCTAAACGACTGTAAAAAATAACAGGTGCTACGTTCTTAAACATGGTTGCACTCGCAGCACCCACAGGGATTACCCTGGGTTTTACCAGGTATATTTCCTAAGGCTTTAATTCTAGAATAGCCTTCGTTTTGCCCTCGGTAGTGCACATATTTTCAAGATTTCAGAGATCTCAAGTTGAACCACGTTTGATCTGAATGAGTTTTCCAATCGGCTTTTTTATTTGTCACAAAACATTCTCGTATTTGTGGTTTTACGTTTCCCTATTTAAATGTATGAAATTTGGAAACAGAATACAAAGACAAAAACAGAAGAGGATGAGGAAGGTATGCATGCAAAGCAGGTGGTGACATCTCTTACCAGGTGTTTTCAAAATAAATATTCTTTTTAATTTGCCTCTCTCCGTTAGTTTACAGGTTTAATGATTTATCGGAATAGCCATGAATGGCTTGAGGTGCAACATATGAACAGAACAACTTGACTGCTCTTTCCCGTTCTTTGTAGAGCCAACGACCTAAAATCCTGATGTAGATAGAGATGGACTTGTTAATTTCAATTGTGTACGAAGAAGACCTGCTAGACGTATTTTGTTGTGCAAATATTATTTTACTTGTAACAGAGCTTCCAGATTGCTTGATGTCGTCTGTCCTGATATTTTAAACTGCGCTTTGCATGCCGGGACTTGTATGCCAGTATTTATAGTGGGAAAATTGAAACTCACCAACTGCTGTAGGCAAAATAGCCAGCACAGGCTGACGGTGTCACACCTGACATGACACTTTTTGGATTAATGGATGGTACTCTATATCTAGACGCGTCCAAAATTAGGAACCACCTTGGGTAAACACTTTCTTTTCTTTAATGTTTCTTCAGCGCAGATTGTATATTTTTAAACTTAAACTTTGTTTGAGACTGTCTTTTTAGTGTTCTGGGTGCAGTGCTGTAGCACGCTATACTCAGCAGCTACCAAACAATACTTAATAAACCCAAGTCATTTTACCTGGGTGTGCACCATGTACCTTTAATGTGCCTTTAATTGATTCTTAGGGGCTGATTACGATGGCGGGCGGAGGCACATCTGCGGTGCTGGCGGTGGCGGAAAATGTCCTTTTCCGCACTCCAGCAGCGGCCCTCGCGCCCGCCATATTACGATGGGCAAACATAGCCCATTTTCCGTCCGCTGCGGAGTTACGTGAACCGCCAGAAATTTCCGCCCGATACCGCGGCGGAGGGAGCCAATAGAGACACACCGCCGTGCAGAATGACAACCCGCCCGCCGTACAAACTACGATGCCTCAAACAGCCTATCACACCGCAGCGGAGAATCCACCCACCCGGAGACGGCGGAAGCACTACAGCGGAGAGCGAAACTCGACTCCCGGTCCCCTCCACTCGGTCGTGACCGCTATGGATTCAGCTCTTCAAGCCTTTCCGCTGCTGTACCTCATCCACCACCAGCAAATTATACACCGTCGTGGACAACGCCGCAGGTACGCAAATACACAACTCCGCATACAACCACAACACACAACTCCTGTGCTGACACACGGTTCCTGTCCACATCAGACACTCTGGTGGGGACAGGAACATATCCCTCAGTGTACCCACACATGTCCTACCTGTTAGAAACCCACACCTCGGCATCCGGGTCACCCATCAACCGCGAAATCACTGCAATGTTCCCGGGAAAGTCACCACAGCGGTGAAGGCATGGGAAAACCTGTGCACAATCTAGTAGGCAGGGCCGGCGTCAGGCATGGGCAGTCCGGCCAGATTCACAGGGCTCCACCTTCACCCCTCCCACAGTACGCATGACACACCCATTTGGGCACATGCTGTGTGCCCCTCCTGTGCCCCCCTTGCACAATTAATCAGCCAGGTGTAGCCAGACCTCGCACCTCACACATCAAAGGACAAGGGAGATTGACTGGGAAGGTGGGGGTGAAGAGGAACACCCTGCACAGAAGCTCTGGGGTTGGACAACCCTCCTCCTCACACCTACCTCCCACTCATGTGAATCAAACTGAGTATAATTACAAAATGAAGACTCACACTGCATATGAACATCCACTGAACTGTTCACTCTGCCTGTCAAGTCACTCAGAACAACCCACACTGACACCCAGCCACATACTCATACCATAGGTCAGCGGCAATGGAGGACAATAAATGGGCCATCCAAACGTGAAGTGGACAGTGCTGGAAAACCATGGAGCAAGCCACATAGCATGTGTACATCACATGCAAGAGAAGGAACATAACACACCACCCTTAGGCCATCAAATCAGACATGGGTGGCACAGTGAGTGAAATTAAACCAAAGTGACCTCTGTGCAACAACTCAGGGATACATCAAGGCAAGCCATGCATAGGCACAGGAATGATAGGAAGTGTCTGAAGTCATACAGTGACCAGCCACACATCTGTGTCAAATTACTTGACATGTGCATGCCATCAACACAACACACATGGCTCATTGTCACACTCCCTGACTGTCAAACACAAGTAGGACCTTCACACATGCCCCTCATCTACCCATCTCACACCTGCAACACTAAACACCTGTGAGAAACACACAGAATGGTGCAAATGATGTCCTGTGAGGTCACTGACAACAAATCACACACCCTGTGGTGCATCCACAAATATCAGACTCACACTCAGGGATGCCTGAACCAATGCTGACACAAAAACAATAGCCAAACACAAATCTCACAAACAACATCCACGGAAGTCCAACAAGCCCAGACATGTGCAGACAAACAATGGAAAGGCAATGTGACCCTAGACAGAACAGGAATACACAACAGTGTCACTCAGGACCAATGCACAGACACCATACCCCAACACAAACAAGAATTGCATCATCAAAAGCCAATCATGAACACTAACTGGGATCAATGGGACAAATCAGCTAACACACACATACACACCACACCAGACATCAAGTGAACATGGTGTCATAGTGTACCACAAGCATGCACATGCACAATCCTGACAAGTGACAGGTCAAAAATAGGAGGGCAAACCAGCATTGTGCACTCAAAACAAGCTCATGAACAAGAATCCACATTGCTGCATGTGACAGACACACAAGTAATGCAAACTACACATGCAACACACATCTGAATGTATCACAATGCACAAACTACTCACACACAATGTCATGCAAATAGAACATCACACACACATTGCATCTGTCAGTAGAAAGAGCCAACACAGGCCAAACACTGCATACATCTACAACAAAAACACAACAGATGCACATACCAATCCATCACATAGCAAACTCAGCTGGACATCAGGGGGATGCACACCAGGCAAGTACAAGGCAACATACACTGACAGCACTGCATGCACAACAAGCAGTGTGTGCACACCAACCAAACCAGTAGTACACATATCTGAGTGCCACACCATGAACTCACACAACACAAATCATCACAGCACAAACATAACATCACACCCAGGAAGAGTAGCAGTACATCAGCAAACACACATACAGCTTACCCATCACCCACAGATGCACAACTCAGGGAACCCCAGATGCAAACAACATGACTAGAGAACTGTGCTGCTCAAACATATGCACTGCACATGAGCAACCATGACTGCAAAATAGTAGAAGATAACAACACATAAATAATTGTGAAACTGTCCTGAGTGGCACATTGGTCCTGTACACAGATCATCCTCCCACAGTATAGTTTCACACTATGAAGTGGTGGGGAGGCTCAAACACTGGCAAGCCATGGGGTGGAAGACATGAGATTGAAGTGGTGCGTATGTCAGTAGTGGACAGGTGAGGAGTGTACAGTACACAAACACATAGAGGAGTTACTCACAATGTGTAGGCATCAGAAGCACATATAGGGGATTGCATGACTCCATATACCACATACCATACTGGAACCAATAATGGGTCAAGTGACAGCAATGCATGAGAAAACTCACAAATAATGTCACTGTGGCTGAGCAGGTCTGCACAGTGAGCACAAACAGTAACAAGACACATGGCTGATCAACAAAACACAACACAGACTTGGCAGTCACACACTCTGCATACTCACAACAGGCCGCGACAACAAGTAGGTGTCCCCCAGGAGTGCAAGGACACAACAACACACTGCACAATGCCCAACCTACAACTCCTACATGTGCCCACAATCTGAAGCACATGGCTGACAATTGAAACAAACAGGCACTTATTACCTGGATCATACATGTGTGCAGTTGGCATTGCAACACACACATCAACACCACTGACAATGACAGCCCATTCACCCTGTATGACCACTCAAGTTCACATATTCAAATGTACCCATGTGACTAGGAAGACAGGCCTACACAAGATGACCACACATCAACACTGCTGTTCACACATCAAGAAAGATCACACAGATATGATGGACATGGCCAGCCCCCAAGTAATCCTGTGGATAGAATTCATCTCTGTTGTGGTATTGCATCATAACATGACATGTGTACAATTTAGCAAACCTGACCATAGAATGATTAGGATAACAATAGATCATCACAAACAACCATCATTGCAACCTCAAGCCTCAGAGTCAAGAAGAACTAAAGTGCCTGTCACCTCTGGCAAACTCTGAAAAAGTAAAACAAGCAATTGGCAATGTTAAAGTGGCATACAGAGCATGTGTCACATGAAACCATACCCATACATAAAATCTTTTATTTAGCAAGGACATTGACAAAGCAGACAACAGGAGTAACTGTCTTTATTACATAATACACAGATAGGCATCAAAAGTAGAAAACAGCAAGGCCATTGGCCAGTACAAAATCAAAGTATGTACATGTGTGCATGAGAAACTGCACAGGGAATGGGCATCCAAAGTGACAAACAGCAAGGTCATTGGCCAGTCTATAGTTCAAAGTATGTACATGTGTGCATGAGAAACTGTACAGGGAATGGGCATCCAAAGTGACAAACAGCAAGGCCATTGGTCAGTCCATAGTTCAAAGTATGTACATGTGTGCATGAGAAACTGCACAGGGAATGGGCATCCAAAGTGACAAACAGCAAGGCCATTGGCCAGTCCATAGTTCAAAGTATGTACATGTGTGCATGAGAAACTGCACAGGGAATGGGCATCCAAAGTGACAAACAGCAAGGCCATTGGCCAGTCCATAGTGCAAAGTATGTACATGTGTGCATGAGAAACTGCACAGGGAATGGGTAACACCGTACACTGCCATGGGAATCAACACAGCTCCGGGGATACAAATGGGCAGTCCAGGCACCGCTGTGGGAGAGATGGGTTTGGGAGAGGGACTTTGCCTCAGACTTGGCTGTGAGTTGAACTGGGAGGTGGCAGGTTTTCGGGGCCAGTTGGAGGACTGGACCTGGGAGAGAGAGGACCAGCTGAGGTAGAAGCATCAGTGGCTGTGGGAGGCTGAGGGCTGCATGGACCGGGTGGCATGGTGGCACGGGGAGGCGGAGACATGCTGCCATGAGACACAGTGCGTGAGGGTGAATAATGAGGGCTGGGTCTCCACTTCTTGGGGATTCGATAGGCAAGAATTGTCTTGGCAGGAGTGGGAAGTGGGGTGGGCACAACAGCCTCACTCTCCACCAAAGGTGTATCAGGTGCAGGTGCCCCTCCCTGTGGGGATTTGCTGGATCTGGTGGCACGCTTGGGGTGGCCTTGCCTTTTCCCCTCCATCCCCTGTTGTCCAGGTAAACCCGCCACTTTGCTCTCCTGTCCCAGCTTCACAGGCGTGTGGGTGGTAGTTGACGTAGTGGGTGAATCTGCCTTAGAGAGCTGTTTGTGCTGACTCTTTGCAGGCACCAGCTTCACAGCAGACAGGGCAACTGTTTGTTTGTCTTTGGTAGCAGGTGTGGGGATGGGAGTGTCACGTAAAGGGCTTTTGCCTTTGCGCTCCTGTGTGTCTGTTTTTTGTTTTGGGGATGGTGTCTGTGCTCTTGGCCGCTTGGAGTGCTGCTGTTGTGTGCTGCGTGTGGAGTACTTGGCGCCTGAGGGCTGTGGTGTGTGGGCACTCTCGTCAGGTGGTGCCACTGGCAGGGTGGTTGCTGAAGGGACTGGAGCTGGACTGGGAGCCTGTGACGGCTGAATGGCTGCCGTCACTGTGGAGGACAAAGACTGGACAGTTCTGTGTAGCCCACCCACGTCAGAATGAATGCCCTCCATGAAGGCAACTACCTGTGCCAGCTTCTTGTCATGATCCTGGAAGGCATACAGGAGAGTAGTCTGACCCACACACAGCTGGCGCAAAAGGTCCACCACCTCAACACTGAGGGCAGCAGGGGAGACAGGGGCAGAGACAGCGGTGCCTGGGGGGAAGGACACTCTACCCTTCCTAGGGCTGCGGGCACGGCCAGCACTAGTGGTAGTAGCCGGGAGTGTGGGCACTGGACGATGTGTGGTGGAAGAAGAGGCAGATTTCAAACTCCCTGTGCCCGACAACATCGAGGAGTCACCGCTGGAGTCAGATGATGCTGAGGTTGGTGTTTCTGGGCGTGATTCGTCCAGGGCACTCCTGTCCCCCTCTGAGGCGCTGGTCACATCAGTGTCTGTGAGCTCATGTGTAGCAGTCGTGCCAGAAGCTTCACCACTGGTGTCCGTCTCCTGTCCTTCCGTGCCCTCGGTAGATGCTGCAATAGACAGAGACGTAGGTTCAGTATAGTGCCATACTCACAAACATCATATGCAAGCAAAGCACAAGACTAGAATATGATACCCTTATGTTGCCCACCACCCTGTGCAGTCTGCATGTGCAACCTTAATGCAAAACTCAGAAGATGCATGGAAACATGCATAGTTGACATTAATGTCTCATGTGACGTTGACACAGCCAAATTGCTGGCCCGTGCCTCCTTGTAACCTAACATACTGATCTCTGTAAGCATACCTACGTGCCTGTGGGTGAGATAGATATACATCTCAACATGTTGTCTCAGTCACATATGGAGTCACTTAAAGGGAACAACACAGATACTGACTCCAAAATGTCCTTTTCCAATGGCCATGAGCTACTGATATCCACCATGTTGTGCTTTGAAGCACAACGACCGTTGCACATTGGTGTCAGATGTGTAGTTCTCACAATTTCCAAGTCAGGCACTGCACACATCTACGAAAGCACACTAAGATGATGCACACTGCTGTTCACTGCCCGGTGGTGTCTATGACACCCATAATGCAGCAGATGTCATAAGGCCACATCTCATCTTGCAATGTCAAGGGCCATTGTATTGAACACATGAGAAAGTACATGTAGCGAAAATGCATGACAGCTGCACTCAACACAGAGGCCACTTAGAAGCCATTGCATCACACTAGAAACATCACTGAGCTCCGCACTGGCTCAGGGTTGGGATACATGCAGTCACTCACACCCAAAGTCACCCTTCGCAGAATACTCACTCCCAACTTGCTGCTGATGGGCCCTCAAACGTCCATCCAGCTCTGGCTGTGTCACTGCCAAGATGCGGGCCATTAGTGGTGTCATGCTCACGCGCGCCAACCTTCCAGTCCGAGGGAGCATCCCTAGCGTCATCTCTGCCACGTTTTTGCTCAGCCGGCAGATGTCATCCCACCTCTTGTGACAGTGTGTGTGCCGTCGGTTGGAGACACCCAGAGCCCGCGCCTTGCGTGCAATGCCTCTCCATAAGGCCTTACACTGGCGGACTTTAAGCTGCAGGCATGGGAGACAAGAAGAGGAAGTTTCAGTGACACTGTGTTATGTACCACTGTGTGTCAGTACAGGAGCATGCAAAAACATAGCACACCAATACAGAAATGTTGAGCAGAGGCCATACAGCATGACACGTAGTACATTTGCAACAGATAATCTCATAGAAATGTAGGCAGGTATGATGATGGACACAGTACATGGCCATCTCATACACATGCAGAATGCCAGCACAGAATGCAATGTGAAGAAGGCCCTCATCTGTGATGCAGTATGTGGGTGAGCAAGACAAACAATACATTGGAAATGATGTGTCGGGGAAGACTCACTGTGTCCAACACTACACACCCCTCAATGTCCTTGGCCTGTGAATGGCTACCTGTGTCATGGAGGTCACATTTAGGGACATGATCTTACATTCTCACACTCTTCTCACAAGGTCTGTCTTGTGCAATCCTCAGGCCTAAGATAGCTCATTGAGAAATAGGGTGGCAGACAGCACATATGTTTCACTCTGTCCATTTACTGATGGGTCCTTGTCAAATTGGACAGTATCTGTGCAGGCCAGGGGGACTCACACTGAGGTGAAACGTGGGCCATCCGAACATTCACATGCATGTACAATATGAGAGGGCAAACAGTGCCACATGCGAGTCAGATTACATTGTGAAAACAATGGAAGGATGATATCTCCGAAGTACATTAATCTGATGTGTCATCGGTGAATTTCCACCAAGAGTGTTACACTAAGGCATTTCAATCCTGTGCATAATGCATACATATCCATGGGGGCAATATGAAAATTGTACACACATCCTTCAATACCCTCTGGACGAAACACATTTGTAATGTCACAAATGAGCATGTGAAAACATCATGGACTATGACATCCATTAGCAAAGGCAATGTTTGTTCAGACTTCCACTGTCCAAACCAGCAGTGTTACTGTATGGCTGCAAAAACACTGCATGCCCTACCATCCTTAAATGCAGCCATAGATCTGTGGAAATAAGGCTACACACCCCATTCACCAGAAGTCAGCATGCTAGGCAGTGTATCACACAATTACATTACCCAGGCTCAGGCCAACGTTGTATTGTTATTGCTGAAGAAGGGCTGTAGAAATGTCCATGTTGCCATCCTACCCAAATACCCAAGTGCAATATTTGCTAGGCCATATATGGAGCATGGTGTTTCAAAAATGAGGATGCATCCACATTAACTTGCACTCACAGGCACATACTACAGCAGAGCAACATCATGTGAGCACTCTCACACTTTCACTCTGAAACACTTACCAGTACATCAGGAGCACCATATAGCCTCCCATACTGTGAAAGCACCTCGTCCACCAGGACCTCCAGCTCCTCTGTGGTGAAGCGACAGGCCCTGATGTTCTCAGTTCTCGCCATCACTGGGTCCAGGAGACAGGAACAGCAGCAGTTGGGGATGAAGAATGGCAGGCAGCAGTGTCTGGATGCAGTGGAAATGTGTGGCTCTCACATAGACATATATAGCCCCCTGGGGTTGTTCCAGTGGTACTCAGCTGCTGCAATTGGTGTTCCAGGTCAGCTTTTTTCGAATGTAACCAATTATCGGGACCGCGGTAGCGGTGCACGCCAACCGCGAGTTTCAAATTTGTAATTCTCTACCACCGATCGCGGTTCCCATTGGCTGAAAGGGCATGGGCATTGGCGGTGTCACACCGCGGGGCCCAGGCGGTCACGACCGCGAATTGGGATTTTTAGATTGGTGCCAATGACTGTGATTGCGGTGGCAGTGCACGCTTACGGCACCTATGGACACATCTTGCTGTAGCAATGGCAATGGCCAGTTCTCATCATTGAACAGAAGACATTTACTATGAATCATGCCACCAGATAGTTATATTCAATGCTAGTGTGACATTTAACTCATTGATGACTACACATGCCATGTCAGTGCGCAGGATTACATGCATTGGCATGTACTCCCTCACATGTCACTTATGATGTTGTTGTGCATGTACACAGAACTGTTGTGTGATGGACTCTCAAATATGTAAGCATGTAATGTGTGAGATGGCTAAGCAACCCACAGTAATGATGGACTAAGTACATATTGAGCCTATTTCACTGTGTAGATTGCTGAACTCATGTTGATACTTGATCTTCATGCACACACTGTGCTCATTGTGTTGTTAATGTGTGCCCTGTCCGACTCACGCAAGAAGGTGTGGCAGGTACAGCAACTACGTAGAAGCCAGCAGTGTTGCTGTTTCAGACATGTGCTGTGTCAACTACTCTCAGGGCTGGTGACACAAGATGTCGGAATGTACCATTTTACATTCACATAGTCTGAATCTGTTTGGGGGGTACTCGCTATGTACATACTGAACATGTGTACAACTACTTTAGATCAAGGTGTCTCTGCATGTGCCTTGTGCTGTAAGCTGTTGTTTCAGGCCAGTCATTTTTGGTGCTGTGTCAGTCAAGACGTAAGATGTTGGACACATCTCATAGAGGAATTGTATTGACATGTGTCCCCTTTTATCTTATGTAGGAGGCGACCAAATGTGCATTGTCCATTCACATTGCTGGCAGACATGGAGGATGAGGACATCATACGTAAAGTCTGTTTGGATCGACCTATCCTTCAGGAGCTATGTGGTCAGTTGGAGCCCCATCTGAGGCCTCGCAGGACCTATCCGACTGCTTTGACACCAACATGTAAGGTGATGGCGGCCCTGCATTTCTTTGCAACTGGTTCGTTCCAGTACATGGTGTCCAGCGCAGGTGGGATGTCTCAACCAATGTTCAGCATGGTGCTACGTGATGTCCTGTCCGCTATGATGACATGCAAGGACCGCTACATCCATTTTCCCAGGAGACATGAATTGGCAGCTGTGAAGGGTGATTTTTATGACCTTGCCCACATCCCTAATGTTGTTGGCGCCATTGACTGCACAATTGTTGGCCTGGTTCCACCACAGGCATGTGAGCACATCTACAGGAACAGGAAGCATTTCCATTCCATTAATGTGCAAGTGATATGCCAGGCGGATATGATAATCTCCCATGTCTGTGCCAGATTTCCAGGATCAGCACATGACTCCTACATACTGCGTAACAGCATCGTACCACAGCTGATGGCAAATCTGCTTCCGGAGCATGCGTGGATTGTGGGTGAGTAGGCAGAGTCAAGTAGTGTGCTCTATGTGTGACATGCTGTCCTCAGCTACAGTTATATTACAAAATTGGTCTGTGTATCTCACACCTGCGGAATCCCAGGACGCCGGGTGAAGTCTGCTACAATGAGGCCCATGGGAGGACACGTCGTGTGGTGGAGCGTACTTTTGGTCTTCTTAAGTCTAGATTCCGGTGTCTGGACAAGAGCGGAGGTGCACTACTCTACTCTCCCCAAAAGGTGTGTCAGATCGTAGTTGCATGCTGCATGCTCCACAACCTGGACTTGCACAAGGAGATCCCCCTGCTCCTGGATGATGATGAGCAGCAGATGCCCCCCCTGCAAACCCACACATGTCCAGTGACGAGGAGAGAGGAGAGGAGGAAGGTGTCGACCTGCGTCAACAGCTCATCAACCACTACTTCCCTTGAGTGTGAGTGACATTGTACAACAGTGCCATTGTCTGCTGTCTTTGATGGTAGTGTAAAGGCCTAGAGGAGCTTTTGGACTGCTGCCTGTTGTTGGCTCTGTGCTGATGGCTGATGTTTGTGGCACAGGGTAGTCATGGCCAGCCACATGATGTCTATGTTGATATTGTTTCTCATTGTAATGTGTACCTTGATAACTAGTGTTGTGTACTGGCTGTGATGCCATCACCTGGCAAGTAAATGTCGTTCTCTTGTGTCTTTCTAGGTCCCTTCAGCCTCTCAATGCCTCGTCACAATCAGAGCTTCTGGTACATTGGAATCAGAGTCAACATTGTACATACTGTGATAAACATGGAGCTGACACAAAGACATAGGTGTGTAAAGAGTGTTTATTTACAATGAGTGTTTGTGACAGACAAGTGATGTTTTCCAAAACAGGTGCTAAGTGAATTAATGAGTTGACAGTGACAGTAAATGAGACGATAGAGTAGTCACCACATTGATGTAGTGACCCAGTCCAACAGACACCTGCCATCGACATGGCAGTGTGGGTAAGGATAGTCAACAAAGTCAATGTGAAGGGGAACAGAGGTGCCATCATGGCTGGCTGTGCGACTGGCGTTCAGATGGTGCTTTGCCACGTGTTCCTCCCGTGGTGTTTCTCGGACGGCCCCTTTTGCGTTGTGGAGGGGGGGCCACTGCTGCGGGCTCAGCGGTGTCTGAGGAGTCATCCTGTTGCAGCTCACCCCTCTCTGTGGGCGCAGCTGAGGTGGTGGGAGTATCATCCTGCTGGCCACTGGAGGGGGGTTGAGCTGTCCTTTGGGCCGCATGACTGCCCCTCAGATCACCCACCCACGAGCTAACCCATGAGGTCCACGATTTGGCCCATACGCGTGTCCATGGACCTCACCAGCAGGTGGAGCTCACGCACTTCTTCCACGACTTGGCCCATCTGTCCCTAGCTTTGTTCGTATGCCCCAAGGACTCCGGCGATGTTGGCCAGGGCTTCGGTCCCAGTGTCCTCTCGAATTTGGCCACCAGTTGCCCTCCCACCTGCCCTGCTGTCCCGGACCTGTGGTGTTGCCACTCGACGCACCCGCAGACTCTCCCTGCCCTCCTCTGATTGTGTGATGGTGTTGGTAACCCCTGAGGCAGGGAGAGTGTTGCAGGCAGCACTGGTGGTGGTGGTGGTGGTTGAGGCCGCACAGGTCGTTGCAGCAGGGGTCAGCGCAGTTGTTGTTGCTGAGGTGGTGGTGGTGGGGATAGTGGGGGCCTGGGACGTGGTGGACCCTGGCAGTGCGGATGGGCCAGGTTCGTGCTCCTCATCCGAGAAACGTAGGGAGTCTGCATCCGAGAATCCATGTTCCGGGGAGGGACTGGCTCTGCAGGGCGGTGTTGTCTTCTGCAGTAGTCAAATGTTGATCTCCTGTTGAACAGAGGTGAAATGGTCATTGAAGTGCACCCCACAAGCTTGGTGTTAGACGTTTGGATGTTACATGTGATACACCACACAGTTTACATTGATATCACTTTGTATGGCTGCAAGGTACTGCACATCATGACAAGATGTGGAGGTACCTACATTACTTGTCCATGGTGTGACATGTAAATAGATACCATGTTCCACGTACAGATTGTGTGATTACAAGGACATGTCATCGTCTAACGACTTGCAGCACATCAACTTTATGTGATGCGTCTTTTTTGTTTGCTCTGCATGGAAGACATTAGATCTGAGCAAGAACTGGCCATTGTAATCTTATGCATGCCCTTGTCATGTCATGTACTTTGCTTTCTTTTACCAACTAACCATGCATGTTTTGTCTCCATAAGGGCCTTCATGCTCTGCCACCATGGCACTTACACATAGCATTCAGTGCTGTGCATGATTCTGCCCTGACTTTCTTCAACATGTGACTTGGTGGTTCAAACTTTCATTTCTGTGACAGTTACATACGCTTAGCTGTCTGCACACTGGAAGTGGCTATTGGATCTATGCCAAGTTGGGTGACATGTGAGGGCTGGTGTGGTCAAGTGGCTCCATGCTTTTTGGGAGGATTGGCAGGGTGCATGCACTGTCTACCTACCTGTTCTGTGACACAGTTGAGGGGAATTGCTGCCACATGGTTGTGGGTGGGGGGAGTGCTCCATCCTGCTCAGGGGTGGGACTAGGGTGCCTGGTCGGAGTTGTAGTGCTGGCTTCCCACCCACAAACACCCCTCCCTGTTAAGATGGCTACCTACCTGTTAGTTGGAGGAGAGCAATGCAATGGCTGACACATGGTTGTGGGTGTGGGGGGGAGTGTTCCATCCTGCTGAGCTGGGGAACAAGGGTGCCTGGTGGGAGTTGTAGTGCTGGCTTGCCACCCACAAACACCCCTCCCTGTTAAGATGGCTACCTACCTGTTAGGTGAAGGTGAGCAATGCAATGGCTGCCACATGGTTATTTCTGGGGGGAGTGCTCCATCCTGCTCAGGGGTGGGACTAGGGTGCCTGGTGGGAGTTGTGGTGCTGGCTTCCCACCCACAAACACCCCTCCCTGTTAAGATGGCTACCTACCTGTAAGTTTGAAGAGAGCAATGCAATGGCTGACACATGGTTGTGGGTGTGGGGGGGAGTGTTCCATCCTGCTGAGCTGTGGGACAAGGGTGCCTGGTGGGAGTTGTAGTGCTGGCTTGCCACCCACAAACACCCCTCCCTGTTAAGATGGCTACCTACCTGTTAGGTGAAGGTGAGCAATGCAATGGCTGCCACATGGTTGTGGGTGGGGGGAGTGCTCCATCCTGCTCAGGGGTGGGACTAGGGTGCCTGGTGGGAGTTGTAGTGCTGGATTCCCACCCACAAACACCCCTCCCTGTTAAGATGGCTACCTACCTGTAAGTTTGAAGACAGCAATACAATGACTGACACATGGTTGTGGGTGTGGGGGGAGTGTTCCATCCTGCTGAGCTGTGGGACAAGGGTGCCTGGTGGGAGTTGTAGTGCTGGCTTGCCACCCACAAACACCCCTCCCTGTTAAGATGGCTACCTACCTGTTAGGTGAAGGTGAGCAATGCAATGGCTGCCACATGGTTGTGGGTGGGGGGGTGCTCCATCCTGCTCAGGGGTGGGACTAGGGTGCCTGGTGGGAGTTGTAGTGCTGGCTGCCTGTACACATGCCCCCCTTGAAATGTTGCTACCTACCTTTGGGGTGAATCAGAGGTAGTAAATGTTAGATCTGTGAGACATGGGTTGGGGAGAGTGTGGTGCACATGAGTGCATTTGGGCCTAGGAGATGTTGCTTTGTAGTTGTGCAAGACAGTACATAGCAGTGTAATGATAGCCATTTGTTGGTACTTACCAGCCTCCACTCCCCCGGGTATTCCTGTCAGACTCTCTGGATGCAGTATGGCAAGCACCTTCTCCTCCCATACGGTGAATGTTCGTAGTGGTATGGGAGGGCCACCGCCAGTCCTCTGAGCCAGCTTCCGGTTCTTGTTGTTACGCTCTTTCACCTTGGTCTTGAGTTCATTCCACCTCTTCCTGATCTCCTTCTGGGTGCGCGGGATGGTCCCTACTGCATTGACCTTGTTGACTATCCTTGCCCACATTTGATTTCTGGTGGCTAATGGTGTCTGTTGGACCAGGTTTCCAAACAAATGTGGTTCTACTCTGATTACCTCATCTACCATCACTGACAACTCATTGTCAGTGAATTTGGGCATTTTCGTCTGTGACATGGTGTGTGATGTGCAAATGGGTTAAAGGTGCAGGTGTGAAGGTGGTGGTGGTGGTGGTGATGTGTGTGGTGTGTGTGTGGTTGTGATAGTGTGATGTGTGCAGATTTGCCTCTCCTTTGTGCTGTGGGGTTGTGGAGTATTGCAAAGAATTCTGGTCACGGAAGGGGCTGGTTTTATACTCAGCTATGTGGGTGAGTCAAAATGGAGTATTCATGTCAGGTGTGTTGTGTGGGTTGACTTGGGATTTGTATTTTTTACTTGCCATGGGAATGTGTCATTGGGGTATGTTAGGTGTTTTTTGAGGCTGAGCCAGATTACTGGCCATACTTGGTGGCCTTGTTGTGTGGTTGTTTTCGACCGCCATTAATCTTCCGGAGCGACCGCGGCGGTCGGAATGCAACAGCCCTTCCGCCGGCTCTCCCATTCATCAATGGTTGCGATCGCGGCGGTCGGAAACAACTGATCGTTCCGCTGTCACCGCAATCGTATCCTAATTTCACGTGCGGTCAAACCGCTGGCCATGCGGCAGTTTTGGGTCTTTCCGCATCAGATCCGACCGCCGCGGATGGATTTTCATCCGCTCCGCAAGCTCCCGGTGGACTTTAGTGGAATCCGCCCGCCGCGGTCAGATTACTCTAGCGGTTCATCCTAATCTGACTGCCGGTTTTCCCGCGGTACATGCGGACGGTTAATTTTCGCTACCACGGCCGTCGGAATGCTTTTCCGCCCGCCATCGTAATGACCCCCTTAATTCCGGAATAGTGCAATATTCACGTGATTTAGTTGTAATAATTTTTTTCACAATTGTATTATTGTTTTCCAGTTACATTCTTTTCAACAAAATCACAACTTATCCTGTTCACATTATTTATCTTTTTCAATATGAAATTTACTCACTACAATCCAACTTACGCTTCATCATGGGTTCATATCCCAATACAGAGAATAACACAGAAACACATTTTAAATACTCTTCACTTGAGGATACAAGTGAATAATATCCTTAGATAACACTGTTCTACATCAATAATATCCGCCTAGTCTTCTGGCATTGTCCCTGTAAGTTTCTGTTTCCATTCTGACATTTAAATCATCAGGGTACGCTTCCTCTCACCAATCATCGTGCACTAACAATGTATCTCACTTATGTGAAGGCATCAAGCGCAAGTATTCTACCTACATTTACCATAGGAACTTCTTCAAATTAATCTATGTATTGTTCATATGAACCATGTAAGAAATTTAAAATTAAATTATATTTATAAATCACTCTCCTAATGTCTGGTGCTTAATAAATGAAATACGTTAACAACATATCCTTTTGATAGGCCACGATTCTTCTGTCACAATGATTTCGGCCTAAACCCCAACCTTAATCTTTGTCTAATGTACATGGTCTATGACTAATACAAAATTTTAGCCTGTTATTGCTAACATAGCCGTAAGTATGCGCCCCCCACATTTAACATACGTATCTGCTCTTGTTACAAGAAACATTTTACACAGATCCACAAAGGGAATATGTCCAGGTGCATTAAAGTAGCAGAATGTGGGATCTCAAATGAGATGAGTGGTCCCACCAAGTTGCATTTTTATCAGTCTTTTTACACAGGACATCAAAGTCTCTTGTCTTCCATTTTCAATGATCTGAGGTTTTCCAGATGGTAAGTAGTCAGAATATCGAGTTTTTATTATCGTTTTGACATAATATCGAGTTAAAAATATCGTTAGTATAAAATATCGATGTAAAAAATATCTATGTATATAATATCGATTTTGTGTGTTGTAAAAAATATTGTTGTAAAAAATATCGATTGTTAAAATATTGTCAGTAATATATATTGTTTTACTATTTTTTTTAATTTTGTAAAATATTTGTGAATGATATAATAAATGTTAAATAAATGTTTAAAAAATTCTATAATAATTTTTAGGAGCGGGATGTTGGGTTTATAGGGGAAAAGGGTGAGGAGTGTTTTAAAAAAATTGAGGAAAAATTTCAAATTTATTTAAATATTTAAATTGAATGAATATCATTTTTTAGAGGCGGGATGTTGGGTTAATAGGGGATAAGGGTGGGGAGTGTTTTTAAAATTTGAAATTTCAATTATTTTTAATTTTAAATTTTTGGTAAAGAAATTGTAATATTTTTTAGGAGCGGGATGTTGGGTTTATAGGGGATAAGGGTGGGTAGTGTTTTAAAAATGTAAAATTTAAAGTTTAAAAAGTTGTAAATATTTTTTTATATGAAATTATAAATTTATTTTTCAGGTGCGGGATGTTGGGTTTATAGGGGATAAGGGTGGGGAGTGTTTTAAATCTTTTTTTTAGAAATGTAAAAAAATATTCTAAAATTGAAATTTAATTTCATAATTTTTTTATGATTGGGATTTTGTGTTAATAGGGGATAAGGGTGGGTATTTTTTGGCATTTAAATTAAAAAACAAATTATATAAATACATTTATGAGTGTAATATGGCATTTATTGTGTTTAAGGGTGGTGAGTGTTTTTAAAATGTATTGATCATAATTTAAAAAAATGTATAATTTATTTTTTAAATTTAATTATTGGAGTACTGGGATGTTGTGTTTATAGTGGTTGAAGATGCGTATGTTTTAAGTTCCTTCAAATTACATTTTGTTAAATTAAAATTTTATATTTATTTAAAAACATTTAATTTATTAATGAGAGTAATTATTTTGTATTTAATTGGTTATAATTTTGTATTTGGTAAAAATTTAACAATTTGTTTGCAATTTGTTAAAAAAAAACTTGGGGGCCCATTACGATACCCGGCGTAAAAAAATCCGCCAGGCATGGAAGCGGCAAAAATCCGCCCGCACACACCGCCTGAACACCGACCACGCCATTATGAGTACACAAACCGAAAACCGCCATCGGCGGAAAAATCACACAAAATACCGCCCGCCATCGTCCGAGTCGGAGTCAAACCGCCCGCCACGGACGGAAACACGCACGACAACACAAAACCGCCCGCCCACACGGCCGACACACCGCACGTGAAATTACGATCGCACCGACATGAGCGCGGAAAAACAACAAATATACCGCCCGCCAGCGCAAACAACGCCGATGAGAATCGACACGGCAGAAGCCATGGCGCCCACGTACCTGCACAGAAACCATCCGCACACAAAACCAATAGCACACAACATGGCCAACAAGTCCACACAGCAAGGCACACACAAATACACAAGCACAGTACACATCCCGAAAACACCCCCCGGACAAACAAAAAATACAAAGGCCAGAACCCCAGACACAACACACCTGAAAACAACAGACCATGAGGACACACCCACATAGGTGAGTACAAAAGCAGCACTCCCACAGACCACAACCCCTTGCTACATTGCAAACCAGAGAGGAGAGGAGAGGACACAGTGACACAGCAAGGACAGCAGCACACCACAGAAACGCACACATCACAACCACCACCACCACCACCACCAAACACCTGCACCACAAACCCCCTGCACATTACACAACACACACCGCACCAGCACCACAAACACCATGGCACCACAAAGAATGCCCAAGTTCACGCCCATGGAGCTGACGGTCATGGTCGACGAGATCATCAAGGTGCACCCACAAATCTATGGGAACATGGTCCAGCACACACCACTAGCCACCAGAAACAGAATGTGGAACCGGATCGTAGACCAGGTCAATGCAGTCGGGACCCTGCCCAGGAACAGAGTCGAGATAAACAAAAGTTGGAATGACGTAAAGAGCCTGGTCAAGAAGAAGGAGGGCAAAAACAGAGAGCTGGCTGCCGTCACTGGCGGAGGGAATCCCGCGCTCTTTAAGACCTTCAAAGCGTGGGAGGAGAAGGTGCGAGTCGTAATACATCCGGAGATCCTCGCCGGATTAGCAGGGGAGTGGAGGCTGGTAAGTACAAACCAATGTATACTAGCACACCGCTATGTACTCACATGCGCAACCACCATGCCACAGCTCCCAGGGACAAACACCCACATGTCCAGCACACAATACACAACACATCACACGCACATGCAACAGACACTACCACACACAGCCCAAACCGAACAACTGTAAGATGCGTGGGGACATGTGTACACTAAGCCAGCCACGTAACCACCAACAGGTCCCCAAATATGCCAGAAGCGCCACAACGAGCACCCACCACACCCATGTGTCCGCCACAGCTGCACTAACCGACAAGTAACAGGTAAGTGGCAGGAACACAAAGTGCAGTGGGTGGGACGGTGGACAGCCCAAGTACAACACACACCAGGCCCCAGTCCCACAGCACAGCAAGGAGGAGCATCCCCCACACCCCACAGCCACGTGTCAGCCACCGCAGTGCACAACGACAGCCGAAAGGCAGACATCACGGTCCACAGCAATCGGTGTCAGTGGGTGTACAGCCACCCCCACGACCCACTACACCCCCCACCCCCACAGACCTGCAACATGGAGCACTCCCCGCTTAGAGCCATGTGGCATCCAGTACAGTGCACGCACGAACAACTTGCAGGTGGGAAACTGGACAGGGCTGGATTACTGGAGGCATGAGGAGCATAACACCACCAACACATGGGACATGTCACGTAGCAGACGAACACGCAGCACCGCCCACCGTCACGAACAAGTGAACAATGTGCACACGGACATGAACAACAGACTCACACCCCACATGACCCATCACATACATAGCAACACCCAAGGAGCCACGTCTGCATGCACAAGCCACACTGAATATAGTCCCACACGGCAGCCACTGTGCAACTCATCACACACAACCGAAACACCATTGAAGTCCTGTCCATGTAGCCCCCACTGCCTGTCAACCCCACACCCCACAACTACGCCTATGTAAGACAAACAACACTAGACGCAACAGAGCGGAACAACAGAAATGCACACGAACACCACTGAACCCATCAAACTCACAGACACACCATGCACATACAACATACCATCCATCCCATCCGTCAGCCCCAGTCACATGAAAGGCATGTCATCCGCACAGCTGCCACACATACAGCAGTCACGCTAAGACACATGCCCATGACCAACCATGTGCCAGAAGTCAATTAAGCGCACGACACACTGTGAGCAACAACACACAACATGGGCCACACCCCCCGAGCACTGCAGTGATGCACATGGCACAGGGCAGCACGCACACCAAGGAGATGGGACAACTGCAATACGTTGGCTGGCACACAACTATCACTCACTCATAACGATGCGTCCAATGCCATGTCCAGTAACCACAACAGACAGCAAATATGCAGGGCATGTCAGGCATGCACACACCTCAGACCATGCACTGTCATGCTGCCACAACACATGTCACGTTCGGCACCCATGGCTCACAGCATGTACCCCAAAAGCATATCCCCTCCCAAATGCGAATCTGGGGCATGGCCCCCATGTTGCCATATGCGTTCCTAAGCGTTCCATATGAACTCCAAAAGCAAAGTACAAACCAGACCCAGGATGGGCCAGGAGCCCGCATACACCAGAGTCACAATGAGTAGGGGCAAAGCAACACACCGATCGGCATGGCCAATCCGTCCCATGCCACATGTGCACAGCACACAGTCCCATTGCCTAGCACACACAACTACAGATGCCACAGCCACACACTCGCCTCCGGGAAACCCATGTACGAGATTGCACGAACTGCCAATGTCAGACGACTAATACATACTTCGCCAGGTGCAACACAATAACAAATCTCATTTTCTCCACAGGTGACGAACTGCTGGACGCTGGGGATGGAGACAGCAGCCAGCACAGCCAGCCTACAAGCCCCCAACGAGGACACACGGATCTGGAGGATCTGTCCACCTCTTCGGACACGGACCACCAAGCTGGCCCATCTGGCGTGGCAGGGCCCAGCCGCTCCCCAGGACCCCTCCTACCCACCAACCCATCATCCAGGGATGCTGAACAGTCCCAGTCCCCTGCTGCCACTGTCGTTGCGGCCACACCCACGGTCATTGCGGCCACTACCACTGCCGCAACCGCCACCATCGCCGCACCGACCACCACCGCCTCCACCACCACCACGTCTTCGCTGGCACCAGCCCCAGCGCAGGTGGTGGCCCGGCCGACTGGATCCACCCTGGGAGCCACAGCGAGGACCGTGGTGTGCAATGTGGCTAGTGGGCAGGCCGGTGGCAGCAGGACTGGTAGGAGGAGCAGGGTCAGGGAAACGCCAGCCTCCCCTGGGAGCCATGCCCTGCCTCAAATGGCCAGAGTCCTTGGGGCCTATGAAGAGGCCCAAGGACAATGGGCCAGGTCTGCTACTGACACGCGGGAGGTGCTGGGGGTGCTGAGGTCCATGGACGCCCATATGGGCCAATTCGTGTCCCGTATGGACCAACTCGTGGACCTCATGGGCCAGCTGGTGGTGGCGGTGGGGTCACAGGCAAGGCCAGCAACACCACCTCCGCCACCACCTGCTAGGGCGCAGGGTCGGCCAGCAGTGTCCACTTCCCCTGCGTCCACAGCCAGTGAGCACACCTCACCCACCACCAGCAGGTCGCCACCACACACCCCCCTCCCAAACGTGGAAGGGGCCGTCCGAAGAGGAAACAGATCTCCCGGGAGGACTTCGCACGCTCCAGTCGCAAGTGAGGCAGCCAGCCAGCCTTCCGCCAGCCTTCCTTGACCAGCCACTGCATTGACTTGCTCTACGATCCCACTCCACACAGCCAGCTGGATGGCATGTGTGTGTTGGACTATGGACATAGAACCAGTGGGTACACCCTGATCATCACGCAGCCATGACCGACAGCTCATTGTCACTGCACGCACCACTTTTGTCATCACCTTACACACAATCACATGTCACAGTTTGTAATAAATGCACCTTTTTCACTAACTGCTGTTTGTGCCCTGTGTTTTATTTGTACGGAATACAACGGCCACCTTGGGCGGAAGGGCACCTGATGCGTGGCATGGCAATGGAATCCGGAGGGCCTGTAGGGACCTAGGGGTGGGAGACAGAACAGGAGCACATTCAATGAGTGTGTCACACACCCATCACACAGTACATGTCAACAACTACAAGCAATGTACACACATCGCACGGAGCAATAGGGCACAATGCCACAGTCACCAACAGTGGCATACTACCCTGGCCATGGAGCGTTGACACACTGCACGCAGTGAACATACGGCCACCCTGACACAGCACACACACACCTGCACAGATACAGACACATCATCCGTCGTACATGGACACTCACCGTCAAGTGAAGTAGCGGGCGATGAGCTGCTGGCGCACATTCCCAGCTTCCTCCTCTCCGCTGTCCACCTCACTCGAGCTGTCCTGGTCTGCGGGCTGGGGCCCTGGTTGATCTCCGTCATCCACAATGAGGGGGATCTGCTTCCGAATGGCCAGATTGTGCAGCATGCAGCACGCCACCACTATCTGGCACACCTTCTGTGGGGAGTACGCCAGTGCACCCCCGGTGCGGTCCAGGCACCTGAACCTGGACTTGAGGAGGCCAAAGGTACGCTCGACCACACGTCTGGTCCTCCCATGTGCCTCATTGTATCGATCGTCTGCTGGGGTGCGAGGATTCCTCAATGGACTGAGCAGCCATGCCCCATTCGGATACGCAGAGTCACCTGGGTGTGAGGGACACAGAGAACCGTAGCTATTCCAACTGGACAGGGGACAGCATCGCACAACCAGCACGCTACACCACTCCACATACTCACCGACAACACAGGCACGATCCTGTTGCAGATTGGCCATCAGTCGTGGCAAGATGCTGTTGCGCATTATGTGTGCGTCATGGGCCGAGCCTGGAAACTTTGCACACACGTGGGTGATCACCATGTCCGCAAGGCACACCACTTGCACATTCAGGGAGTGCGTGTGCTTCCTGTTGCGGTACAGGTGCTCAGTGGCCTGTGGTGGAACAAGGCCAACATGAGTGCAGTCAATGGCTCCCACGACGTGTGGGATTCTGCCAAGGGCATAGAATGCACCCTTCACTGCCGCCAATTCACGAGCCCTGGGGAATCTGATGTACCTGTTCCGGTACAGCATCATGGCTGCCAGTACATCCCTCAGCACCTT
Source organism: Calotriton arnoldi (assembly GCA_963921515.1). Classification (NCBI taxonomy): domain Eukaryota; kingdom Metazoa; phylum Chordata; class Amphibia; order Caudata; family Salamandridae; genus Calotriton; species Calotriton arnoldi. The sequence goes on along the minus strand of CAWUFW010014518.1, from coordinate 312,374 downwards.
GCTGAACATGGGCTGGGACATCCCTCCTCCACTGCCCACTGTGTGCTGGAATGACCCAGTGGCGAAGAAATGCATGGCGGCCATCACCTTAGCCGTGGGGGTGACAGCAGTTGGATACACCCTGCGGGGACGGAGATGGGGCTCTAACATGGCACACAGTCGATGCAGAGTTGGCCTGTCCAGCCGAAACTTCCTGATTACCTCTGTATCGTCCATGTCCGCCAGCAATTGGTATGGGCGGTCAATGTTCGGTCTCCGCCTGGGGTAAATGGCAGAGGACACATGTCAAAGCAACACGGCACATAGCAATTTCGCATACACATCACTGACATGACTGAGCAAGCACATGAGCCACAGCCCAGCTGTCAAGCTGGGACGGCACGGCCACAATACACTTACACAGGTCTCCCAACAATGGCAATGGCAAGTGAGACATACCACTGCCATGTGCATGCACATGGGGATCTAGGCCCCAATGACTTGCGGGGCGTGCTGATGGGGACTGACTGCATATTCGTCAAGCGGCAACGCCACGGCAACATGAGTGTCTGCTGAGCATGGAACTGCTTCCGAGGCTGGATGAGTATGGCACACGACGACGACGATGTGGGCACGGGCTGAGCGGCCAATACAAGTGGGACCTGTGGCACGAGGGGATATGAGACAGTAGTAGGTGTCAGCACTGCACCCTATGTACAGCACTGTACGGATCACAGCTCCCGAAACATTGACTGGTGTCCACATTGACAGCCCCATGCCAAGACGGCTGTGTGCTTGCAGTCACACGTCACAGGTGAGAGGTTACATTGCACGTGCCAGGTGGCAGACGTACATAGTGGGAGCTGGCATGTGTGTGCATGTGTCTCCTGTTCAGGATCCACCAGATGGGCGCTGACTCTGTACTGACCATTGGACACAGCATGTTCCGTGGAAGGCTTGTGTGTGTGGGATGGTGGCACTGGATGTGCCTCCGTTGGGTGGGGGGCCATGCACAGGGCGGGTAAGTCGATGATTGCGCATTGTTGGTCACGGTGGGTGCACCAACTAAGATGTGTTGCCCTGTGTTCAATTCCTATGTCCGCATGATGATGGACTGTGGATGTGGGCAGACTACACATTGGTCGATGTGCTGTCTATATGCATGTGCCTTCACACCAGGCACAGCTGCCCCTGCACATGTGACCCCTGCTGGACTCGCTGCTGGGTCTGTGGAGCTGATGCACGTTCTGCGCGTGGGGCGGACAGCTCTCCTCACTTCCCTCATTGCGCATGTCATGTCTTTGCCGCAGGTGACATGGATCATGGAGGGCCCACATGTACGCGTGGGTAGGCTACACATGATTGTTCACTGGTCGCCACCCCCAGTCAGTGTTTCGAATGGGAAGGTTGTCGTGCTGGTGGTATGTTCGATGTGGCGGATGGGCGGGCCTAGGTGCGGGCTTACATTCCGGACATGGGGGGGTAGTTGGATTGGCGACTAGTTGCAGTACACACGGGACACGTCTCTTCCTTTCCACATCTGGGTCATCCCTTGTACTAACTGACAGTGATACAGTCATCTTCGCCCCAGCCCTCATGTCCTCCCCTCGCCCCCCAATATGCATGCTCACCTGCGAGGCTAGCGCTTGCACAGGCAGCCCCAAGCTCGCACCAGAGAGGGCAAGGAGTGTATGTGTGGGTCCAGTTGCACGAGTGGGCTGTCTCAGGGTATGATGTGTGGCGGGACGCTGTCCACCTGCGTGGTGCCCCAAATGGAGACCCGGCCTGCATGGACTATGCATCACAGTCTTCGCCTTCCGGATCCGCCACCTGCGACACCCAGTGGCTGTGGCTGCCCTTGCGGCCAGGCCGCGTCCGTCTGTGGCTGTTGGCCCACACATTCACTCTTTGGCCTCTCTGGGGAGGGCTCGGGGGTGGTGGCGCACGCGCTTGCACTTAGTCGCAATGGCATGTGTCGTGGTTGGTATGATGGGCAATGGATGGGATGGTGCGAGCCACCTCCCGTGACGTCAGTGCTGCTCGTGCTGTGGTGCGTCCCCCTACACTTCCATGTGACTTGTGCCATGCTAGACGTTGAGGTACTATTGCCTGCGTGATATGACCAGGAGGAGCGCGAGGAGACCTCTCACACACCATGCTCCACTGCCATCCCGTGCCCTGTATCGCCTGTGCGGATTGACTATGTTGGGGTTACACCTGGTCGACTGGGGCTGTGTGTGCCTTGTCAAGGGGCATGGCGGGCGCACAACAGGATCCAGCTTGTCCACAGAGGGTGGGCTGAGGTGCGCCTGGTACCGCTTTGTACGTGTGCCCGGCTGCTGTGCACACACGTGTTCACTCCCCCCGACAGGTGTCCTCTCACAATGCCCAGGGAAGCGGTGGTGTACTGTTCATGAGCCCTCCCAACACGGCGTGCTCCAACTTGGCATGTGCGCATCTACCCGTCGCACCCACCCACCTGAGCACTGCGTCCATACGACTTCACACGACACATGTGTGTCTTCCACAGTAGTGCTACTCATTTGCGTTGACATCCAATACCAGTGGACTACATGGTCATGTCACGACTGCCGTGTACTTCACATACTCTCATCCTCTCTCATTCGTACTTGTGAAATGAGTCAGCGGAGACAGTTTTGGTTTCAAACATTATATTGAGTCTTCTGTCCTCTGTGATGCAGTATAGTGGACACTACTGGCAGCGGAATACATGTTGAGGATATACTGAGCATGATAACAAATGGGATAGGGTGTGGGGTTACATCTGCTTGGCCAAGGCTGTGCTAATGTACATTTACGTATAGCTGCGGAGCTGCGGACTTTGACACAGACGGTATACATGTAGCCTACCAGACCGCTCGGCATCATGGGCACAGTCCATCTCAGTTCCATGTGACAGGTTTGCTGCGGTTGTTCCTCATGCACGCGTGCATGTGAGATGACATCAGGGCATGTGCTTGCGTGCATGCAGCGGCGTGCCACTTGTTGTTGCACTGTGGTGGTTACTGGACATGTCACAGTCACTGGGGTCGTGTTGTTGTTGTATGCACTTGTCGTCCATGCAAAGGTCCTGGTATGGGATTCCCGGGGCGGGGGTGGGAGGGGTGCAGCACCCACAGACTCCAGGCAACCTATTCATGTCCACTGAGCGGTGTGTGTGTCCATGTGCGCTGGATCCATGTCGTGTCCTGGTTGTTCGTGCAGTTCCGTCCATGTGGGTGCGATGCACAGAGCCCATGCCACTGCCTCCCACGATGCATGCGGTGTTCCTGGATGTGATGGGGAACAGTGTGCATGTCCCGGTCATATCCGATGTCATGGCGATGTCGTTGATGGTGTGGTTACAGTTGCCGGTCGTTTGGTATGGCTGTTGTGGTGGTGACTGGCCAGTCCGTGTGGAAGCTGAGCATGGGTGCGGGGTTGGACTTCATAGGTCACTCGGGGAACCTGCGTTGTGGTCCGACGTATTTACAGGTTGTCAGGTATGCGATGCCGTCCAGCAGGGCTTCCATGTCATTGGTGGTGTACATGTTTGCCAGCCAATGAAGCGGATGGTGGCTGTCAAGGTGTTGTTCGTAGGTTGTCCCTTGGAGGACCATGATGGGGCATGCTGGGTGACATTCGATGTAGCTGTTCTCGATGATCCGTCGTGTGGAGGCACAGTGGTTCCATTTCAGTGCGCGTGCGATGTTGGCCACATACGCCATGCCCCCATAGGCAGAGCAGGCCCTGTCGTGTGCGTCCAGAGGGAGGAGTAGTGGTAGCAGGTCCGCCTTCAGACATGCCGGGTTGGAGAGGCATATCTCGACGGGATGCTGGTAGGGACACCTCCGACAGTAGAAGACGGGCATGACGCAGCTGAACAATGTGATGCGGTAAGTCAGTCGGTAACTTACGTTCAGCAGGGACAGGAGATCGCATCCCAATGTATGTATCGTGTTGGTTTGGTACAGCTTGAGCTGTTCGGCGTAGTTGGGTAGGTGTGTTGCGGTTGCCATTTCGCAGCGGTTCGTAGAGGTGGCGTGCTCCGGCTGTGTGTGCAGTCTGCAATGTGCACGCTCCGGGGTTGCTGTGAGCTCTGTGTAGTCGTGGGGAGACAGGACTTGTGTTCTGTTGGCTTGTTTGGAGGACACGGGCCCTCTTCCCACATGCTTCTCAGACAGTTCAAGGTCGGTGCTGTGTGACTCCTTCCAATTAACTTGCATGTGGCCGACATGGGGGAGTGTTTTCTTCTTTCTTCCCCGTCCGTTGTGTGCTTCTGTGATATGCGCTATCTGCCCTGTGGTCGGTCTCCTCGGCATGCCTGTGTTGGTCTATTCTTGGACAATGGCTGTATTCACCGGCTTCTGTCGTAGGGCTGTGGTTTCGGTGTTGGAATGGAAGGTCATTCAGTGCTGTCTGCTCTCCCTTGTGTGGGCGGCAGGCTGCCTTTCCGCTCTGCGTTGGGCCTTGTGTGTGGATGTAATTCTTGGGCCACCTGTTGTCGGTCCCCGGGCTCTTTGGTGTTCCGTTTCATGTGTCTTGTTCATATGTGCAGGGTGGTATGGGTTTTTCAGTGTGGTACTGGCGTTCCTCTTCCCGAAGGGGCCCTGCTTCTCCTAGTTGGTGTTGCCGCCGCTGTGTGCTACGCCATGTTTGTTACACTGGGGTGTGTCCTGCAGTTGCGTGTCTTCACTGACATGTGTGCGTCGTTTGTGTGGCGTTGGGTGTTGTCCGTGAATTGGGCGTTGGGGACATGTCTGTGGCTGGCCTGTCACGTGTCATGTGCGTTCGGGGTGGGGCTGATGTGTGTGCTGCTTGGTTGTGTCCCTGTGTCTGTGTGCGACGCATGCATGGCGCTGCGGTTGGCCTCTGCGTTGTGCGCATGTGTGGCGGCGTCATCAGCGCTTTGGGGCCGTGACGGGGTGGTTGGTTCCTAGTCCCAGGTGGTGTGTACACATGTGTTCTGCGATGTTAGGATTTGGCCTGTGTGTCATATGTGGATGCGATGGTGGATGTGTAGTGTGCACGCGCTGGTGGGGGGTTGTCCGCTTTTTCCGCCCTTGCACTGTGTGCGCTGTTTGCGTGCACTTGTTGTGTGTGTGCCTACCTGCGTCTCCGCGGTACGTTGCGTCCTTGGTGGTGCATCAGCAGAAGCATGGGAAGGGCCTGCAGTGCTGGATTCATGCCCGGGGTGCCGCTTCTTCGTTGTCCGTGCTCTGCGTCCGTGTTTCCGCCTCTCTTTCACGTGCGGTGTCTCTTTGCCGTGGGAGCCGTTTGTTTGCGGCATCGTAATTTATGCGCCGGGCGGGACGTGTTTCGTCGGACGGTGTGTGTCAGTTGTGCTGCGCCGCTACGTGTGCGGGCGCACTTTGATGGCGGACGGTGTTGCTGGCTTGCCGGCGGTGTTTGGCCTGCTTTTCGCATCATAATTGGGCGGGCGTGTGGACTGCTGCGTGCCGGCGGTAACTGGTGGTTTTTGCATCCGCCAGCACGGCGGTTGTGCTTCCGCCCGCCATCGTAATGGGCCCCTTGGTTATTAATATTTATATGGCTCATATATTTTAACATATATGTTTAAAAAAATGTACTAGGCAATGTATATTTAATTATAGTAAAATACATATGTTTAGTGTGTAGTATCTTACAAGAGTTAATATAATTGCTATTAGGAATAGTATATTATATATGTATAGTGTACAGCACCTTCCATGATTTTATGTATTTTGGAGTGGGAATAGTAAATTATATATATTTTGTGTCCAGCACCTTCCCTGATTTAATGTTGTTTGGAGTGGGAATAGTAAATTATATATGCTTAATGTCCAGCGCCTTCATGTACTTAATGTAGTTTGGAGTGGGAATAGTAAATTATATGTGTTTAGTGTCCAGCACCTTCCCTGATTTAATGTAGTTTGGAGTGGGAATAGTAAATTATATATGGTTAGTGTCCAGCGCCTTCCCTGATTTAATGTAGTTTGGAGTGGGAATAGTAAATTATATATGGTTAGTGTCCAGCGCCTTCCCTGATTTAATGTAGTTTGGAGTGGGAATAGTAAATTATAAATATTCAGGGGCCGATTCCGATTCGGGCAGGACATCTCTCCGACCGAGCCGGACCCGGAGAGATTTCCGACCGAATCGGACCCTAGCAGTCCGACCGAACGAGTACAATGCGTTCGCATGCTATCGGACTCGATTCGGTCGGACTCCCATTGAAGTCAATGGGAGCCGGTCGTACAACGCGTACGCGGGCTCCCATTGACTCAATGGGTGTGAGGTGAACAAGGGCGCCCCCTATAGCGGGTACGCATCGAAGCGGGTCGCGCCGTACACGCACAGGTAGGGGGACCCATGGGTCCCCCCTGTGTGCGACTCGCGCGGCTAGGCATACATGGGGGTCTGACACGGACCCCCAAAGTGCGGCTCCGACTGCTCTTTCGAGCCGGACTGCGCGAGTCGGTCGGACTGCTTGCGGCGCGCATCGTACTTACCCGGCCGGGGAACGTCTCCATTGCCCGGTGCGAGTCGTGTCCGTGCGAGTCGGTCGGAGCGGTTGGGTCCCGCGAACGAGTCGGTCGGCGATTTCGCGTATGTTCGCATCGTACTCGCTCGCCCGGACGCACGTCTGACTCGGTCGGGAATCAGGGCTCCGAATCAGATCCGGTAATGCCGAGTCCGATTCGGAGCCCTACCGGCCGAGATCGGAATCGACCCTTTAGTGTCCAGCACCTTCCCTGATTTAATGTAGTTTGGAGTTGGAATAGTAAATTATATATGGTTAGTGTCCAACGCCTTCCCTGAGTTATTATAAATTGGAGTGGGAATAGTAAATTATATATGTTTAGTGTCCAGCACCTTCCCTGAGTTATTATAAATTGGAGTGGGAATAGTAAATTATATATGTTTAGGGTCCAGCACCTTCCCTGATTTAATGTAGTTTGGAGTGCGAATAGTAAATTATATATGTTTACTGTCCTGCACCTTACCTGATTTAATGTAGTTTGGAGTGGGAATGGTAAATTATATATGGTTAGTGTCCAGCACCTTCCATGATTTAATGGAGTTGGGAGTGGGAATAGTAAATTATATATGGTTAGTGTCCAGCTCCTTCCCTGATTTATTGTAGTTTGGAGTGGGAATAGTAAATTATATATGTTTAGTGTCCAGCACCTTCCCTGAGTTATTATAAATTGGAGTGGGAATAGTAAATTATATATGGTTAGTGTCCAGCGCCTTCCCTGATTTAATGTAGTTTGGAGTGGGAATAGTAAATTATATATGGTTAGTGTCCAGCGCCTTCCCTGATTTAATGTAGTTTGGAGTGGGAATAGTAAATTATATATGGTTAGTGTCCAGAGCCTTCCCTGATTTAATGTAGTTTGGAGTGGGAATAGGAAATTATATATGTTTACCATCCAGCACCTTCCCTGATTTAATTTAGTTTGATGTTGGAATAGTAAATTATATATGGTTAGTGTCCAACGCCTTCCCTGAGTTATTATAAATTGCAGTGGGAATAGTAAATTATATAAGTTTAGTGTCCAGCACCTTCCCTGAGTTATTATAAATTGGAGTGGGAATAGTAAATTATATATGTTTAGTGTCCAGCACCTTCCCTGATTTAATGTAGTTTGGAGTGGGAATAGTAAATTTTATATGGTTAGTGTCCAGCACCTTCCCTGATTTAATGTAGTTTGGAGTGGGAATAGTAAATTATATATGGTTAGTGTCCAGCGCCTTCCCTGATTTAATGTAGTTTGAAGTGGGAATAGTAAATTATATATGTTTAGTGTTCAGCACCTTCCCTTAGTTATTATAAATTGGAGTGGGAATAGTAAATTATATATGTTTCGTGTCCAGCACCTTTCCTTATTTAATGTAGTTTGGAGTGGGAATAGTAAATTATATATGGTTAGTGTCCAACACCTTCCCTGATTTAATGTAGTTTGGAGTGGGAATAGTAAATTATATATGGTTAGTGTCCAGCACCTTCCCTGATTTAATGTAGTTTGGAGTGGGAATAGTAAAGTATATATGTTTAGTGTCCAACTTCTTTCCTAACTTAGGGGCCGATTACGATTGCGGAAGGCCCGTCACCGCCAGCCATGCGGTGGCGGTCCTTCCGCAATCATTCCGCGATATTCCCCCGCCACATTACGATGGCGAAGATAATCGCGCTCGGACCATGGCGGACGCAAAGACCTTCCATCACTGGTCCGCCAAAAGCAATCATACAGATTGCCTGGCGGACGGTCTTTAGAGCATGTAATGGTGGCGGTGCCTAGCAGGCACTGTCCACCAAATCATGATGCTGGCTACAGCCTGCCTTTCCATGGTGGCGATACCGCCATGGAAAGGCTGGTGGGGATTAGTTATGGGGGCCCACTGAGGGCCCCCCTTGTGTTGGGGGGAGGTGTGGGTGCACTGGGGGTTACCCATGGTACCACCCAACATTTCACAGCACTATGTGGCAGGCACGTGTGGTGCCTGCCATGTACTGCAGTGAAATGCACATCCTGCCTTTTTGGCATTGCGGCGGGTGCTGCAGTCAGCAGCACCCGCCGCAATGTTAAATGGCAGGATGCGACTGCCATGGTGGCGGTCGCATCCTGATTTGGTGTCCAGGACCGCCGCATGTATGGCGGACGGTCCCGGTCTCCACCAGATTGCGGACAGACTCCAGTCCGTCTGCCATCCTAATGACCCCCTTAATGTAGTTTGGAGTGGGAATAGTAAATTATATAAGGTTAGTGTCCAGCGTCTTCCCTGACTTAATATAAATTGAAGTGGGAGTAGTAAATTATAATGTTTGCTATTTAGCACCTTCCCTGAGTTAATGTAGTTTATAGTGGGAATAGTGAAGAAATAACAATATATTATGGTGTAAGGATAAAGATATAGTTATAAATGTTTGAACAAATACAATAGTTTTTAAAGTACATTGATACAATATAAATATTTTATTATAGATACAATATTTAATAACGTAAAAAAACACAGAAACCTTTTTATATTTTGTTTATATTTTTATTTATAATGAAACATTGCTAATAAAAAATTTGCAAAAGCATTTTTTTTTTTTAAGTATATTGAGGGGTCAATTCCGATCTCGGCCGGAAGCGCACCTAACACCATTCGTACGGAAAAAAAACAAGCCGAACGCGTGTTTCCCGACCGATTCGAACAGTCGTCCGAACGAGCAAGTACGATGCGCCTAACTGCTCAGATTCCGAGCGAGCCGTACGTACCCATTCCAGCTCCTGTTCCCCGCCCGAGCCGGATCTGTAAACGCCGATTCGAGTCGCACGGAAGTAAATATACAGCACCTTCCGGCCGGACTAGTACGATGCGCCTTCCGTACGCGCCGAACCCATCGCTACGTCCGGCACGTCAGAGCATCCGGCAGAGCTGCACATAAGCTCCGATTCGCGCCACAAGACGATCCACGGCTACGAGACGAACAAGCCAGCGACGAGTACGAGTCGAAGCCACGAGAAACCCGAACGAGACGACCCAACCATGAATCCCATCGTGCAGGTCCTACCAATACTCTACATCTATTACCGGAACGGGTACGGATGCGTACGGCGCAGACGGTAAGCCAGACACCCACTACACAAACAAACGACACGTACCCGACATATGTCTCACACACACATAGGGATGCAGAAATGACGTACACTAGCAACAGCCGAACCATAGGGGCGGGATGGCTATCACCAATGCCATACACACCCATAGGGGCCTGATGGCTACCACTACCACCACCCCTACTCCTAGGGGGATGGATGCCTACCACTACCACCACCCTACTCATGGGGGCCTGGATGCCTACCACTACCACCACCCCTACTCATGGGGGCCTGGATGCATGTCACTACTACCATCCCCACTCATAGGGGGATGGATGCCTACCACTACCAGCACCCCTACTCATGGGGGCCTGGATACCTACCACTACCACCACCCCTACTCATGGGGGCCTGGATGCCTACCACTACCACCACCCCTACTCATGGGGGCCTGGATGCCTGACACTACTACCATCCCCACTCATAGGGGGATGGATGCCTACCACTACCACCACCCCTACTCATGGGGGCCTGGATGCCTACCACTACCACCACCCCTACTCATGGGGGCCTGGATGCCTGTCACTATTACCATCCCCACTCATAGGGGTTGGATGCCTACAACTACCACCACCCTACTCATGGGGGCCTGGATGCCTACCACTACCACCACCCCTACTCATGGGGGCCTGGATGCCTACCACTACCACCACCCCTACTCATGGGGGCCTGGATGCCTGTCACTACCACCATCCCCACTCATAGTGGGATGGATGCCTACCACTACCACCACCCTACTCATGGGGGCCTGTATACCTACCACCACCACCACCCCTACTCATGGGGGCCTGGATGCCTACCACTACCACCACCCCTACTCATGGGGGCCTGGATGCCTGTCACTACCACCATCCCCACTCCTAGGGGGATGGATGCCTACCACTACCACCACCCTACTCATGGGGGCCTGGATGCCTACCACTACCACCACCCCTACTCATGGGGGCCTGGATACCTGTCACTACTACCATCCCCACTCTTAGGGGGATGGATGCCTACCACTACCACCACCCTACTCATGGGGGCCTGTATGCCTACCACTACCACCACCCCTACTCATGGGGGCCTGGATGCCTACCACTACCACCATCCCTACTCATGAGGGCCTGGATGCCTGTCACTACCACCATCCCCACTCCTAGGGGGATGGATGCCTACCACTACCACCACCCTACTCATGGGGGCCTGGATGCCTACCACTACCACCACCCCTACTCATGGGGGCCTGGATGCCTACCACCACCCCTACTCATGGGGGCCTGGATGACTGTCACTACTACCATCCCCACTCATAGGGGGATGGATGCCTACCACTACCACCACCCCTACTCATGGGGGCCTGGATGCCTACCACTACCACCACCCCTACTCATGGGGGCCTGGATGCCTACCACTACCACCACCCCTACTCATGGGGGCCTGGATGCCTGACACTACTACCATCCCCACTCATAGGGGGATGGATGCCTACCACTACCACCACCCCTACTCATGGGGGCCTGGATGCCTGTCACTACTACCATCCCCACTCATAGGGGGATGGATGCCTACCACTACCACCACCCTACTCATGGAGGCCTGGATGCCTACCACTACCACCACTCCTACACATGGGGGCCTGGATGCCTACCACTACCACCACCCCTACTCATGGGGGCCTGGATGCCTGTCACTACTACCATCCCCACTCATAGGGGGATGGATGCCTACCACTACCACCACCCTACTCATGGGGGCCTACCACCACCACCACCACCCCTACTCATGGGGGCCTGGATGCCTACCATTACCACCACCCCTACTCATGGGGGCCTGGATGCCTCTCACTACCACCATCCCCACTACTATGGGGATGGATGCCTAACACTACCACCACCCTACTCATGGGGGCCTGGATGCCTTCCACTACCACCACCCCTACTCATGGGGGCCTGGATGCCTACCACTACCACCACCCTACTCATGGGGGCCTGGATGCCTGTCACTACTACCATCCCGACTCCTAGGGGGATGGATGCCTACCACTACTATCATCCCCACTCATAGGACGGGTAATGCATGACACAATCAGCATACTCCAACATAAGGAATGTCAGCAAAAGACATCCCCCCAACATCATGACAAGAGTGTGTAGTCTGTGTCAAATGCCTACAACACTGAACATGACATTGAACATACAATGTGACACCCCTATCACATGTGTCACACATAAATGTGTGTGGCCTCCACAATGCAAACAGACCATGACCACTGTGGGAATGGGGTCTAAACCCCCATCATCACAGTGACCAAAAGGTAAGTGTGGGGTCCACAGCTGAAGCACATTTTGAACATTGTGGCAATGGGGTCTAAACCCCCATCATCACAGTGACCAAAAGGTAAGTGTGGGGTCCATAGCTGAAGCACATTTTGAACATTGTGGCAATGGGGTCTAAACCCCCATCATCACAGTGACCAAAATGTAAGTGTGGGGTCCATAGCTGAAGCACATTTTGAACATTGTGGCAATGGGGTCTAAACCCCCATCATCACAGTGACCAAAAGGTAAGTGTGGGGTCCATAGCTGAAGCATATTTTGAACATTGTGGCAATGGGGTCTAAACCCCCATCATCACAGTGACCAAAAGGTAAGTGTGGGGTCCATAGCTGAAGCACATTTTGAACATTATGGCAATGGGGTCTAAACCCCCATCATCACATTGACCAAAAGGTAAGTGTTGTCATGGAAAAAGCTGCAACTGCCAAACAGCATGGATGATTCCTGGTCACACAACAACAAACACATCAGTGGCAAAGTAGTGCTTGTGTCCCATAGCAACATAGATTGGGTGAGGCAAACAGTGCAGTACAAATAAAACATACCTTTGGCCATGTGCAGACAAACATCACCCATGGGGGCTGACATTGTCAACATTTATCAATTACACAATGCCAGAAGTGACCATCATAATGCAGACCCACATATCTGAACCAATGGACACACAAATGTAGATATCCTGTGGAGACTGTAGATGTGAGGTGAACAAATACCATACCATGGCAGCAATGGGACATACAAACCATGATTATTGTGCTGACTGATGACCTAGGAGTCCCAGGGACAGCAGGGAAATCCTCCAAACAACATACAGCCAATGGCACACTAAAGATATGCCAATGCAGTGGTGCAGATGCACAAACACAAACAGGCAGCCTCACACTGCATATCAAACACAAAAGGTGATGGGGGGTGTGCCAGTGTCCCCAGGCAACCACACAACACATGAGGAGGCCTGAATTCCAATTACACAGATGTGTATACAGTGCCATACAAAAGTAACTCATGGATTGGATTCCCCTATGTGGGCAATCAGGCATTGTTAGATGAGAGGGAGCCCAAATTACACATGTCACACAAGCTTGTAGGAACAGCAATTAACACAGCAAGAGACAGACCCACCACAGCACTACCCCCAGGGACCCCACATTGTGATGACACTAGCCTGCATGATAATCCCACTGTGATGACAAAGGTAGATGTAGTTCACACTGTGAACCACAGCCATGTGTCCTGAGCAACAAACTACCATCACACCTACACAAGCACAAATCAATCAGCACGGCCTGTCAGCCAAGGCCAATATGGAGGTAGGGGTCTAGCTGTGCAACAACTCACATTTGCACACACTCAACACCACACACCTTGATCTCCACCAATGTGCAGCAGTGAAGCTCACATGGACTGGTGACATTGCACATGCACCCATGACAATGCCAGGGGTGGTGGTCGGAACTAAGGTGCAGAAACCCATCACACATGGCCAGTCAACAAGACTCGTGAATGTCTGACACACTGCACAGTACGCGGTACATGGGCATGACGTGAAATCCACCCCAATAATTGGGATCCCGGCCACAGTCACACACCAATGAAGAAGCCAAGGTGACCCACAAAGAACACACATAGACAACTTCCAACATTGCAGCTCTGACCCTGAGCAGTGGCAGCAGTCACACACACAACGTGTCACAATCACTGAAAGCTACCACAAACTGTACATTACATGACTTGTGTAACCAACAAGTGCCAAGGGGAATCCTGACTGTGTCCCATCTGCGTTTGCCCACATCCCCAGCCCTGACAACAAAGACAACTAGGGATGACAACCTGATGAACATTAGTTTGCCATGCACCCACATCCCGGAGAAACCAGGTCCAAGATACTGGATGAACACAGGACAACTCAGCAAGCATCACAAACAGGAACATCCGTAGGGACACAGCCTGTGTAGGAAAAGGGAAGGGAACACACACAGACATGCTTACACAACACACAACACGGGCCCAGGCAATGTCACGAGATTACACACTGCCATGAGGGCACTCCACTCCTGTGGAAGGTCCGCTGTGCCAAACCTTGTCTGTGCACGACTCAAACATGTCAGCAGAACACTTGGTCTGTGAGTCAACAACTACCACACACTGAAGGCTCTGCTCACATCAGCCTGGGTACGGGAGTGTCACGTCAGTAATCTGCATACACCCAAAACACGTGTCAAGCAAGTTGCACTGTATACACAGATGAGTCATTCAACATTGATGTGGTAAACTGCATGTCCAGTGGAGATGGGCACACAGTCAGGGAAATAGAAACATTGAACAGTGGTAAGCCCACCAGATGTGCATCAGTGAAAGCCAAAGATGTTAATTTACAAATGCAAAACGTACATCCCTGTGTCAAATGCTGAACATTACACCCTCAGACTGCAGCAAAGGATGCTATAGATCCAGACTAGATTAGGACACATATCCCATGGACCACATGGAGTCCATCACAGCAACACTTCATTTTCCAAATCTGAACACTATTACAACTGCAAATGCATGATGATACTCATCTACATCATGTACATCAAAAGAAAAACCACAAGTAAACAAAAAGAGGCTTTATTCAGCAAATGCTAAACTAAAATTTTAAGTCCAAAAGAAACTAAGGCCAATGGCCAGTCCACATACACAGTCCCAACAGGGTGATATGTGACAACTTGTCACCCATTGCTTGCCTGCACTGGTACGGACAGGGGACATCCCCTTCGGAGGGGCATACAAGGGGCAGGCCAGGCACCGCAGGGACAGGATCAGGGGATGCCAGAAGGAGGCAGTGAAGGGGTGGTGGGTGCAGGAGTGTCACCGGCAACTGCAGTGGAGGTGTCTGACTCAGTGGGGGCCGGCACCACTGTAGGGCACAAGTCAGATGGTGTGGGTGCTGCAACCACTGCAGTGGGCTGGTCAGATGGAGTGGACTGTGTCCCCACTGCAGTGCCCGAGTCAGACGGGGTGGTTGTGGACTCCACTGCAGTGCATAACTCCAAGGGAGTGGAAGGGGGGGCAGATGAGGTGGGCAGGACAGAGGGGGGACCCGGTCTCCACACCAGTGGCACAAACAGGCAGAGCGTCTGGTTTGGGGGTGGAAGAGCAAGTGGTAGGGGGAGGGCCTAAGCAGTTTGGGGATGCAGTATCGGTGTGTGGGGGAACCTGGGGCAGGGTGTGGCGGGGGAACCTGTGGAGTGGTGGCCTGGGGGATGGAGGAGAGAGACTGTGTGGTGGAGCTGCGTGGTGGTGGGGTCTTGCCCTTCCTGGTCTGGGGGACTTTCTAATGGGGTGCTCAGTCTGCCTGTGCCTGGGGGAGGGTGTCCGGGTGTGAGGGGCACTCCCTCTGTGTGTGGTGGTCGCCTCTTCTGCCTGGGCGTTGTGTCAGATGGATCTGTGGGGAAGAGGCCAAGCTCACAGAGGAAGAGCTTCTGGGAGGGGGGTTGCAGGTGAGGCAAGGGAAGGGGTTTTGGAGGGAGAGGTATCTGAGGACTGCGGAGTGCTCGTGGATGCGTGTGTGTGTGTCTGGGCCCCATCCCCTGTGAGTGAGGTATCAGTCCCCTGACTGTGCGTGCGTGTGCGTCTGGATTTTGGCTTGTGTGTGCTGCTTGTGTCTGTGCTGGTGCATGCCGGTGCCGGTGTGTGTGTGTTTGGGACAGGTAGGGTGCTGGGGATTGTGGATGGGGCAGAGGTAGGAGGGGTGAGGGACTGTTGCAGGAGGGACACTGCTGCCGTCAGTGAGGAGGCCATGGACTGATTGGTCCGATGTAGGGCAGACATGCCAGATGACATGCCCTCCATGAATGACACCAGTTGTGTCAACAGACCCGTGTGTGCATGGAGGACACTCAGCATTGATGTCTGCCCTACATGGATCTGTTTCAGCAAGTCCACAGACTCCACACTCAGGGCAGCAGGGGGGACAGAGGCAGGGGGTGCGGTAACTGGCATGAAGGAGACACGCTCCCCTACACGGGAGTCTCCATGAACATGTGGGATGGGAGGGTGGAGATGGTGGTGGTGGTGGGGACAGACTTGCTTGATTTTGCCTCTGGTCTGCTGACACCCGCCTCCACAAGGGAGTCCTCACTGGAAGGGCTGTTTTCCCCAGCTGAGGTGGTCATAGCTGAGGTCTCCTCAGTGTGGCTCCCCTCACCCTCCGTGCCACTGGGTCCCTCGGTCTCCCCTGCAGTGGACCCAGTCTGGCTCTGCCGCTCCTCTTGGTCCGTGGAGCTGTCTCCTCCTGTGGCCGTGGATGTATCTGCAAACAATCAGGATAAACAGAGCAACATTAGTCACCTGTACTGACCACACACACCACAGTAAGTACAGCACATCACAGAGCAAGCCCTGCCATCATTTTCTAGACATTGCAATAAGTGCTGACACTGATTTGAAGAAGCCCATTGTCTGCCTGACAGTCATTCATGCCACACATATCCTACCTGTCCATGCACCCATCTGTCTGGTGCCTGTTGTATGCGACTAATCATATGTGCACACATGCACCACATACACAGTTGTTGGACATCCAAGAGAACATATGGAAATGTGTCACTCCAAACACATGCCATCTTCTGCCACTGACTCAGTACATGTGTCAGGAAAAGTGATGGGCAGAGTCTCTGTTGATATGCGGGTTTTGCTTTCATCACCAGTCACAATGAGGTCCTCATGTCCTGATAGACAATGCGACAATGGTGTGCATGCAGGACATATCACACTACTGCTGGATCACCCTTTGTGAGTTGAATGTCATGGCACAGGCCTGTCTGGCAAGTCAGTCATAACTGTCTCCTGTCACAGGGGCAGTGCATACACACAACACCAGTCTACACTGTGTCACAATAATGGAAGTTTTGGGAATGCAAGCCCTGTAGCTGACAGGTGCACATGTGCACCCCTGGCCACCCACATCATGAGGACTAAGATGATCCCACGTCAATCAAATGAGATATTTGAGTGACTGCAAACACAAATCCATACACATGAGCACTTCGCCGACTGATGAGAATGAACCAAAGCTGCCTGCACCTCAATGTTTCATACAACATCGTGCACAGTCAAGGGATCAGAGACCTATGCATTAACCAATGTGCAGATCCCATAGTCACAACTCAGATGGCTGGCCACCCCAAATTGTTAAACACTCCAGGAGTCCAAAAGCAAGGCCACACCACGGTGACACAGAGGCATACACCTGAGTGCACTCTTCACAATGCCCAATATGTATGCTGACACACGGGAGTGGGAGAACAGAGTGCCTTCGATGTACGGAGTAGGCATTACAGTCCTGGTCCATGTGCAACATGGTATTACCCTGAACACTAGGCAGGTGGCTATGCATGTGTCACACACATGATGTACATACTTCTGAGGCTCCTACCTTGGTCTCTGCTGCAGCATGGGTGTGTGGCACATACCCCAGACATGTGGTGAGTCAGAGCAGCAATTGGAACACATATTAAAGCCATACCCAGAGTACATGTCAGATCACAGGCATTGTGTGAGCAATTGTACCACCCATGCAGCCCACCACAAAGTTCCTGTAACCGATGCTGTCCCCAACTTGAACCACAGGTAACTGCAAGTACACAGTACCCAAGTGACCTAAGTCACAGACTGTAAGGGCCACATCTGTGTATCAGATGAGGAGGGGGCATGACACAAGTGAGGGACATGAGTCCAGGATGACAAGACAGTTGTACTGTGGAAGTGGAACCAGGCTAAAGGAGTGCATAGAGCATGTTTGTCATAGTACACAGTAAAGGCTAGCACTTATCCCCTCCTTGCTGCTGTCTGGCCTTCAGCTGCCCATCCAGGTCAGGGAAGACCACCGCCAGACTCCGGAGCATGTGGGGGGTCAGGGTCCGGTGTCCGCCCCTCCTGCGAGGAGGCGACAGCTTCAGCTGGACCCTTGCGATCCTCCGGGTCCAGCCCCGAAGGTCCTGCCACCTCTTCTGGCAGTTGCGGATCCTGCGCCTGTAGACCCCCACAGATCGTACTGCCCGGATGATGGTCAGCCAGATCTCCTGCTTCTGGTGGGCATCAACCTGTGAGGATGACAAAGTGAAAAAGGCCATTACTACACATGCAACATATCCATGCATCACACAGTTGGATATACATGTCTCAATCACAGGGGCATATGATGTACACAGGTAGTGCAACTATGGCTATGAACAGTTGTCCAGCAGTTACTAAATGGTATCATTGCCTGGGAAGTCAAACCTTGTTGGAATGCACTGTTACTGCACTATACCTGTTCCGTGCATGTAACTACACACTTTGGGGGGTGACAACTACTCAGTGAGCATGCTAGCCACTGGTGTACACACTGTAAGTCTTGCTAGTCAGACAACATGCACAATTAGTAAGGCAGTGGACAGCACACTAACCTGCTCCCCTGGTTTCCCATACAGCTTGCTGTACTGTGGAAGGAGGCTGTCCAGCAGGGCCTGGTTCTCCTCAGTGCTGAAGGCTGGGGCTCTATCCACAGTAAGTACTGCCATTGCAGTAGCCAGATGATGCAGAGACAGCAGCAGTGGTGGTGGCAGATGTCGTCCTGGAGCATTTAGTGCAGGCAAGTGAGCTCTCAGGGGAACAGCCAGCATTATATGTGTGCTGCAGAGGCAGATACTGTCCCATGTGTCCAAAGTGATAGATCCAAGTCGTTTGCATCTTCTGAATCTGGCCAATCCATGGAATTGCACCACTTATACACGCCTACAGCATCCTTCAAAAGTTCAACTTCATGACACCATGAATTTGCAACATTGTTGTGGCTGGCCAACTGAATTCACTGCATCCGACTCGTAAAAGCTTCGAAAAAGCATCCGTTACTATGTCAGGCCATAGCCAATGCGTGCGCACCGATCGGACCATTGCTGTACGACGCGTATTTCGAAAAACAACAGGCATCCGTCCACATCATATGCAATGGTCAATGCGTGTGCACCGATCGAACCATTGCTGTACGACGCGTATTTCGAAAAACTACACGCATCCGTCCACATCATATGCAATGGCCAATGCGTGCGCACCGATCGGTCCATTGCTGTACAACGCGTATTTCGGAGCACAACACTCATCCGTCCACATCATATGCAATGGCCAATGCGTGCGCACCGATCGGTCCATTGCTGTACAACGCATATTTCGGAGCACAACACGCATCCGTCCACATCATATCAGACCCCCCAGGATATTGCGGCATGGATATGGAAATTTAGCGGCACAAATATGGAAATTTAGCGGCATTTTTGCGGCACTGTATTTTACTCATAATCATCCATTTTCAGCTTTAAAACAATGGAAACTGTTTTAGCAGAGTATTCCACTTTGAAATAGGCAACCTGGGATATGGAACAGAGGAAGCAGCCCACAGGTGAAGGCTGCTATCCCTTGGAAATGCAATCCTCCATTTGCTTAGCCCATTCCATTCCAGAATACATATTCTTCTTGCCAGCCCAGATACAGCAGCCATTTTGGAAATCACAGATGCATTCTTGCCTATTTGTTATAGGTTGCACACAGTTCCCACCTGCTTAGAATTGGTGGTAATTTGCATGGGCAAAACTGTGTTTTTCTTATGACTAATCGCTATTTGCAAATGCATTGACATAAGAATAGTGATTCGCTATAAACGATTTTTTAATAGCGAATAACTATTTTGAGCCGGTAACATACCAATTCATAATTAATTTGTATTGCTAAATTGATGCCTGCAAATTATTTTCTTACATACAAAACTATTGACTGATTACTGAGTCGCACAAATGTAGTACACATGGCCTCATCTTATACTCTATTTTCCTCTATGTGCTGATGCAGTCACAGAGCTGTTATAGCTCACACCTCTCCCTCCCTCCTTCCTGATAAAAAATATACTAAGCTAGTACAATGTCCAATGGAATTCTATAGTTTCATGCACATCTACAGGTGATGTGAAATGGAGAGTGGAGCCAGGAAGGGCCAATGTTTAGCGTGGGGGAGGTGCCACAGAGTCAAACGTAGGTCCAACTTTACAATTGACTGTTCAGTGTCAATCAGATTTGAGTGTGCAAGCAGCCTGCTCTGCTTAAGTATTGCAGGTACAAAGCCCATTTGTGAAGCTGCTAGAGGCATCCATTAAGGTGGCTAGTTACTGTTGTGGTACATCCAAATTGCACCCAAGACAAGAAGCTGTTCCTCAAAGCTGGCATTCTTAAAGAGGCAACTGCAAGCTGTACAGAAGACAGTCTCTCCTTCACGACCTCAACCATCGGAGACTTGCTGCAAGCATTCTGCAACCATGACTTTTCAGCACAAGAGCAAACTCTCACATTATCACAGAGCAGCTGACATCTCGTGACCTGCTCTCGACTGCTGAATAACTGTTCCATTAGTTCCGATCTGGCAGGTCTTGAACAATATAGAGACTATGAGCTCCTGAGAGCCCAACCTCTTGCAAGCGACTAAGGACAGCATAATACACATGCACCAGTGAATTTAAAAATACTACTGCATCCTTGCTGAAATGCCAGGTTAAATTCCTATAATTGTATCCCTTGCTTTCCCAACATTACTCCACCCCACCCTAGAGACCCAAAACCCCCCACAGCTTATCGTATGTGCTAGAAACTGGTAATAGAAATTAATGTTACTTCTCAGGCTTACTTAATGTATTGAAACTGTTATTCTGTCTGTAGGTATTTTTTCTGCTTTGAACTAGGCATTTTAGCTTCACATAGCCCTCCAAGAGTAATTTGTTTTTTAAAGTTTCACAGTGCTACCATCTGAAAGTCCGTGCCTGAAAACTAAGCTTGCAGTGGAACATGAGTTTTGCATATCCAGAGACAGCAACTATACTTGTTGCAAGGATTGTCTTTGTCTTCACAAGCTGCGTCTTACTAGCTGATAATGTTTGTGATTGTACATTTCATTATTTGTGTCTGGACTATTTGAGGTACAGTTGAGGCTAGCTAGCTCATGCATAAACTATTTTTTTCATATTTTACTCGAGATTTCGGGCTCCCTGTTTTATCAGCAATCCTGTATCTTCCTTGTAATTTTCTGTAATTGCTTATATACAGTGTTGGAGTATTTATGCCTTTCTATGAATTGGCATTGCACCAACAACCTGTTCTATTGTCATGTTGAGTGTTAAGTGTTAATCACCGCCATCAGACCTCCACTCCCACCCATGACACAAGCAGCTGGTACTGAAGGAGGACCAATGCTCCTGTGCTACCCCACAGTACCCCCCCCACCCTCCCAGGTACCGGAGCATCCTTTTGCTGCTGAGCTGCTTCAGCTTTTCCCTGCATTCCTTCATTTTCGCTGGCACTTATGTAAAAATCACAGCATTTTTACAAAAGTGCCGATTTCGCTGGCACTTTTGTAAAAATCGCGGCATTTTTACAAAAGTGCTGATTTTGCGGCAAATTGCGAAATCGCGGAATCGCGGAATCCTGGAGGGTCTGTCATATGAAATGGCCAATGCGTGCGCACCGATCGGTCCATTGCTGTACAACGCGTATTTCGGAGCACAACACGCATCCATCCACATCATATGCATTGGCCAATGCGTGCGCACCGATCGGTCCATTGCTGTACAAAGCGTATTTCGGAGCACAACACGCATCCGTCCACATCATATGCAATGGCCAATGCGTGCGCACCGATCGGTCCATTGCTGTACAACGCGTATTTCGGAGCACAACACGCCTCCGTCCACATCATATGCAATGGCCAATGCGTGCACACGGATCGGTCCATTGCTGTACGACGCATCCCTGTACAAGTCACTCGCATATGTCACCATGGTTGTCACTGGTGAACGTATGCCAGCCACAATTACTTGCCAGGGACTCAGGAGCACACCTACAACACCACAGCCTGTCCACACTGTATCCTAAGGCATGTAAGGCTGCATTACCTGTGTGTGTATGGGGGTCAACATGTGGTTTGTTGGGTGGCACTTGGGGCCAGCCACTCCCAAGCTGTGCACCTGTTCATGGGGACAGAATCCTTTGTGTGTTGTGCACATGACCACTGTGATGTGCAACTGTTCAGTTCAGAGCATGTGGCATGGTCACATTTCCAGGTTGTGTATGTGTATGTCATGTCACATACACCCTGAGTCCCATGGGGGATGGTATGTAGGTCACAGGGTGACCCACTGCCACAATTGTGATGGCCCTCCACAGTCTGTGTGCATGTTGTGTTTCAGATGTCTCTGATTCCATGTGCACAATGGGAGACAGTCTCCACATCCACGTTGTTTGTGCATCTACTTTGATGTTGTGCGTGTGTGTGTCACAGACGTCCATGTCTGTCCTGCAGAGGCAACAGGGGCCACTACCTGTGGGAGTCATGGTTGTTTTGCTGACGTGTACATGATACGCCATGCCATGCCAGTGTCCATGTGGCAATACAGGGTCCCTGGGAATCTACCTGTCAAAGAGCTGTGATGCCTGGGGCACATCTGTCCTCACTTGTCACTGTGGTGTGTGTTTGGAATGTGACAGCAGTACATGGGTACTGTGACACAGCCTAATGATTTCCCATAGCACAACCTGGAACTTGTTGTCAACACATGTTGAACTGAGATGTTAGATGTTGGCCATTTAGGTGCCATATATGTCCATACAGAACAGCACACACATCAAGTACTTGTGTCTCGTAATGATGTATCATGTGATATTGAGTATGGTCAATGCCACATATGTGGGGTGACTGACAATCTTTCTTTGTTCACCTATGCACTGCAGGGCACCAGCTGTCCATAGACCATTCCCTGACCTTGCAACCATGGTTGAACGTGACTGCATCCGACGGTACCGCTTCAACAGGCCGCTGATTGAGGAATTGGCGGTGCGGTAGGCCCCACATTTGCAACCTGGCCGGACATACCCTACAGCGCTGACCCCCAAGGTGAAGGTGATGGCAGCCCTACACTTCTTTGCCACCGGTACCTTTCAACACACTGTGGCGTCTGCTGGTGGGATGTCACAGACCATGTTCAGCCGTGTGCTACGCGATGTTTTGGAGGCGATGTTGAGATACCTGAACCAGTACATCTATTTCCCTAAACGTCAACAACTCACTGACGTTAAGAGTGACTTCTATGCCCTGGGGAGGATGCCACATGTCATCGGCTCCATTGATGGGACACATGTGGCTTTGGTACCACCACAGGCACATGAGCAGGCATACAGGAACAGGAAACATTACCATTCTATCAATGCTCTGGTGGTATGTCTTGCAGATATGAGCATCTCACATGTGTGTGCATGTTTCCCCAGTTCTGCACACGATGCCTACGTAATGAGGAGTAGTCGCATCCCGAGGATGATGTCACAGATGCAGAACCAGCGTGCCTGGCTTGTCGGTGTGTACTGACTTTGTACCATTGTGTGTGTTCTGCAATGTTGTATTCCACCCTCTTTTCCAACTCAGCTAATGTGCAATTGTCTGTATGTAGGTGACTCCGGATACTCCAACATGCCGTGGTTGCTGACACCCCTCAGGAACCCTGTGACACCAGCCCAGATGCGCTACAATGAGGCACATGGTCGGACCAGGAGAGTGATCGAGCGGACATTTGGTCTCCTGAAGAGCTGCTTTCGCTGCCTGGACAAGACAGATGGGGCCCTCCCATATGCCCCTGCAAAGGTGTGCAAGATTTTCATCGTCTGCTGCATGCTACACAACCTGGCAGTGCGGAAGGAGTTGCCTCTCATCCTGGATGACGATGACCAACATCCGCCACCTGTGGAGGATCCTGGCCTGGGCCACGATGCCAGTGATGATGATGATGATGAGGGTGATGTCCGCACACAGCTCATCACCAACTTCTTCAGCTGACTGTGAGTATACAGAGATGTTATGTCAATGATTTGAGTTTGCATGATATGTGATGGTGGTGCTCTGTTGCTGTTTGAGTGTGGCCATGTGCTACTTGACTGGATGCGTGCAGCGATGTGTCCTTACAGGTAGTCTTTACTCCCCAACAGTGTTGACATGCTAACTTGGTTTTATGTAGGTATCTTGTGACATGTATTGGGCATGAGTATTGCAGTTCTGTCCTGTTCTTCAGTGCTTTTGACTGTGTGTCATGTCTGTCCTTCACAGGGTACTTTCAGAGTTGTTTGGTGAACTCGGATCCCCCGACACCATGATTCAACTTCCAGGGTGGAAGCAGTCGTTTCCCTACAGGTGATGTGCCACACACCCCTGGACTTTATTTCTTCTACACTTGTTGACTGTGTGGCCACTGCCACGTCGGATTACCTTGCATCTGTAGTGGAAACAACATGTTGCAAATGTGTAATAAACCTGTGCTTCACTTTGGGATGTGCGTTGTCTGTGATCACACATCTGACTGACATTTGCTTACTGCACCTGTGGGCTAGTTAAAACAGACTCTGAATAGGTGTGGTGTCTGTGCATTCCACTGTATTTCCTGGCAACATCAGTGTAGGCAATGAGTCAGATGGCCCTGGTGTGTATGTGTTGTGTAGCCCTAGTGGTGTGTCTCCCTCATATGTGTCACGTCGCCATGACTCACATGACGGTGTTGAACTTGCTGTAGCAGTTATCATGCACAGTGTCATTTAGCAGATCATCATCTCCATGACAAAAACAACATTGGAATCACAACAGAGGCAAGTATGGTGTATTAGTGAGTTTATTTACATACATGTGTGAGGATAGTGCACAGGATGGTGGGTGCTGTACATTGGGATTGGAATCCAAAGTTCCCAGATGAGTTGGAAGTGTTGGTAGCAGAAATGTCCTGAGTAAAGTCCACAGTCGTCTGATACATTAGTCCAAATTAAACTCCACATGTCATGTGGGAGAGTTGTGTTGCATTCGACAGGGTGAACAGTTTGCACACAAAGGAGAATTTCCAGAACAGGTGTTGGGTTCCTGGGGGATGTACATGGCCATCGGCCTCTCAGTTGTCCTTCCTCGGACGACCCCTCTTCTTTCTGGGGGGACCCTCACGTGCAGGCCACTGCGGTGGAGAGGACTCTCCACCAGAGTCATCCTCCCTCCCTGTGGCAGTTGCAGTTGTTGCGGCACCAGATGTTGTGGGCACACAGGGAGGTGTGGACATGTTGGTGCTAATCTGGCGGAGGCATGTCAATATGTCCCTCTGCACCGCTGTCAGTTCTTCCAATGTGTCCCACTTGGACTCCATGCCAGACATGTGTGTCTCCACACGGGACATGTGGGAGTCCAAGTGGGCATGATGGGCAGCCTGCTGCTGTTGAATGTCCTTGAGGATCCCCACTACCTGGCTGACCTCTCCGGTGCTATTCTGGTAGGCATCAGCAATGCGTACCAGTTGTGGGTCATCATGCAGTCCAGACCCCTCTGCAAACAGCGACCTCTGCCTACCACCCCTCCCACCACCCCTGGCCACACATGAGGGACCTGCGGTGGCACGCACAGGTGACCCTAGGCCCCCTTCGGGGTTGGTACTGGGGTTGTTGTCCGTTGCTTCACTGTGGTCTGGGGTCCCTGTGCTGTTGTCATTCAGTGTCCTTGGTCTGTCCGTGTCGGCGGGGGTGGTCTGTGTGTTGGCAGATGTTGGAGGAATGGGTGCAGGGGGTGCAGATGGTGGTCCTGCTGGTGCTGCATGATGACTCACACCGGAGGTGCCAGGTTGGTCTTCGCCATCCGAGGAGGGCAGAGGCTGTTCCACACCAGAGAGCTCAGGGGCCACCGGAGCCTGGGACAGGGACTCCTCATCATCTGCTGCTGTGTCCCCATCATCACCTGTTTTTGGAAGAGACACACAATGTATGTTATGTTTCTAAAGGCATCAATGGTTCAAACACATGACAGTTGTGACTGTACCTCTGGATGCGGTCCTGTACATTGCATTGTCCTAAGTTGTCACAGTCAGAGGTTGATATTGGTGTGGCTCATTGTCCTGCCAACCTGAAGCATTTCAATGTGGATGTTGAGGTGTGTGCATGACCAGCATTGGTGGTATTTGGTTGACATCCGGACCTCCTTCTCCCCCCAGCCCAGTTATCCCACCATGAAGCATGCCACCCTTGCAGTGGGTGCAGGTTAACTCTCAGGATGTCAGTCAGTGGTGTCCTGCTGTTGGTTGGTGCCCAGTTCCCAGCAGGGCCTGGTACTCCCCACAACAGAGCACCATTGTCAGACATCTTAGAAGTGGCTTTTCACTCCCTGTGAGGTGTGCATGCTTCAGTGTGAGCTTGCTGGGCCATGTGGGTGGGGGATGTTGAACTGTGACTACCACTCCCATCATGCTATTGCCTACACCCCCCTTCCCAGCATGCCCATACTTCCTTCCTTTTGACTCTGCTTCCCTGTGGGGTAGTGTGCCTGTGCTGACAGGATGGCTGACAGTGTTGTCCTGGCGTTTGTTTGGCTACAAGTCCCAAAGGTGTCCCTGTGCTTCACACAGCATAACCCATTGTGGTTGTTCTTTGTGGGATATTTAATTAGAGTGTGAGGCATTGCATTCTCCCAGGTGAGTTGTGTGGAGTTTGTGTTAAGGGGGTGTGTGAGAAAAGCTGCTGGTAACTATGGTCAGAGCTGTCAGTCCTCCTTCCCACCCAGCCAGATATCCCACCATGGAACGTGCTTCCATTGCAGGGAGTGCAAGTTGGCTTTCAGGATGTCAGTCAGTGGTGTCCTGCTGTTGGTTGGTGCACAGTTCCCAGCAGGGCCTTGTGCTCCCCACAGCAGTACCCAGTGTCAGCCATCTTGTCAGTCCTTTTCCACTCCCTTTGATGTGAGCATGGTTCAGAGTGGTGTTGATGGGTCAATTGTGAGGGTGACCAATATCTGTGACTACAACTCCCATCATGCTATTGCCTACACCCCCTTCCCAGCATGCCCATACTTCCTTCCTTTTGAGTCGACTTCACTGTGTGTGAGTGTGACAGCAATGGCAAGATGGCTGACAGTGTGGTCCTGTTGTTTGTTGGTGCACAGTTCACAGCAGGACCTTGTGCTCCCCACAGCTGAGGCCAGTGTCAGACATATTTGAAGTGGCTTTTCACTGCCTGTGAGGTGTGCATACTTCAGTGTGAGCTTGCTGGGCCATGTGGGTGGGGATGTTGAGCTGTGACTACCACTCCCATCATGCTATTGCCTACACCCCCCTTCCCAGCATGCCCATACTTCCTTCCTTTTGACTCTGCTTCCCTGTGGGGTAGTGTGCCTGTGCTGACAGGATGGCTGACAGTGTTGTCCTGGGGTTTGTTTGGCTACAAGTCCCAAAGGTGTCCCTGTGCTTCACACAGCATAACCCAGTGTGGTTGTTCTTTGTGGGATATTTAATTAGAGTGTGAGGCATTGCATTCTCCCAGGTGAGGTAGGTGGAGTTTGTGTTAAGGGGGTGTGTGAGAAAAGCTGCTGGTAACTATGGTCAGAGCTGTCAGTCCTCCTTCCCACCCAGCCAGATATCCCACCATGGAACGTGCTTCCATTGCAGGGAGTGCAAGTTGGCTTTCAGGATGTCAGTCAGTGGTGTCCTGCTGTTGGTTGGTGCACAGTTCCCAGCAGGGCCTTGTGCTCCCCACAGCAGTACCCAGTGTCAGCCATCTTGTCAGTTCTTTTCCTCTCCCTGTGATGTGAGCATGGTTCAGTGTGGTGTTGATGGGCCATTTGTGAGGGTGACCAATATCTGTGACTACAACTCCCATCATGCTATTGGCTACACTCACTTCATCAGCATACACACAATTCCTTCCTTTCAGTGAGCTTCCCTGTGAGGTGGTGTTCTAGTGGTGGCAAAATGTCTGACAGTGTTTGTTGGTTAGATTTGTGCCACTGCCTTGCTCTATTTGTTGTTAGGTTTGTACATGTCATGACACAGTTACATATCACTATGAGATGGCAGGTATTGTGTTTGTCTAACTAACATACACATCTTGGGATGATTATCTTTTGGTTACTGTGGCTTTGCTAAGGGTGCATGGTTTGACTATCCCCTTGACAGTGATGTGTGTGTATTGTCACACAATATTGGGTATATTGGTTATGTACTCACCAGGCTCTGGGATGTTTGATAGTCCATGTACGCTCTCTGGTGGTAGGATGGCCCGCACCTTCTCCTCCCAGGGCCTGAGGTATACTGGTTTGGCAGGAGGGCCACTGCCGGTGCGCTGACTCAAGGCATAATCCTTCTTGAGTAGGTCCTTGACCCTCCTGTGCACATCATACCACCAGTTCTGGATGTCTTCCTTTGTGCGCAAACATGGTGATTGTGCGCTCACCCTGTCGACGATCCTCTCCCACATCTTGGTTTTCTGCGACATGGGGGTCTGTTGGACCAATGTACCAAACAGTTGTGGCTCTACCCTGAGGATTTCATCTACCAGGACTTCCAATTCACTGTCTAGGAACTTTGGATTCTTCTTTGGGGGCATGGTGATGGGTGGTGGTGGGGATTGATGTGTGTGTGAGTGTGCAAGTGAGGGTGGGTGAGTGTAGGTTTTGCTGGGTGTATGTGAGGCTGCTATTTGGGAGGTGCTAATGGTGTGTGGCTTGTGTGATGGATGAGTTGTGGCTGTGTCTGTGGTTGCTGTCTGATGGTGTTCTGTGCTGGCAGGTCAGTTGAATTTGCAAAGGATCATGGTAGGGATTTGTGGCCTTTATATGGGTGGAGTTGTGGGTGTGTCTTTGTTCCATGTTTTTTCCCCCCTGTATTTATTGACTTTGTCATTACTTGTTTGGCCCTTTTTTTTGTATTTTTTCCTTTGTAGGTTTTAGGCATGTAGGAGACGTTCTTCTGACCAAGTTGGACGCTGCAGTTGGTTCGTGCGGGCTTCTCCGAGTCTTTCAAGCTGTGTTTCTGCTGGGTTTCATGTGCGGCGTATGCGTCGGTCGCGGAGTATTGGGTTGCTTCGGCTCGGTTTTGTATGCGTGTCGGTCGTACGGCTTGGGCTCCGTGCGACTCGGTCTGGTTTTACACGCATTGCATCGTACTGCGCGGGTCGGAGTTCGCGGGTACGTTTCTGTCGGGTTCATTCCTGGTGCGTGTCGGTCACGTTCTATTCGCGCAGTTTTCCGGCCGGATAGCTGGTTTCCGTGCGGTTCGGTCGTTCAGCTTGTGCTCCGTCGGTCGTAATTCACATGCATTGCCTCGTACTACGCGGATCGGGCAGCGCCGGTACGTGTCGGTCGGACTACATTCCCGTACTGAGTCGGTCGGTATATTTTCCGGCCCTAATCGGAATCGACCCCTACATTTCTATTGTTCTAACCAGGAAAAAAAAACATTTTGTTAATTGTTTACATATTACATATTTGGTAGATATTTATAGAGTTAAATATAAAAAAAATTGAAAAAATAGTATTACAAATTGTTGTTTTATTACATTATTCAGTTGTATATTTTTGGAAAAACAAATAAGTGGTTATTAATCACTTTTTGTTCAATATTTAAAACATATAATTATAAAGTTTTGGGTAACAGTAGATACATTAAATTTTTATATTATACATATTTTTTACATTCATACACATAGTGAATATTATTAATAATATATGTACTTTAACAAAAAAATAATTGTAAACATATTTATAATTGTTTGTATTTTTTAACATATCATGTTTTATTTTTGGTAATATTATTTATATTATTTATACATATAATATTAATTAGCACTAACCCTGGGCGTAGGACTAAGCTACGCTCGCGTAGTTTGCGTAGTTTGCGCAACTACGCACTACGCGAATTGCACGTAGCACAGTGCAAAAACGCATAGCGTAGCGTAGCGGGCATTTTTTGCTTGCTCGCGGTCCTCAACGTCAAGTTGGCGACCGCGAGCGAGCAAAAAAACATTCCGGCGAGACTTTTTCCTCGTTCGCGATCAGCAACATCAAGTTGCCGATCGCGAGCGTGGAAAATAAACCTCCCGGCGAGATTCTCAACACGGGGAGGTCAGGTTTCTCATTGCGAGTGGTGGCGTATGCTCGCGACCGCTCGCTATGAGAAACTACCAGTCCGCGTTGAGAAAGCTGCCGCTCGAGTACAAATCTACTCGAGCGGCAGAAAACGACCGCTTGCACTGTGCAAGATGCGGTTTGCAATGATTGCACAGTGCGGACAAGCATCCGGCACTGTGCAATCAGTGCGAACAGCATTTTGCACAGTGCACTATGCAGTTCGCGTAGCTATGCGTAGCTTGCGTAGTGCGAAGAGCACTTCACGTAGCTGCGCGTAGCGCTAATACGCGAACTACGCCCAGGGTTAATTAGCACATAAGTTATTTTGTAAACACAAACATGTTTTATAACATTATTACATTTTTTTCATATTAGTAAAACATATTAACATTTTTAAATATACATTGCACATTACATGTATATTTTTTAATTATAATAATAAATATTAATTTTCTTATAATATTTATTATTATAATTTTACATTATAAATAATATGTCAAACATTTTTTTATAATTTAGTAATATTTTGTAGTATTTTTCAAACATTTCCAGTAAGGCATTTGTATTATATAACACTTGTAATAATGAAAATTAAAAATCTTATTTATTTAAGGCAGCCATCAGCCATTCTTAAATTAAAGTTGTATTTTGTAGGCTATCGGTTTTGTTTTAGGTCATTTGTGAGGGAGAAGCTCGCGGTTGGAAGCTGCATCGTATTGGTTAAGGTAAGTTTAATTTTCTTTAATTAAACTTTAATTTAAGTGTAATTTGAAGGTAGTATAGTACTATATAGTGTATGTAGTGTTAGGTTTTGTAATTTTAGGTGAGTTGTATGTTTAAATTAGAAGTGTGCAAAATGCGGTTGGTTTGTTAAACGGTCTGTGTTAGAGTTTGATAGATATGTGTAATTATGTTTAAAGTCTGTTGTTAGTACTGTATTCATTTGTAATATTATACAGTGTATATGCGTTTTTGGGCGGGAGGGATTGTTTTATTTCCTAATAGGTTCTTGTCGATAGGACGTTATCGGTGGGAGAAGAATGCGTTTTTTTTTTTAAGGAAATGTGTATTAGTTTTAGTAAACTAATGATTATTTTACACTTCCTTAATTTTTTGAGTTTTCTTGGAGGGTTTCTTTTTTTAAATCTTTTTTTCGGGTTTTTATGATTTATCGTTGGTGGAACTATTGCTGATAAATTACGTTTTATACAAATGAATTTTTCCATTTTTTTGGGATTTTTTTCTTAAATATTGATTTTTTAAACAACTGTGGATTTTATTATGGAACTTTGGATTACTCTTCTTCAGCAACGAAAACTGTAAGTAAGTTTAAATTATTTATAGTGGGAGGGAAATGTTTATAATGTAATTGTTATAGTAATTTGTATTATATAAAATATAATTATATGTCAATTTATTTTTAGAATCTTAATTAAAATAATTGACAAAATAATTATAATTTTGGAGTTGAAAAAAATATTTGACTGTTTGTTTTTAGATTAATTCTTTTTGTGGTTTGGAGGTACATTTGTTTAAAGTAGGCTTCTAGCTATTGTTTCTAGATACTCTAATCCTTTAGTTGTTGGGTAGAGTCTTACTTTGAATTGTAAGTACTCAAACATTTGTTTAGTTTGCTTGGTTAGTTTTGGGCCTAGTTGAGTTATAGACTGTTCCATTGTTAGTTGTTGGTACCTTTGTTCTTTTTGGATAGATTGCAATAGTTTTTGTAGAGTTGGTGAAGTTCTGCCTGTTGTGGCTTAGAAGGCGTTATGCCATCGTTCCACAGCATTGTTAGTTTTGGCTTCTTTATTTAGGGTACTGTTATATACATTCCACCATGGAATGTGATATTTAGGCTGTCTTCTGTGTCCAGATCTGTGTAGCCTTCCCACCCAGGTATCCTCAAAGTAGTCAAGTAGGGGACTTAATTTTTGCTCATTTTTGGTTGGTAGTAGGGACTTTCAATTAATAAATTGTAGTGCTCAGCTAAGTCAGTAATAGGTACATATGCTAGTGCTATTAATTTTTTTATTTGATATGCAAAGCTGCTATTTGTTGCATATTCTACACTTAGGGGCCGATTCCGATCCCGGTTGTAAAACATCGCGACCGACACAAACCTGGAATGGCTTCCGACCGACACGTACGCGCGCTGTCCGTAGTACGATCCAACACGTGTCAAATACAAACGACTCGCACGGAGCACTATACGGGCGAGCTACTCCGTCGGGAATCAACCCGTCCGAGCGAGAACTCCCGGAAAGAGCCGGACGCGACTGACTCGTACGCGAACGATGCAACATAGCGTAGTGTGAATGGGACCGACTCGGACTATCCCGCAAATACATGAAAAAGCATCTGTTGCGGCCAACGGAACGTTTCCTTCATGCTCAACAAAATACAACAGAAACAGACAGATATTGTCCAAATAAGCATTGTCAAAGGGAAAAATAAAAACTTTCAAATGAAGACACACCCACAACTCCACCTATATAAAGGGCCAAAATCCTTACCATGATCCTTTGCAAATTCCACAGACCTGGCAGCAAATACCACCACTACACTGATACATACACTCAAAACCAACACAGCACACATCTTGTACACCACCACCACCTGTCAAATACCACACTCACAAACACACACCTTTACTTATACTCACCCACCCTCACCTTCACACTCACCCACACATCCATCTCCACCAACACCCATCATCATGCCCCCAAAGAAGAATCCAAAGTTCACAGACAGTGAGTTGAAAGTCCTGGTAGATGAAATTCTCAGATTAGAGCCACATTTATTTGGCACCTTGGTCCAACAGACTCTCCTGTCCCATAAAACCAAGATGTGGGAGAGGATTGTCAACAAGGTGAACACTCAAGCACCTTGTCCGCGCACAATGGAAGATATCAAGAACAGGTACTACGATGTGTGAAGGAGGGTCAAGAAGCTCATCAACAGAGAGCACAAAATGAGACAGCGGACTGGCGGTGGCCATCCTGCAACACCTGTGCACTTTACTACCTGGAAGGAGAAGGTACGGGCCATCCTACCACCGGGGGGTGTACATGAAATATTAGGAGTACCAGAGCCTGGTGAGTACAGACTCCAATTGCCAATATTGATAGCAAATACACAGCCACAGACATCACTGTCAAGGACACAGCAATACAAATCTGCATCAGCAAAGCCACTACAACAGTAAGCAAATGAACCTGTGACATGTATGCCAGTTAGACAAACAAAATACCAGCAATCATAGAGTAAAATGTAACTATTTCATGATATGTAACAACTTACCAAATAACACAGCAAGGCTTTGGACTCAAAACAGCAACCACCACTGTCAGTCATCTTGCCAGCACTGTTTCACTCACTCACAGGGAAGCAGAGTCAAAAGGAAGGAAGTTTGGGTTTGCTAGGAAGGTGTGTGTAGCTGAAAGCATGATGGGAGTCGTAGTCACAGCCAACAGTCCCCCTCCCTCATGGCCCCACAAGCCCACCTTGAACCATGCACATCTCACAGGGAGTGAAAAAGTACTGGCAAGATGGCTGACCCTGGGCTCTGGTGTGTGAAGCACAAGGCCCTGTTGGGAGTAGTGCTCAAACAAACAAACCAGGCCACACAGTCAGACATCTTGAACCTAAAGTTTGACTCCCTGTCATGGAAGCATGGATCGTGGTGGCCTATCTGGTCTGGGGGGAGAAGTAGTGCTAGCCCTGACTACATCTACCAGCAGGACTTGTCACACACACACACCTTCCACCAACACCAAACAACACACCTGGGACTATGCTCTCCATGAGAGTGAGAGAAAATCCACTCCAAAGATGTCTGACACTGGGCTCTGGTGTGGGGAGCACAAGGCCCTGCTGGGAATTGTGCGCAAACAAACACCAGGCCACCACTGTCAGCCATCTTGCCATTGCTGTTTCACTCACTCACAGGGAAGCAGAGTCAAAAGGAAAGAAGTTTGGGTCTGCTGGGAAGGTGTGTGTAGCTGAAAGCATGATGGGAGTCATAGTCACAGCCAACAGTTCCCCTCCCACATGGCCCCACAAGCCCACCTTGAACAATGCACATCACACAGGGATTGTAAATGTACCGGCAAGATGGCTGACTCAGGGCTCCGGTGTAGGGAGCACAAGGCCCATTTGGGATATGTGATCAAAAATTGAATTAATCAAAACAACACACCTGCAATGTAACAGGAAAGATCACCATTCACAAAAATGTACTAACTTAGCAATAACCAACAGCAAGGCAATGTGATCCAAACACCAGTCACATGCAGCAGCCAACTTGTTTGCACACATTCACTCCCAGGAAAGCAGAGTCACAGGAAGGAAAGTTGAGTTTGCTGGGAAGGTGGGTGTAGCTGAAAGCATGATGGGAGTTGTAGTCCCAGCCAACAGTCCTCCTCCCACATGGCCTAACAATCCCACCTTCAACCATGCCCATCTAACAGGGAGTGGAAATGTACCGGCAAGATGGCTGACTCAGGGCTCCGGTGTGGGGAGCACAAGGCCCTATTTGGAGTTGTGCTCAAACAAACACCAGGCCCCACTGCCAGACATCTTGACCGTAAAGATTGACTCCCTGTCATGGAAGCATGGTTCATGGTGGCCTAGCTGGTCTGGGGGGTGGAGTAGTGCTAGCTCTGACTACATCTACCAGCAGGCCCTGTCACACACACACACCTCCCACCAACACCAAACAACACACCTGGGACTATGCCCTCCATGAGAGTGAGGGAAAATCTACTCCCAAGATGCCTGACTCAGGGCTCCAGAGTGGGGAGCACAAGGCCCCGTTTGGAGTTGTGCTCATACAAACACTAGGCCCCACTGCCAGACATCCTGACCATAAAGTTTGACTCCCTGTCATGGAAGCATGGTTCATGATGGCCTATCTGGTCTGGGGGGGAGGAGGAGTGCTAGCTCTGACTACATCTACCAGCAGGCCCTGTCACACACACACACCTCCCACCAACACCAAACAACACACCTGGGACTATGCTCTCCTTGAGAGTGAAGGAAAATCTACTCCCAAGATGCCTGACACTGGGCGCTGGTGTGGGGAGCACAAGGCCCTGCTGGGAATTGTGCACAAACAAACAGCAGGCCACCACTGTCAGCCATCTTGCCATTGCTGTTTCTCTCACTCACAGGAAAGCAGAGTCAAAAGGAAGGAAGTTTGGGTCTGCTGGGAAGGTGTGTGTAGCTGAAAGCATGATGGGAGTCGTAGTCACAGCCAACAGTCCTCCTCCCACATAGCCCAACAATCCCACATTCAACCATGCCCATCTCACAGGGAGTGCAAAATGACCGGCAAGATGGCTGAGACATGGGCCTTATGTATGAATTGGCTACAAGTCACTACTAGGCCCTGGGCCTCTCACACCAGTCCCCACTCACAGCCATCTTCACTGTACATTTCCACTCACTGTCTGGGGATGCATTGTCCCAGGAGTGCTCCCTGGGCTGTCCGGGAAGGTGTGTGGAGTACAGGACATGGTGTGAGTTGCAGTCATAGCACTCATTACTACCCACACACAAAGCAAAATGTCCATCAGTGACAAAGGATACCTGACAGTGAATGGAAGGGCAACAACAAGATGGTTGACACTGTAGCATGGTGTCATGTACACAAAGCACTGTTGGGAGTTGCATTCAACTCCTACATCATGCAGCGTTGTCAGCATCCCTGCCACAACACTCCCCGCACTGTCCTTGATACTTTGTCCATGAAGAGTAAGCTGGACTGGGTGGGAGGAGGGGTACAACTTCCAGCAGCATAACACAAGCACACAAACAACTGTACCTCACAGCTCTGACCCTGAAAAAGCTGGAAAGCAGCCTTGGTTAACTCATCTGTCCATGGAGGACAAGGACAAAATACATGATGTGATCAGGCACAAAGCAAAGCAGTCAAACCATTTGCTACTGACAGCCATTCACATGTGTGCAATGAGATAAGAACTAGTACCACATTCATCGAAATACCATAAACCAAACGCAACATACATTCCGGGCTGTGATTGTGTAGGTGGCCACACCTATTTGCCTGTTAACTACATGCACAAATGCCAGCACACATGCACATATCTTGAAACATATCGTAAGAGGAAAAGTACGCATATCATTTTAAAAGCACTGATGTGGGAAATACCAACACACCTGTGTCATGCACAGGGTGTGGAAATACCAACACACCTGTGTCATGCACAGGGTGTCACTTGCCAGTCAAGGCCTATGTACAGTCAAATGAACAAAACATGCACATTCATGCACAGAGCTGGATATGCTCAGCAAAACACGTCTTGTCAAAATCACTATTTTTGCTGGAAACCTAGGCCTGAGTCTGTGACGATACAGGACTAATTAATGTACTGCCACTCATCATAATGTACAATAGCTAATGTAATGTGTATGATACGATGAACTGTGCAAAAACACAACAAACATTTTGTCTCTCATCTTACCACAGGGGCTGCTTGTGATACTGCAGGAACAGAACACCAATCCCAGTCCCAGACTCTGGTTGACCCTGAGCTCTCCGGTGTGGACGTCTCTCAGCCCTCAACGGATGACGAGGACCTACCTGGCCCCTCCGGCATCGGTCAGCATGCAGCGCCAGCAGCTGTGCCACCAGCACCACCTGTGACCACTCCTGCAACATCTGTCAACACCCAGGTGACAACTACCCACACGGACACACAAAGACAACAAGACCCAGAGAGCACAGCAGCACAGGGCACTCCGGAGTTGGCGGACAACAACACCACTGTCAACGATGAAGAAGGCCCAGTGTTGTCTGTGCCTGCAACAACCGGTCCTGCTCGTGTGGGTAGGGGTGGTGGGAGGGGTCATGGGGAGAAGTCACATCCGGCAGCTGGTGCAGATGAACAAGCTGACCCACAGTTGGAAAGCATTCTCCATGCCTACAGAGATTGCACCGGAGGCTTTGGCCAGGTAGTTGGGATCCTCAGGGACATCAAAAAACAGCAGGCTGCCCATCATGCCAACATGGAACAACACATGGCCAGGATGGGGGCCAAAATGGACAAAATTGATGACCTGGCAGCAGTGCACAGGGACATACTCACCTGTCTCCGCCAGATTGCAACCAACATGACCCCACCTCCCTGTGTGCCCAATACGTCAGTTGCTTCTACATCTGCAACTGCTACAGGGAGGGATGAGGACTCTGGCAGAGAGTCCCCTGCACAGCGGCAGCCTGCACCTGAGGATCACCCCCAAAAAAAGAGGGGTCGTCCTCCGAAGGACAAATGAGAGACAGATGGCTATGCATCCCCCCCCAGGGAGTGACAACCTGCTCCTGATATCTTCCATTGTGTGCTGAGCGTTCACTCAGTTGACAGTCCCTGAACTTTCCCAACTGGGATGGAGGGTCTAAGTTGGACCAATCACTCAAATGACTGTGGACTTGGCTCTGAGAATTTCATCTACTGGCACTACCAACTCCTCTGTGAACATTGGACTTCAAACCTTGGTACAGCACTATACCTTTCATTAAGAAAATCACACAGGCACTGTAATAAATCAATATTCACACAATACTTATTTCTGTCGTTAATGCTAAACTGTTTTCAGATTGAAAAGATGATCAAAAAAGCTAGGAATTGAATGACAATGACATTGGCTGACATACAAGTACATCAGTCTATCCAACTGTCTTGTGAGTATATGTAACCTGACACATATGGGAGATACACACAAGGTCATCACAACACACA
Organism: Calotriton arnoldi; assembly: GCA_963921515.1. NCBI lineage: Eukaryota > Metazoa > Chordata > Amphibia > Caudata > Salamandridae > Calotriton > Calotriton arnoldi. Next base: position 274,721 of record CAWUFW010014518.1, on the reverse strand, counting down.
TAGTACATGGCATATATCCTCATAGCCTCCACAAATCTAAGATGAATGCACCTTCATATGCACAAACAATATTCATTGGTCGATGAACAGCACATCTAGGAACATATACAGTATGTAAATGATTGTTGGATGTGTGGAAACAGACAAGGCACACCTCAATGTGGGGCACACATTTATTACACAGGCCCAACATGTTGCATCCACAAAAAATGCTAACTAATCACACTGTGACAATAAGTGCCAATCATACAAGACCTTGTGAAAAATTCTGAAGTGAGTGTGTGGCACAGATTCATGATCCCAAGAAAACTTCCAATCTGCAACTGCATTGTGTGTCTGGGAGGTCACATGTCTCCATACAACAGCCAAAGGACCCTGTAAAATAGAGGCATGGAACAGTATTTACATACCAAATAAATTGCATACAGCTCCAAGAGACATTTCATAGTTCAAATTGGGAACATGTGCACCCTGGCTAGGAGTCATCTCACCACTGTACTGGTGACCATACTAACAAATTAGACACTAAACTACTCCAAGGATCATGTGAAGTATCATACAGCCACACGTATACAAATATATTGTACAACAGACACATATCATGCAAACACTTTCCTTTATCAAATTACTATTGCATACACACAATCATGAGAAGAAGTTGTTGATGAGCTGTCTCCGGACATCCTCATCCTCCTCCTCCCCATCACTGGCAACATGCCTCAGACCTGGATCCTCCCCTGCTGGAGGCTGCTGGTCCCCGTCATCTTGAATGAGAGGCAGCTCATTCCTCACTGCCATGTTGTGTAGCATGCAGCACACGATGATGATCTTACACACCTTTGCTGGTGCATATTGGAGGGCTTCTCCTGTACAGTCCAGGCAGCAAAATCTGCTTTTCAGTAGCCCAAATGTCCGCTCAATAACTCGCCTGGTCCGCCCATGTGCCACATTAAAACAAAAATCAGCAGGGGTGACAGGGTTCCTGAGTGGGGTCAGCAACCACGGCATGTTCGGTTTATCCAGAGTCTCCTAAATTATAACAGAAAAGACTTCATGTGTCTGAAAACAGGGTACAACCTGACATACAAGCAACACACAACATAGACAGACAACATTACCCACCAACAAGCCAGGCACGCTGATTTGGCAGCTGAGACATCATCTGTGGGATCCTACTGTTTCTCATAATGTAGGCGTTGTGTGCTGATCCTGGGAAACGCGCTCAGACATGTGAGATTGTCATGTCAGGCAGACATACCACCAGGGCATTTATAGAGTGGAAATTCTTGCGATTCCTGTATGTTAGTTCATTGACATGTGGAGGTAATGTTATATTTCCTGACCACATACATCAAGTTCCCAACACCAGGGCAGTTTGCCGACATCAAGAGTGACTTTTATGCTTTTGGCAGAATGCCACATGTCATTGGCTCCATTGATGGTACACATGTGGCTTTGGTCAGACTGACAAGTGCCATGTTCACATATGTGTAATAAATTTAAAAAGTGGCATTAACATTATGCAAGGGCTTGCTCTGTGATGTCTTGTGATAAAACTCATGTGTCAAGTCTATGCAGATGACTGATGTGAATCTGTTTCTCCTCCTTGTTCACAGCATCATCTACGGCTACTGGAGGAGACAGTTCCACGGACCAAGAGGAAGCGGCTAGCCAGACTGGGTCCACTGTGGAGGAGGAGGAGGGACCCAGTGGCACGGAGGGTGAGTGGAGCCACACTGAGGGCCCACTCAGAAACATCAACATCAGCTGAGGACCAATCCAGCTCCAGTGATGACTCCCTTGTGGTGGTTGGTGTTACCAGAGCAGAGGCCACAACAACAGAGTCTGTCCCTGCCACCACCACCATCTCCACCCTCCCAGCTGCTCCCATTCCAAAGGTCCATGGACACTCCCATTGTAGGGAGCATGTCTCCTTTGGTCCAGGCACCGCACCCCCTGCAATTGTCACCCCTGCTGCCCTGAGTTTAGAGTCTGTGGACTTGCTCAAACAGATACATGTGGGGCAGACATCCATGCTGAGTGTCCTCCATGCACACACCAGTCTATTGACACAATTGGTGACATACATGGAGGGCATGTCATCAGACATGTCTGCCCTACAGTGGACAAATCAGTCCATGGCCTCCTCACTGACGGCAGCAGTGACCCTCCTATAACAGTCCCTCACCCCTCCTACCTCTGGCCCATCCACAGTCCACACTAACCTACCTGCCCAAAGCACACTCACACAGGCACATGCACATACCCCAACAGACACAAGAAGCACACAGCCACCTAAAACAAAGTCCAAACAAACACGCACGCACACTCAGGGGACTGACATCACACACACAGAGGATAGGGCAAAAAAACACACACACCCATGCACAACTACTCCGCATTCCTCAGCTACCTCTCCCTCCAAAACCCCATACCCTTGACACTCCTGCAACCCCTTCCCAGAGGATCTTCCTCTGTGACCTTGGCCTCTTCCCCACTGATACATCAGACCGGACTCGCAAGGGGAAGAGGAAATCACCACGCATAGAGAGGAGATCCACCACCGCAAGCACACCCACCCCTAAGAGTAGGAACACTGAGGCCCCCACCCGTACATCCCCCAGGACAAAGAAAAGCAAAACCCCACCACCATCCCACACTTCCACCACGAAATCTACATCCTCCCGAGCCCAGGCCACCCCTCCCAAAGTTCACACACACACCTTTACACCATCCCCAAGATGATAAGGCCCTCCCCCTACCACAAGCACTTCCACTCCCACAACACCACACCCTCAGTCAGTTCTAGACACTGCAGTGGAGCCCCCACCCCCTCTATCAGACATGGGCACTGCAGTGGAGCCCCCGCCCCCTCAATCCAACATGTCCACTGCAGTGGAGCCACAAAGCCCTCAATCTGACATGTCCACTGCAGTGGAGCCACAACACCCTCAATTCGACATGTCCACTGCAGTGGAGCCACAACCCCCTCAATCCGACATGTCCACTGCAGTTGATACGGACACTCCAGTAGCCCCCATCCCTCCCATAACCCATACTGGTACACCCTAATCCTGTCCCTGCGGTGCCTGGCCTGCCCCTAAAGATGCCCCTCCAAGGGGAGATGTCCCCTAGTTATGTCAGTGCAGGCAAGCAATGGATGACGACTCATCATGTTTACCCCCTGGAGGACTCATTAACATGGACTGGCCATTGGCCTTATTGTTATTTTGGATGTATGATTTTTCATATGCAAATGCTGAATAAAGCTTATTTTTGTTATTTTGTTGATTTGCATTTCGTGTACATAATGTTGCTGATGAGTGTACTGAAATTGTGTCCTATTACAGTATGTATCAGAGTCATCATTGACTGCAATTGCAGGTTGTCAGGATCCACATTGTTTTGGACAAGGAGTGTGACATTCATTTCACAACCTCCCATCTTTGGCTTACTCTTTTGCACATATGTCTGGCTGACATTTGTACACATTGTAAATGTTTTTAACGGTACGCCCGTCTCCAATGGACATGCAGAATAGCGCATTGATGATGAACAAGTCATCTGTCTCATCAGTGCAACTTGGTAAACATGGATTTTGACTACGTGCAGATGACTTTGGAGACACACCTGTACACAGGCTGATAGGACCAAAGTATTCTGTGTGTTGTAATAGTTGGATCGATGTCCGAGTCTTATTCTGACATGGTAGACCCCTGCCAAGACCAAGCTTGACACAGCTGACCTTCCACAGTAGTGAAATCACCTCATGGCAGTGTGTTAATCTGTGACATTTCCTGAGCCCATGGTGTGTGTTCTGTGAGCATGACTTCTCTGTGTTCCAAGCCCTTTTTCTACCAGGACTGTAGTCCCTGCAGATGTTCCTGTTTGCGTGGCTTGCTGTGTTGCCCAGTGCTTTGTCAACCTATTTGACTTTGAGTGTCCGGGATGTGGGTGCATGGGAAACATTGAGTCATTATGGTGTCATCCCTGGGTAGGGTTGATATAAGGGCCTGCACTGTGGGCAAACACACATTTGACATATTCTGGATTCCCCGAGTCACATTTGTGCTACCAACATCAGCGTGTTTTTATTCTGTAATCTGTTTTTGGGAGTTTGGCACTTGTATGTGTGTATGAGTGCTCACACTCAGCAGATTCTACCGTTCCCTGTCAGCTGATGGCAACATGTCTTCTTTGTTGGTCTCCTCGAGTGTTTCATTGTTCTGGGACAGTGTTAAATTTCCCAATGTGCCTGATACATTTCACGTTATGCATATGTACTCCATCCTAAATGGTGGGACAACTTTCACCAGGTGTAATGACTAGCTATGTGTATTGTGTTTGTAAAACACAGATCCCACCACCACCCCTGGGATTGTCATGGGTGCATGTGCAATGTCACCAGTCAATGTAGGCTTAGCTGATGCACATTGCTGCTGATCAAGGTGTGTGGTGTTTAGACTGGCCAAATGTGACTTGTCTCTTGACAAGGCCCCTACCTACATTGTGGCCTTACATTACAGGCCATGCCCTGTGAGTAATGTTTGGGTATGTGTGATGAAAGTTGCTCTGTCAAGACACGTGACACAGTGCGCAAGAGTGAATGTGCTCCAAAGTATGGGCCACATCCTCATTTATCATCACAGAGGGTCATCAGACAGGATACTGTCACCACAGTGTAGCGGCCTTGAGGGTACTGCGGTAGAGAGTCAGTCTCTTGATGTATTGTTTGTTGTTCCACCAAGCTTGTTTCACATGTGACTGTTGTGAACCCGCTCATCAAACAATGCCTGATTGCCCACATTCAGTAACACAATTCTGGAGATACTCCTGGATTATACTCAACACGCATATGTCTCAGTGGAGTTCAGCCCCCATCATGTGTGTTGGCGTAGCCTAGAGACACACACACACACACACATGTTGTGTTTGTTCTGCAGTGTGTGGCTGGCTGGTTGTCTTAGTGCATCTTCACCCATGTATTTATACTGGCTTTGAGGGGCATTGTGTGGATGTTTGTTTGAGGTTTTTTATCTACTTGCCCTGGGACTCCTACATCTTCAGTCTGCACATTCATCATGTTTACAATTTGCCATTGCTGCCACAGTGTGGAACAGGATCTCGTAAAAACTGTGGTTTCCGAAAGATTCCTTTGTATGTGTGTCTGTTTGTGAACATATGTGTGTTTATGCATTTTGATGGTCACTTCTTACATTGTCCAATTGAACATTGGTGGCAGTGTTAGCCCCCAATGGCAATGATTGGCTGCACATGGCTGAGGGTATTTTTTAAAGCACAACAATGTTTGCCTCAACAGATCTGTGTTTGTTTGGCACACAACCACTACTTTGTCACTACATTGCTTGTGGTTTTAGGCCCAATGATCATACATGATTGTTTGCACATGCTGGTATTTTGAACCCCGCACTCACCTTTTGGTCACTGCAGTGAGGGGGGGTTAGACCCCAATTCCCCAATGTGCCTGACAATGCTGGGGGTTTGAACCCCACACTCACCTTTTGGTCACTGCAGTGATGGGGGGGTTAGACCCCATTTCCCCAATGTGCCTGACAATGCTGGGGCTTTGAACCCCATACTCACCTTCTGGTCACTGCAGTGAGGGGGGTTAGTCCCCATTTTCCCAATGTGCCTGACAATGCTGGGGGTTTGAACCCCACACTCACCTTTTGGTCACTGCAGTGAGGGGGGTTATACCCCATGTCCCCTATGTGCCTGACAATGCTGGGGTTTGGAACCCCACACTCACATTTTGGTCACTACAATGATGGGGGGTTAGACCCCATTTTCCCAATGTGCCTGACAATGCTGGAGGTTTGAACCCCACACTAACCTTTTGGTCACTGCAGTGAGGGGGGGTTATACCCCATGTCCCCTATGTGCCTGACAATGCTGGGGTTTGGAACCCACACTCACATTTTGGTCACTACAGTGATGGGGGTTTCTTTAATTTTTTTCCTTTATGTGTCACTATTGTAGGCAGTTTTTACACAAAACACAATCTTGGCATGACAGTAGTGGGGGAGTGTTCGGCCTCCAGCCCCAATGGGGTGGACAATGCTTGTAGGGATGGACATCCACCCCCTATGGTGTGGACATTGCTGGTGGAGATAGACATCCACCCCCTATGGGGTGGACATTGCTGGTGGGGATAGACATCCACCCCCTAAGTGGTGGACAGTGCTGGTAGGAATGGACATCCACCCCCTATGTGGTGGACAGTGCTGGTAGGGATGGACATCCACCCCCTATGTGGTGGACAGTGCTGGTAGGGATGGACATCCACCGCCTATGGGGTGGACAATGCTGGTAGGGATGGACATCCATCCCCTATGGGGTGGACAATGCTGGTAGGGATGGACATCCACCCCCTATGGGGCGGACATTGCTGGTGGGGATAGACATCCACCCCCTATGGGGTGGACAATGCTAGTGGGGATAGACATCTACCCCTATGGGGTGGACATTGCCGGTAAGGATAGACATCCACCCCCTATGGGGTGGACATTGCTGGTAGGGATAGACATCCACCCCCTATGGGGTGGACAATGCTGGTAAGGATAGACATCCACTCCCTATGGGGTGGACATTGATGATGGGGATAGACATCCACCCCCTATGGGGTGGACATAGCTGGTAGGGATGGACATCCACCCCCTATGTGGTAGACAGTGCTGGTAGGGATGGACATCCACCGCCTATGGGGTGGACAATGCTGGTAGGGATGGACATCCACCCCCTATGGGGTGGACATTGCTGGTGGGGATAGACATCCACCCCCCATGGGGTGGACAGTGCTGGTAACGATAGACATCCACCCCCTATGGGGTGGACATTGCTGGTGGGGATAGAAATCCACCCCCTATGGGGTGGACAGTGCTGGTAAGGATGGACATCCACCCCCTATGTGGTGGACATTGCTGGTAGGGATGGACATCCACCGCCTATGGGGTGGACAATGCTGGTAGGGATGGACATCCACCCCCTATGGGGTGGAGAATGCTGGTAGGGATGGACATCCACCCCCTATGGGGTTGACAATGCTGGTGGGGTTAGACATCCACCCCCTATGGGGTGGACAATGCTGGTAAGGATAGACATCCACCCCCTATGGGGTGGACATTGCTGGTGGGGATAGACATCCACCCCATATGGGGTGGACATTGCTGGTAAGGATAGACATCCACCCCCTATGGGGTGGACATTGCTGGTGGGAGAGACATCCACCCCCTACGGGGTGGACAATGCTGGTGGGGATAGATATCCACCCCCTAGGGGGTGGACAATGCTGGTAGGGATAGACATCCACCCCCTATGGGGTGGACAATGCTGGTAAGGATGGACATCCACCCCCTATGTGGTGGACAGTACTGGTAGGGATGGACATCCACCGCCTATGGGGTGGACAATGCTGGTAGAGATGGACATCCACCCCCTATGGGGTGGACATTGCTGGTGGGGATGGACATCCACCCCCATGGGGTGGACAATGCTGGTAGGGATGGACATCCACCCCCTATGGCAGTGGTTCCCAAACTTTTTTGACCCGTGGCTCCCTTGACCTAACTGGCAGTTGGCCGTGGCTCCCCACCATTTTTTTACCGGAGGCGGGTGCGGGGGATGTAAGCCTGACCTCGGGAGTACTTCATGAGGTTTCAAAAGGGAAGCGACTTCAAATAGTGTTCAAAACCCCACCTCTATTTCTAATAATCACACTGTGGATATTTTTACAGGTGAGTACGTCCTGCCTGACCCGAATAGTAAGTTTGGCAATCATGTATTTGATTGCATTTTGAAAACGGTAGCAGAATTCACCTGCAATGTTTAAATAAGTCTACACATATTTAAACATTGCTACTTAAAAGAAAAATTGTGAAACATTGTGAGGGGTGGCCCCATGATTTTTATTTTGCACTGGGGGGGGGGCGGGCATTAAAAAGTTTGAAGACCACTTCTCTAAGTACTCCTACCGATCCGCATACTTCTTTCTTTCCACTGCCCCTTCGGCCCCTCTCCTGGACGCTCCTTGGTGCATAATGCTTTTAAGCATTATATTAATCTGAAGCTCGCAAAGTCCCCCCAGTCTTCTGCACGATATTTAGGACAGCGATCGGTGACTGCAGACCACAGACGGGGAGAGAGTCACTGCACAAAATCTCAAGTCCGACATTCAGGAAGGGGCAGACCCGGTGCCCCTCCAAACCCAAGCTAGAGTTCAGATGCAAACACAACTTTATACCCCAAATCATAATTAAAACGGGGAAAAGAGGGTCGTCGCAGGCTGAAAATGACGCTATTAAGCCCTTTCAAAATGTTTTGTTGGAGGCTTCTGCTTGTATAAATGTATTTTAGGCTTACCGATTTCCTTCTCGAGGGTCAGGCGAGGCACAACACGGCGGGCAAACATGGCGGGCATCAACAACGCACCTCAAACTCTACGAGCTGCGTATGCCACTACGACGGAGAGTCGGAGACAATGCACCTAAAAGCACGTACGACGCGTACGTACGCACGCACGTATGCGGATGGCGGCAGTACGGCGCTCTTGGGCCAAACCATTGCGAAGGACTGAAGGTGGAAGGTGGAATTTCAAACCCCCCCTCCGCAATTTCCCAAATTGTGCGCCGCGGCGGCGCGGCGCCCCTGGCTTCTCCTCATGGCGCACCGGGGTGCCGCGGCGCACAGTTTGGGAACCACTGCCCTATGGGGTGGACAATGCTGGTAAGGATAGACATCCACCCCCTATGGGGTGGACATTGCTGGTGGGGATAGACATCCACCCCCTATGGGGTGGACAATGCTGGTAAGGATAGACATCCACCCCGTATGGGGTGGACATTGCTGGTGGGGATAGACATCCACCCCCTATGGGGTGGACAATGCTGGTAAGGATGGACATCCACCCCCTATGGGGTGGACAGCGCTGGTGGGGATAGACATCCACCCCCTATGGGGTGGACATAGCTGGTAGGGATGGACATCCACCCCCTATGGGGTGGACATTGCTGGTGGGGATAGACATCCACCCCTATGGGGTGGACAATGCTGGTAAGGATAGACATCTACCCCCTATGGGGTAGACAATGCTGGTAAGGATAGACATCCACCCCCTATGGGGTGGACATTGCTGGTGGGGATAGACATCCACCCCCTATGGGCTGGACAATGCTGGTAAGGATAGACATCCACCCCCTATGGGGTGGACAATGCTGGTAAGGATAGACATCTACCCCTATGGGGTGGTCAGTGCTGTTGAGGATAGACATCCACTCACTATGGGTGTGTTGCCTTTCGCGGGATCCTGCTGTTTTTGTGTGTGTTAGGTGTCTGACTTACCGTCTGTGACGAACCGGTCAGTTTCGGTTGTTGATTCGACCATAGGCGTACAGTATAGGGATGACATGCACGATCGGATACATGGCTGCTTCGTCTCGTACGTGGTGATCATGCTGTGGTTCGAATCGGAGCTGAAATACAGCTCTTCTGGATGCTGTGATGTGCTGGAGGTGGCGACCTGTTCGGCGCGTAGGAAGTACACATCGTACTTGCCCGGCCAGAATCTGCTTTAGAAATTGCTCCGGACGATTCCATTCAGCGTATACAGAGCCGGCTCGTACGGAAAATGTCGCTGGATTCGGGGCGTGCGTGTCGCTCGGGAATTGGACACATTTGCGCATCGTACTTCGTCGTTTGGACGGACCGCCTCCTGGAACGAGTCGGTCAGCAGATAACGCTACGGACGGCTCTAGGAGGGCCTTCCCAGCGAGATCGGAATCGACCCCTTAATGTAGATTTTGGAGGTGCCTCCAAATGCATTGGTTAAATTGATAGTAGCAGCCTTCAATTGCTGTGTGAGGGTAGTTTTTTTAGTATTGCTTGTATCATTGACTGCTCAAAGTCTACTATTATTATTGGGGGAAAGTAATTGTTAGTTTCTTGCTTTACTTTGCTTAAAAGTTCAACATAGGTTGCTGTTTGCTTGTTTGGCAGTAGAGCATATATGAAGGGGATGTTTGTATGTTGAAATAGTCCATGTATTGTATATAACTGGTAAAATGGTTTGGGACATATTTTAAAAGTCCCATCCATCATCCATATCTCATAGTTTTATAATTTTAGTAAATTTGATGGAATCCCAAACATTATTATTCTTTTGTCAGCTGATTTATTGTCATACAGAAGAAATTGTTCTTCAGTATGTGTAACTGTGAGTTCAGGTGGTATTTCTACCTCAGCAAAAGTTTTGGGGATAGGTGTGGTGGTAGCAGTAGCTTTTTTAGTTCTAGCTATAGTTCTTTTTAATGAGGATATTGAGTGCGTTTGACCAGTTGCATGCTCTGGAACTCTGGGGAGCATTTGTTTAAGGATTTCTGTTGTGGGCTTTTGAGATGCAGTACAAATTTCTTTTATATTTTCAATAGCATTTCTAATTTCAATTTCAGCTACGTTAGGTGGGTGGTTATGCTCTCTAACATATAATACAGTTGTTTCTTTTGTAGCAGCCCTTCCATAACATTTGTTAGAATAATATTTTCTACATTTCCAGTTTACTTTGTCCCCTGTTTGCTTTTCTTGGGTGTACACATACCCCATATAACATAATAATAATTTCCCTTTTCTGGGAAGTAGTGTATTGGGCCCCTTCAGTCATGGTGGTGCTTCAAATTCTAAGAGAAATGTATATAAAAAATAATAAAATAATTCCTGTTATGTTTTATTTTCTGAAAATGAACATTGTCAATTTTATACTTATAATGTTGAATTTGAAGTTTTTATAAATGTTGATTGTTTTTCTCTGCTGTTAAAAAAGAGTAATATTAATTCATGTGTTTAAATGCGTTTTTAGCTAGGGGGACTTGTGGTTAGGTAGTTCTTCTGTTTGGTATTTAAAAAAATTGTTTCAGTTAATCTCAGAGTAATACTTGCCTTATTTGCAAATTGACTTTTCACACTGTTCTGCTGTTCCTTGAGTTTGTTCAGAATTATCTGTAGAGGAGATATAATTTAAAAATACTTATTAATTATTTTGTTCATACAATAAACTTTTGAGAGCATTTTTAGTAGCAGTTGTTTTAGAATGCTATTTTACTTACTTTGTGGAGATGTAGTCAGAGTTTTCTGTGATGCACCCCACCCAACCCCATGCACCCCACCCCACGCAATCGACTCAACAAACTACATACTCATTGGAGACCTGAACTTCCACCTCGACAAACCCAGCGACCCCAACTCCACTATCCTTTGTGACAATCTCGCCAGCATCGGACTTAAACAACTCGTCAACACACTGACCCAGAGAGCAGGACACACCCTCGACCCCATCTTCGCGGCAGGAAACAGCATCCAATTCAGCCACACAATGCAGCCGCCATGGACCGACCACCACTGCGTACACTTCGCCATCAACAATCCCAAGGCACCCAAACCAGCCCCACGCCCACCACGAAGGAACTGGAGCAAGGTTACGGACGAGCAACTTAACTCCACCCACACCCGAGACAACCACACCTGGGCACCCGATGTAAACTACGCAAATGACGCAGCTAGAGAACTCCACACCTGGATCTCCAACTGCGCAGACGAGCTCTCCCCGCTACACAAGCCCGACAGACAATGCCCCAGGAAAGCCGCCTGGTTCACCACCGCTCTTCAAGAAGCCAGACGCACCTGCAGACGCCTGGAGAAGAACTGGAGAAACACCAAGACAACCGAAAAACACACCACCTACAAGGACGCCATGACGGACTACCACAACCAGATCAGAGCCACCAAGAGGAACATCATCCACAACAAAATCCTGGCCAACTCCACCAACTCCAAGGAATTTTTCAGTGTCATTCAAGAATTCACCAACCCACGCAGCAAAGCCACAGACATCACCCCATCCCAAGACCTCTGCGACAAGCTTGGAACCTATTTCCACCTCAAGATCAAAAACCCCTACGACAACTTCATCGACCATCCACCAGGCACCACAGACGGCCCCCGCCCCCAGAAACACCAGCCAGCCCACCATCTCCAACTGGACACCAATCACGGCCGAAGACACCGCCTCGACCATTGAAAGCATCCCCTCGGGGGCCCCCACTGACCCCTGCCCCCTCACATCTACCACAGAGCTGCGGCCGACATCGCACCCGAACTACAACGCACCATCAACACCACCTTCAAAACAGGCACCTTCCCAGACGACTGGAAGCGCGCAGAAGTCAGACCCCTGCTCAAGAAGACCACAGCTGACCCCACCGACCTCAAGAACTATCGGCCCATCTCGCTCCTCCCCTTCGCAGCCAAAGTTGCAGAGAAAACAGTCAACAGGAAACTGACACGATTCATTGAAGAGAACGCCATCCTCGACCCGTCCCAATCCAGATTCTGAAGCAACCACAACACAGAGACTGCCCTACTCGCCGCCACAGACGACATCTGCACCCTCCTGGACCAAGGCCACTCCGCAGCCCTCATCCTACTCGACCTATCAGCGGCCTTCAACACCGTCTCCCACCGCACACTAGTCGCCAGACTACACAACGCAGGTATACAAAGAACAGCCCTGTATTGGATCCGATCATTCCTCACCGGAAGAAGCCAAAGGATCAGACTCCCACCCTTCCTCTCCGACCCCACGAAAATCTCCTGCGGAGTCCCACAGGGTTCATCACTGAGCCCCACCCTCTTCAACATCTGCATGGCCCCCCTCGCAGCCATCGTACGACAACACTGCCTCAAAATCGTATCCTACCCCGACGACACCCAGCTCATCCTCTCCCTCACCAAAGACCCCACCACTGCCAAACTCAACTTCCAGAAAGGAATGCAAGACGTCGCAGTCTGGATGACCAACAGCTGCCTGAAGCTCAACGCCGAGAAGACAGAAGTCCTCGTCCTCGGTACCACCCCTTCTGCATGGGACAGCACCTGGTGGCCGACTGCCCTCGGAAGCCCACCTACCCCCTCAGACCACGCCAAGAACTGTAGTGTAGTTCCTATTTCCCTAATAGGCTCTGCTCATTGGAATAATATAACCTATAGGCTTCACATAGGACTAAGGTCGGTATGTCCCTATCGATTATATTAAACTTAATTACCTGTGCCAGCTAGCTCAGAGGCCACTAGAAACTCCTTGAGAACAAGAAGGAGTCGTTTCTGGCAACCGAAAAACATGACAACTTTATTTCCCTTTAGAAGCGGAACATGTCTCAGAATCGTGGAAACAATAGATAACAGTTTCACTCATTCAATCGTGCATGCTTAGTTTCTACAGAGTTACACAGAAAGGAAAGACGGGCGTTTCAATAAAAAGGGTTTTATTGAACAGTCTTGTTTCTCGTGTAAGAGATATGTGCTGTTATGATCACAAGACAGTATGCAAGATAAATAATGTACAGCGTAAGCAGTAGAAATAAATAATACTGCGCTAGAATTATCTTTTAGCATATATTCACGTACATAAATAACATGAGCTAAGAATGTGAGTACTCATTCGATGCATCTCTAAGCTAGTTCTACCCCAATGTACCTAACCTAGTCTAGGTGTAGGGAAAGGTAGAAGTAGGTGGAGTATTCTCTAGTATGGTAGACTAAGAGTATGTTAAGTCTAGTATGCCAAGAGTCCCTCTAGGATCTAGTCGGCTCCATACCTTGAGAATGAGAGAGGTGGGAATCTCCTGCCAGATCTGAAACTCTAACACCCCGCGAAGGGAGTCAGAACACTGGAAGCTGGATTCGTCTGCGTGCAGGAATGACAGCGTCTTCTCAGTGCGTCAGGCCGGGATACGGGCTCCTCTGAAGTCGAGGTCTCCTCTAACTTGCTTGGGCAAGGGAAGGTATATTTATACCTGGTAGGTGTCGTGGAATGTTAGCATTGACGTGAAGTCGGACAGAGGAAGACGTCAGGAATGAAACCTTAAGGTATAACGGTTCATACATAATAGATGAGTTCTTGGAGAAATCAATAGTCCTGTGCTAGGGGAACTCCCGAAGCTTAAGGGTCTGGTTTCTAAGAACTCGTTGTGACGTTAGGGTGGACGGATGTCGGTGACCATGCCTTTATTTGGAGTGCACGGTTAATGCCTAAATAAGGACTGGGATTCTATGCCTATATGAGGGCAAGGCAAATTGTGCCTATATAAGGACATGATTCAGGAAAACCTATATACGGACCCCTAAAGCGGAATACAACACCCACTCCATCTTCGATTGAAAGATAATACTAAATGCTAAACATTTAAATGCTAAACATAAAATTGAGTACCACATGTTGCTAAAAACATTTCTTAAAGCATTTTAAAAGAAGCTCAAAACTGTTGAAATGCAATTGGTACTGTACATTTGAAGCATTGATTTCATTCTAAGCATGTAACGGAAGTAAAATGCAACGTGAATGAAACAGTAATATATACATATGATGAAATGGTCGATAAGTTCTTACAATAAAATCCATTTGCATATCATGGAAATATATGAAATGTTAGACAAGTAAGGTGACAATGTATCCCTGGAAGTATTCAAAGAAGTACGTTTTATAAGACTAGTTCTACTGTAAGCAGATTGTACATTTGCCATGTCATTTCAAAAATTTTAAAAAAGAAAAAGTTCAATTCTGGGAAATGTTCCAAGTTCGAAAAATATGAAGGCCAAATTTCATTGTTGCCCTGGTACACTGTGAGCCGAATCAAAGTCAGTGTAGGGGTCTGGCGTAAACATTAGATCATCTATGTCCGTAGCCAAAATATCATTCACCGAAGTCGGTGACATTTGGAACACCTCGTTCAGAAGATTAATTGCACAGAGATGAGAAACATCGCCTTCAGCAGAAGATGCAATGTTCGCGTACATTGTTACCTGTGTGCCCGTTGATCCATCTCGTACCTCAGCAGCAGCCGGAAGCGTCTGTGAGATCTCAATGAATGCCGCCATCAGGATTGGAAGCCTTTGGGGACAACACACAGCATGGGCTGTTATCGGGTCCAGCAGAGTATCGATATCCGTTGGCATGACTGATGGGAGTGTTAGACAGGTGTCTAGTACGCATTCTTCACCGCAAAACAGGCAGCGTAGAACAGGTAAGATGCAATCTTGCCAGATTGGTCTGAATGACAGGAACCACGTTGTATTAAGTTCCCGTAGACGAGGCATGCCCAAAAGCTGTACTATTCGCTCACGGCATTTCCGTTCAAGGAGGGCTCTCTCCACATCGCTCGGAGTGATGTTGGCGAAGAGGCTTGCCATAGCGTAGTAGGAGGAATAGAAACAGAATTCCTGCAACAAGTGCTAGAAGTAACGGCACACCACCAAACACCGAATGTGCGAAGTTTGGGATGATTCCGGAGACAGCCGGGAAAGGTGCTAATAGTCCAGAACAGATAGTCTTAAATACATGTACAATTCCGCTTGTATCAGACATGTTAAAGATACGTCCTATCATTTCTACGAAATGTATAGGGCAGTTTGTACTGAATTAAAGCTTGTATCTCAGCCGAAGTCCTTGCAACTTGTAGATCATAGGTTTCTTTGGCCGAGGTCAAAGGCACTGATTGTTGTATAAGCATGGCTTTCATTCTGCTTAAAGTATCAAATCGAATAAAAGAGACATTCAACGAAGGCGAGCTCCCTGACTGTGTCTATTGGGGCAAACAATACTTGCATACAGCAAGTGACCCTGGAGTTGACCGTTACTAGATATGGGATGCCTGGCAACATGCCACAGCAACTCTGATCATTCAACATGAGGTAACTCCCATTAGAAAGTTGTCCAAACGTTGGATTATTCACAGCAGCTGGTGTACCCTGCTGGTGGCAGGACAAGTTTGCCACAGAACCATTACAAGCCCCGTGCAAAGAAATGTCCTGACAAATCAGTGAACCGCTTAGTGCACTTTCACAGTGTGTACCGCTTAGAAACACTTCACGATCCCCACTCCAACATCTATAGGTGTAAGGTAAATTCCAGGATGTCTTAATGTATTCTTTACCCAACCTTTCATATTTGCCTGCTTGCAGCTGTTTAAGGCAATACTGAAACTGGAAAGTAGTCACAGGTAGACTAATTTTGCCGTGAATAAGCCATTCTGTAGCTGGTTTTTCTGCCACTGTGAATGGTAATTTTTCAAGTTTTTCAATGCTCAGTACTGTATACTTTGCTCCCCTTTGTGCCAGTTTGATCTGTTTATCAGTTAGATTGTATTCTGCAAACAGAGCCGTCGTGTTGATAAAACGCCAAGGCACATAGCCCGCACGCAAAGATTGAGGTCCAGCTTAATAACATAATAGAACGTAACTGAGACTGGCCTTGCTGTAACATGGCTAAATCTTGTTCCAGTATGTCGATAGCAGAGGATACAATACTGTCCAATGAATAAATTCTGGAGGACAAAGTTGTTAACCCATTGTCGACCACAGAGAGAGTTTTCTCTAAATTAATACGATCAAGTTCACGTATTCGTTCTGCGGCCTCCATCTGTGACACCTTCCATGCTTCATTATAAGCAGCATAAATGCCGACATATATGAAACGTTTTTGACGCAGTTTTCTTGGTCCAAGCAAGAATTCCCTAAGGTCTGCGTCTTCTTTAAGTAAAGATAAGTGTTGTTTCACATCCTTAAGTGTAGATTTTTGCAGCCAATCGAGGCATAATTTTCCTACACTATATGTTGTTACTACCCCCGGATGCTGTCTTTGGACGTATCGTGGGTCTGGCCTATGAATAGTAAACCCCTGTGTTTTATTCAGGAATCTTGCTTGACAGTTGTTTGTGTCTGTGGGCCAGATCAACCATTTTCTCCAATCAGGATTTGTTCTGTTGAGTTGTAGTATGGTGTCAACTGTAACCGCTGCCTGTGTATTGTTATCACTTGCAGGTGTTGGTACAGAAGGATTTTTCATGTCTGATCTTGGCTAACCCAAGGCAAGACGTTGGTTGGACCGTGTCATTCAAAAACATTATTTGCTGAGGGATGATACAGGCTCTAAATAAAGCTTCTATCCCCTGCACTTGACAATCTTTAGTACCCCAGACAGATTTTGTGTCTATTGTGTCTTTCCATAAATCGAAACCCTGTCTAGACAGTTGGGTAATAAATGCTGCAGAGTAAATCTGTTTTGTATTTGTTAACATAATTTTCAGTCCTGTTTTGTTTACATTTCTATAGTAAAATGTTTCTGGATCAGATGTATTGTATCCTGAAAAATATGGAAACTTTTTAGCAAATGTTTTTGAACTACCTTTTGGTGGTGTAGGACAATGCTCCCATTGGTTAAACATAAACACATTTCTAGGTGTTGCAGATTTATGCAAAAAATGATGACCATAGTGGTTAGAGCAATGCAGCTGTTCATAGTCTGATGAACCCTCTAAATATTCATTATTAGAAAATGCAGCAGATTTTTCTAGGTCAAACATCATATTATTTACAGTTTCAAAGTCCCAATCATCAGAATAGTACTGGATGAAACAAAATCACTTAGTAAAATCTTAAATAGATGTGGAATGTTCAAATGTTCCGTCGGGCCAAAAATATCGAAATCTGTTTTGTCCCACACTATCCCATCCTGTATAGGAACGGCTGTGATGTTCACTGCAGACAAGTCTCTTGTTTCACGATGGGATGATTTGTGAGGTTTCAAAAGTAAGTTCACTTCTTTTCTTTCAATGTCCAAATGGATGTATCGCTCATAGTCATAACCAAAGCTAGCAAAAGTAGGAAGAAAAATATTCCAGAAATAACCCCAACTTCAATCCATGGTGAAACTAGATAAGTCTTTTTCAAAAAATAAAAAAAGTCTTGTACTTGCTGTTTAAAAGTTGTTGATGCTGGCGACGTCTCGGGCTCACTTGGATCCTCAGAAAACGTATCAAAGTTAATGAAGTAGCCAGAAGCAGTTCTGTCAATTGTTGGAATTGCATCAGGATTTGTAGAAATCGCTGGTACCAGTTGATCACTTGTTACATTGGTGTAGACAGGTGTATTTGGACGAACTGTTACTTGTGTTTCAAGAGGGATGAGTTCCATAGCATTGTTGCTCAGTCCTTCATCTGTTACTGCTGAATTCTCGATGGTTATCAGTCTTTCAGTCTGAACCTCTTGGATAGTAGCAAGAGGAGTTGGTCTGCTACTAGGTCAGAGTCCACGAGGCCTACTATTTAGTATTGGCCACATACTGTGGTTTGATGAGGTCGATGGACACAAATCTTTTCTCCTTTCTTCCAGCAAGGGGCGGCAGAAGTACTGTTCTTGTTCCGTGTATGGCTAGGACAGGTACTGGTTGTCTGTAAGAAGGTCCAAATTCCTTCTTGTCCGCAATCTTCTCTCTAACTAGATCCCCAACTTTTGGAATCCAGACAGGCCTTGCTGGGACCGCCGGTTTTTCCCCAGTGTTGGTTGGCTGCAGGAATACGTTGCTTTGTTTCAATCTTAGTTCATTTAAGTCCTGTAAAACAGCCAAACGATCTTTGATATCAAAGGGTTTATTTTCCACCACTGTGCCACTACTTTCCAGATCTGGCACCCACATTCTTGTCCCAAATAGGACCTCATATGGAGTGACCCCCCCTAGAGAACTTCTTGGCAAATTGATTAATGAGCGTTGGACCCCATATAGATGTTTGACCCACCCATCACCCGAACCTAATACCCTAGCTGTTATAGTCTGCTTTATGTCCCGGTTTTTCCTTTCCACAACAGAATTTCCCTCAGGATGAAATGGAGAGGAGTACCGCAATGCAACGCCCAGACTGGCCATGGCGTCTTTGTAAGCCCGAGAGCTAAACGCAGGGCCCTGGTCAAAATGTAGCGTGCCTATTGCGTATGTGCCGATAAAGACTCGCAAATCTTTTATAACAGTTCGAGCGTCAGCCGAGCACTGAGGCCATATCCATAGGAACCTTGACTTAGTATTTGTGGGATTGCACTTGTCCATGAGGATGCCTGTGCATGGATAGTCTAATGTTGTCTAACAAAGGTGTCTGTACTGGGCAGCTACATTCGTAGCATGGTGTCTGGTGGCTTTCTCGCTGTAATTTACAGTCTAACCAGTTGTTGATGAATATGTGTATTTCTGTATTCATCCCAGGCCACCAGTACATCTCTTTTAATGTCAATATTGTTTTAGAGATCCCTTGATGTGACAGACCCTCCCCCAAATGTGTTTCATAAATGAAGGCTGCTCTACGTTCCATGTTTGGAATTACCCTATCCCCCACTCCAGGGATTCGAGCAAAAGGAACGTTGTTCGCATCAATTACATATGAGTACTTGAGTGGAAACTTTTTTGGTAGCGCCGCACCACTGCCTTTGCTTGTAGCATTGACAGCCAACATTATCTCACTGTCTATTTTCGTTTTTGAACGAGTGATCGCAGCTACGGAAGCCGTCTGAACAGCCCCCTTTGCGGCTTCGTCAGCCAAGGAATTCCCTGCAACGTGAACGCCATCACGTTGATGACTCAGTGTATGGATCACGTGAGCCTTTGGTAGTTCGCTTTTTAACTGAACTACTTGTTCCCAAAGCGTTTTATGCTTTATTGTGCCACCTTTTGCATCTTTGAACCCGTTTTCAAGCCAAGTTTGTATATATTCATTATACAACTGCACACAGTAGAATGAATCGCACACTATTAGTGTGGGGAATTCTCGATCTGTACTTTCAAGTGCCAGTTTGAATGCTTGTAGTTCAGCTCGCTGAGCTGTGCAATCTCCTAGAGACTGGGTTTTTGTGACCATAGGTCTGAATTTGCCATCGCGCATGCGACCTTTAACGATTGCACACGCTGCACTGTAAGCTTGCTCCCTGTTGCGGGTTGTGCGGATCCGTCAGTGTAAATTATGAATTCGTACTGATCGAGAGGCAGAATCTCAGTAGGCAGAGGAGTTTCATGTTCATATTGCAGGAACGCTTGTGTTTTTAGATCGGGATCAAAAACATATTCAACATCTGTTGCAGCAAGAGAATTAACCCATTGTATCCATCTAGGATGTAATGCTTTAGCATTTGGAATGCTTGCTTTTGTTACCGCCTCTAAGGCCGGTACAGGAGTTACGACAATAATGCGTTTCCCTTGGGCTAGAGCTCTTTCTTTTGCTACAGCGGTTTGAACTGCTGTCAGAATTTTTTCTGTTGAAGTGAAGCGCATTTCTGCTTGTGTATACAAGTGTGATTTGTATGCAACTGGTACTTTTTCACCCTCGTTAAATGTTAAGTAGGTGAATCCGCATTGACCCGAAATTATTCAGATCACTACGTTGCGTTGACTTACGCGTGTTTGTAAGTGATTTGTTGCTAACATGTTAGCTTGGAGTGAACGCAAGATTTCTGTGTGTTCTTGTGTCCAACTTTTGATTGAAAAATCAGGTTTGATTAGTGCATAGAGAGGTTTAACCCTTTCTGCGTAATTTAGAATGTATGTTCTTCCAAAATTTAGGAAACCCAGGATGGATTGTACATTTTTCAGCGTCTTTGGAGGTTGGAGCAGCGCACACCTTTCTACAAAGTTGGCTGCCAAGCTCTTGCCTTCACTTGAAAGCTCATATCCTAGAAACAGGACATTGAGATGGGCAATTCGGGACTTTTTAAAGTTGAACTTGTAGCCCTCAGAGGCGAAGCCCAGTATAATGGTGCTCACCCTGTTCAAGTGTTTATCCAGGTCATCGTCTGTCAGATAGATGTCATCGACATATGACAATGCCTCATTATCATAAATTTGTAGTAACTCTGTTACTCTCGCTGAGAATAACCCCGGGCTGTTCTTGAACCCTTGTGGGAGTCGACAAAATTGACGCTGGTTCCCCATTATTGAGAAAGCTGTTAAGTACCTGCTTCCAGGTGCTATGTTTTGACAAAAGAAACCATTTGAGATATCCAATGTGGTTTTATATTTTTTACGCACAATGTTATTCATTAATGCTGTACTATGTGCATTTTGCACTGCAAATGTTTTAGAACAAGTATTTAATTGTCTGTAATCCAAAACTAGACGATAGGTATTGTCTGGTTCGGAGACAGGAAACAAAGGATTGTTCATTGAAGAGGTGCATGTTTCAATCAACCCCTGGTATTCAAGTTGATCTAAGATCTCCCTGACCTGTTTTTTAGCTTCTTGCTTTATTGGGTACTGCCTTTGTGCAGTAGGTTCATTTTTCAGATGTCTTTTATGGTGAGGTGAGTCCTCATCCCATCCTACATGATTTATGTATAATGCTGGGGCCTGGGCAACTGCCCATTTCCTGGCATAAGAATATTTTAGGTGAATTGGAATATGGTTAGAGAAGGCAGGCATAATAATGTCCTCGCCATGTGGGCACTCCCTGACAAATTGTGGTGGCCAGTCTTTTTCTGCTAGAAGTATGTCATAGCCCCTTGAAAGTTTTTCCCAAAAAGTGCTTTCACCTGTCTAGGTATGTCTCCCTCCATCCGGAGTGTTATTTCATATAACTTTTGTGGAGTACTAACCCTGGTGTCTACAGTCTCAACTGTAATGTACTCATTCAAGTCCACTATCTCCAGAAGTTCCTTCAGGTTCTGGCGAGCTATTGTGACTTCTGCTGCACTGTCCAGCATTGTCTGAGCCCATTCTCCATTCTTGAGTTGTGTTTTCAGTATCCTCGGCATGTCTGACCTTCACACCTGCTACCTTCTTCTTTGAGAATTGAGGTTTTGATTTGTTTTTCGGAACGTGTTTGTCGTCTTTCGATTTCACGCGTTCTTCTCTATGTTCTGACCGTCCTCTTCTTTCCGATGTCTGTGACGAGATCTGAAAGGTACGACAGGAACGTGTATCAGTATCTTGATACCTGTCAGGCTTTTTCAAATTATCCCTATTCCTGAGGTTATACCTCCTTTCAGAGGGCTCCTTTTGAGGAGACCTACCTCGGGATTGAGAACGTTTCTCGTTTGAATTTTGTTTATTAGTTTCCCACTTCTTTTTAGAAGATGTAGGAGTTTGTTTAATAGAGTCCTTCTCAGGACTTTCAGATAGTTTTGGCTTCACTGGTCTTCCACCCAAACTATCTCTGCCTAATTCTGCATATGATTGTTCTATTATTCTGGGTAGCTCAGTTTAATGTTCTGTAACATCGAATTCCCTTAATCGTTGGCGGATCGCCACTGCTGCTGCCTCCCCTTTAATATTAAATAATATTATTGTTAAGACCTGGTCGAAATTTTTCAGTAATTTCATACCTAAATTTAGAGCAGGTTCTGTCCCGTATTCGTATTGAATTTGTTTCAGGACATCTGGTATTACTGCAATTGATGGAATACCATGCGTTTTAGTATAGATGGCAGCAAAGACTGAGCCCCAAGTGGTGCAGTCTTCCAGTTGTGGTGTGATCCCCATCAGTAAACAGATGGTTAGGATTCTGTGTTTCTCATACGGGCTAGTATTTGGAAATACTGCTTCGATTTGAGTAATTTTTTGAGCTATCCAAAATGGAATTTGCTCACGTTTTGTGGGCATTTTACCCATGACTGCGTATAGAGTCTGTGGTGTAATTTTTAGTGTATTCCCCTGTTGAGGAGTTTGATTTGGAAGTGTCAATGGTGGTTGGACTGTAAATGTCCGCATGACATATTGGACTAGTTGTCTGTAGATTTTTATTAACTCTTGTATTTGAGTAAGTAGTTCCTCATCTGACATTATATCGAGTTCAGGATGAGGTGTGTAGCCGGCTAGGATCGGCCATGTTGCTCCTGGTCTACCTAGTGGACCGAGCCTGGTAATGTTTCTGTGATGTTTTAGGGCGCCTTTAAACCAGAGCTGATGCTCCTGGTATGTTAGTGGAATTTCAATATCCTCGAAAGGAATGTATTCCTCTGGTGGATCATCTTCTTTGTAGAAGTGAAACAGTCTTGTTACTGAATTTGATTCAGGAAATATGATCCATGAATAGAATACCTCTGTCTGAAAGGATTCGTGTGCCTCTATCACGAAAACTGCTCTACCTCCTCTTGGTGGTAGGCCATGTTTTATAAGTTTTAGAGTGATGGCTCTTCTTATGTTTGGATTGATGTCTATGACACCCTCCTCGGTTTCAATAAAACCTGTGATGTTATAAGCTGTTAAAGCTGGTTGACCCGCAACGTCACCGTTGTCGGAGTCAGGCATTTTGTTTTTTGAAAAATGTAGAACAAGTCTCAAGGAAACAAAAAGATAAGGTGCACAATATTTTGGAACACTGTATCCTTCAACGTTGAACAAACCAAACAACTAATATATAGGGTGCTTCCCTATTTAGTTATGGCGGATATTTAACCCTACCCACTCCGGACGTCTTATGGAGTATGTGAGTAGGGGTCTCTGAGAAAAGCACGAATGAGTTACTCAGTATCTAGTGTTAAATTACTGCCTTACCAAACCATTGGGCGCCATGTAGTGTAGTTCCTATTTCCCTAATAGGCTCTGCGCATTGGAATAATATAACCTATAGGCTTGACATAGGACTAAGGTCGGTATGTCCCTATCGATTATATTAAACTTAATTACCTGTGCCAGCTAGCTCAGAGGCCACTAGAAACTCCTTGAGAACAAGAAGGGAGTAGTTTCTGGCAACCGAAAAACATGACAACTTTGTTTCCCTTTAGAAGCGGAACATGTCTCAGAATCGTGGAAACAATAGATAACAGTTTCACTCATTCAATCGTGCATGCTTAGTTTCTACAGAGCTACACAGAAAGGAAAGACGGGCGTTTCAATAAAAAGGGTTTTATTGAACAGTCTTGTTTCTCGTGTAAGAGATATGTGCTGTTATGGTCACAAGACAGTATGCAAGATAAATAATGTACAGCGTAAGCAGTAGAAATAAATAATACTGCGCTAGCATTATCTTTTAGCATATATTCACGTACATAAATAACATGAGCTAAGAATGCGAGTACTCATTCGATGCGTCTCTAAGCTAGTTCTACCCCAATGTACCTAACCTAGTCTAGGTGTAGGGAAAGGTAGAAGTAGGTGGAGTATTCTCTAGTATGGTAGACTAAGAGTATGTTAAGTCTAGTATGCCAAGAGTCCCTCTAGGATCTAGTCAGCTCCATACCTTGAGAATGAGAGAGGTGGGAATCTCCTGCCGGATCTGGAACTCTAACACCCCGCGAAGGGAGTCAGAACACTGGAAGCTGGATTCGTCTGCGTGCAGGAATGACAGCGTCTTCTCAGTGCGTCAGGCCGGGATACGGGCTCCTCTGAAGTCGAGGTCTCCTCTAACTTGCTTGGGCAAGGGAAGGTATATTTATACCTGGTAGGTGTCATGGAATGTTAGCATTGACTTGAAGTCGGACAGAGGAAGATGTCAGCAATGAACCCTTAAGGTATAACGGTTCATACATAATAGATGAGTTCTTGGAGAAATCAATAGTCCTGTGCTAGGGGAACTCCCGAAGCTTAAGGGTCTGGTTTCTAAGAACTCGTTGTGACGTTAGGGTGGACGGATGTCGGTGACCATGCCTGTATTTGGAGTGCACGGTTAATGCCTAAATAAGGACTGGGATTCTATGCCTATATAAGGGCAAGGCAAATTGTGCCTATATAAGGACATGATTCAGGAAAACCTATATACGGACCCCTAAAGCGGAATGCAACAGAACCTCGGCATCGTACTCGACTCATCACTCACCATGAACCGACAGGTCAACGCCGTCACCTCCAGCTGCTTCAACACCCTCTGCATCCTCCGCGAGACCTTCAAGTGGATCCCCCTGAGTCAAGGAAGACAGTCACCCACGCACTCATCACCAGCAGACTGGTCTATGGAAACGCACTCTACGCCGGCATCAACAAGTCCCTACTCCGCCAACTCCAGACAATACAGAACACCGCCGCCAGACTCGTCCTCGGCATCCCCCGACATGAACACATCAGCCAACACCTACGAAGTCTCCACTGGCTCCCCGTGGAGAATAGAGTCACTTTCAAAATCCTCACTCACGCCTACAAATGCCTACACAACAACAGACCCAAATACCTCAACGACAGAATCAACTTCCACGTACCCAAAAGAAGCCTCCGATCTTCCAACCTCGCACTGGCCGAAACCCCACGCATCCACAGAGCCAGAGCAGGCGGAAGATCCTTCTCTCACATTGCAGCCAAGACCTGGACCGAGCTACCGGCAGACATCAGACGAGCCCCCTCCCTGAACACCTTCAGGAAGACCCTCAAGACCTGGCTCTTCGGCTAAACAGATCTGCGGACCTCCCCCTCAGCGCCTTGAGACCCTTACGGGTGAGTAGCGCGCTTACAATTCCCTGATTGATTGATTGATTGATGCAGTTCAGTGTTGTGTCAGCAATCCGGCAGAGTTTCTCCTTATTGTTTCTTTTTTGGTTGCAAGGTAAAATAATGTTGAATTTGCATGTGTTTATATAGTGTGTTATTAATGACTTTTTCTATCTTATTGGGTTATTTTAATTGTATGTGTATTTCATTGGTTGTTACTCTTTGTTTTAATTAATTTGTCAGTTGTTTTCTATATATGGAAAACGCTAATTAAGTTTCAGTTTCTTTTTCAAATTAAAAAAAATGGTGTACTACATTATTTGATATTTATAACTTTTTAAATGTTAAAGAGTTACCTTTTATTTCTGATATGATATTTGGAGTAGTAAATAATATTTGTGTATTTATAAATGTTTATGATATTGTTTTGTTATTTTTTTTAAATATGTGTTAAGTGATTTATAATGTATGTTATGTGTGTTATTACTATTTTTATATTTTTGGGGGTATGTATTGAGTTATTATAAATTATTTAACATGTCGATATATTTTTTTAACGATAATTTTGTTGCCTATATCTTTGTGATCGATATTTTTGTTATTTTGTTTGTTTATTTAATGTGTGCGATATTACTTATCACAATATTTTTGACTTCGATAATGTTGAAAACGATATAAATGTTTTACGATATTTTGTAGTCGATATTTGTGTTTTTTTTAAATTAAGTATAGGATGTCGATATTAGTGTAAACGATATTTTTGTCACGATATTTTGGTAGGTTGATATTGTGTCTGTCGATATTATGTCAGTGATCCTTTCCAGATCCATCTAAGAGCTGCTCATCCAAACAACGTGTTTTTTTCTGTCTGCCACTTGTGGTCCTGTATTATGTGATCTAAAGGGCTATGTATTCTCATGTGGATCAGGGAAACATGAGAGCACTGCACTTCAGAACTCTTCCTTACAATTGTTGAACACTCAGGGGTTGGCTTGCTGCCCACAGAAAATGGCAACAATCTTGTGAAGCTCTGCGGGCTGGCTCATGGAACGGAGTTGCAGAGGCGGTTTCTCCTATCAGTGCTGGCTTCCACTAATGCATCAATGGCCACTGAGTGAGGTAGTGGCCATCAACATTCCTTTCAGCTCTAGGGGAGCACACCTTCTACGATATTGACGGAGCGCTCCCTTTCCCTCAGAGTCCCCGCCATCCTGACTTGAGTGGGGCTACATCATGGGGGCCTGCAAATGCACCCTAACTGCCTCTGATCACTTTTCATCATCTGGACATGGTATTTTAGGTTGCTCCATCCTGTTTACCACTGCTAATACATTCAAGAGTGGCTTTCCTTATTTTAAAGGAGATTTTGTCTTGAATACACTTATTTTCCTCTCAGACCTGTGAACATTTCAACAACTTTCCTCGATGTATAAATTACCTCTGCAGTTAGCTGGGTTTTTCTTCTCTTAGGAGTGGTGCCTTCGTTATTTAATCTCCCCCTTTCTAGTCAGTGGGGTCCGCAAGATTCTACTTCTTAATTATAACCTCCTGCCCCACTGCCTCCCCTCACTAGTGGTCCCTGTACATGGACAAACTTAAAAGACTTAAACAACCTCTCAAGAGTTCATCAATTAAATATCTCAAGTACCCTACTGTAATCCAACAGCATATGGAGGACTTCTGCTCTTCCTCACACAGAGGCAATTTCGCTGCTTTTTCCTCTTCCTTTACTTCAACTCCTACATAGCTTAATCCAAGCAAGAAGTCAACCAAATGACTCAAAAAGACCCACTATCACCTACAAAACCTCCTTCAACTGTATCAGTGGATCTTCTGCTGGAGATAAGGCCCTTGTGTCCTGACATGGAAGAAACAAATTCCAAACTACAAACTATCGGCGACAGATGGTCGCACATGGAGGAAAGGATATCTGCAGTGGAACAGAAAATTACAAACCTCAACAAAACCTCCCCATAGTGAACTCTCTTCAAACACAGGTCTTCACCCTGCAGAAACATGTCAAAGACCTAGAAAATCGAAACAAAAGGAACAGCCTACTAATTTACGATCTTCTGGAGGGGAAAGAGGGAAAAACTCAATCACATTTAAAAAATCTTTTCTTACTAAGTTACTAAGCTGACCAGATGGGCCACCACTTAGCATTCAATGAGTACATAGGCTAGGCCACCCTCCTGCAACTGTTTCTACTTCTAAAAACACAGAGGAGTTATTCTCTATTTCTTGGACTCTACTGCCAAACAAATTAAACATGCTTCGTGGTCAGGTCATATTCTTCATTTTTCCCAGGACTATGCCAAGAGCACTGCAGATAGATGTAAAGACTTCTTAAACATGAGACCAACACTTCGTACTCTTGGCCCTCGTTTTGGGTTGTTTCATCCTTGCCTTTTCAAAGTCATGTACAGAAACAAAACAACAACCTACAACTAAAGTCGAATGAAGGCTTTTCTCAGCATATGTTGAAATGCGACTATGGACATCTCTACACCCACTAAATCTTAACATTCATCTTTTATAATCTTTGCCTATCTTATTTTTGGTGTTGAAAGTTATTATATTACATTTATCTTTCAGATGTTGTTATAACACTGCTCAATTGTTATAAGTATAGTTAGTTTAAATGTTTCCCATCCCCATTCCTGTACATTTGTGAAACCTAGATACCTAGGGGGACCTCAAAGGTTGTCTAAAAAACAAATTTTCTTCACATTTCTGTGATGGAAAGTTCTGGAAACTGAGGAGAGCCACAAACTTCCTTCCACCCAGCATTCGCCAAAGTCCTCTGATAAAAATGGTACCTCACTTGTGTGGGTAGGCCTAGTGCCTGTGACAGGAAATTGCCCAAAATGCAACGTGGACACATCACATTTTTCCACTGAAAACCAACTTTTTTTGCAATGTGCCTAGCTGTGGATTTTGGGCTCTAGCTCTGCCGACACCTGGGGAAACCTAGCAAACCTGTACATTTTTAAAAGCTAGACACCTAGGGGAATCTAGGATGCGGTGACTTGAGGGCCTCTCACCTGATTCTGTTACCCAGATCCCTTGCAACCCTCAAAACTTGTCTAAAAACATATTTTCCTCACACTTCTGTGATGGAAAGTTCTGGAATCTGAGTGGAGTCACAAACTTCCTTCCACTCATCATTCCTCCAAGTCTTCTGATAATAATGGTACCTCACTTGTGTGGGTGGGCCTAGTGCCTGCGACAGGCAATTGCCAAAAAAGTGTAGAGATTTAGGGGAACAAAGCAGGTCCAAGAGGGCAGTTTTTTTAATACATTTTAGGTAGACTCTGCTTTGGACACTCACACAAGTGAGGCATCATTTTTATCGGGAGACCAAGGGCAATGCTGGGTGGTAGGAAATGTGTGCCGGCGCTATGATACCACACAGGAATGTGAAGAAAATTTGATTTTTTGTTGTTAAATTTGAGGATTGCAGGGGATTATGGATAAGAAAACATTTGGGGATCCACACAAGTCCCACCTTTCGAGACTACCCCCGGTTATTTAATTTTCAGATGTGACTGGGTTTGGTAGGTTTTCCTAGATGGCCGCCAAGCCCGGGACCAAAAACGTAGGTGCCTCCCTTGCAAGACCAGATCGTTTTGTGATAGATAATTTTGATGTCTCCACAATACGTTTTGGGCCCTTCCCAGTTGCGGACACTTGGCCCACCCATACAAGTGAGGTATCATTTTTATCAGGAGATCTGGGGGAACACTTGGTGGTAGGAAATTTGTGCTGACCCAGTGACCCCACAACTTTCCCACTCAGAAATGTGAGTAAAACATGAACTTTTTAGCTAAATTAGAGGTTTGCAGGGGATTCTGGGTACAAAAACATTGAGAGATCCACACAAGCCAAACCTCCCTGGACTCCCCCGAGAGTCTAGTTTTCAGAAATGCCTGTGTTTGGTAGGTTTCCCTAGATGGCCGCCAAGCCCGAGACCAAAAACGTAGGTGCCTCCCTTGCAAGACCAGATCGTTTTGTGATAGATAATTTTGATGTCTCCACAATACGTTTTGGGCCCTACCCAGCTGCGGACACTTGGCCCACCCACACAAGTGAGGTAGCATTTTTATCAGGAGATCTGGGGGAACACTTGGTGATAGGAAATGTGGGCTGACCCAGTGACCCCACAACTTTCCTACTCAGAAATGTGAGTGAAACATGAACTTTTTAGCTAAATTCGAGGTTTGCATGGGATACTGGGTACGAAAACATTGAGAGATCCACACAAGCCAAACCTCCCTGGACTCCCCCGAGACTCTAGTTTTCAGAAATGTCTGGGTTTGGTAGGTTTCCCTAGATGGACGCCGAGCCCGGGACTAAAAACACAGTTGACCCCCTGCAAAACCAGATTGTTTTGTGATCGATAATTTTGATGCCTCTACAATACGTTTTGGTCCCTTCCCTCTCACAGGCACTTGGCTCATCCGCACAGGTGAGGTAGCATTTTCATTGATAGACCTGGCGGAAGGCTGGGCGATAGGAAATTTGTGCTGGCCCGGTGATCCCAAAACTTTCCCACACAGAAATGTGAGGAAACAATATTTGTCAATAAATCAAATTTACAAGGGCTTCCGGGTAAGTACAAAATATGGGATACACACCAAACATACCACATATTATTTCCTTAGTGACCAATTCCCCAAAAGATGTGAGGGCAGAAGGTGTTCACTACAGAGGCAGTATGCCCTAATGGTAAAAAGCCACCAAAACATTATTGAACTCCCATCCACTAGTCAATCAAAGGCATACTGGTTGGATTTGGCATGAGGGTAAGTAAACGGTTCATAAAAAAAAACCTTTATTCACAAATGACTTTATAAAATTAAAATCTGCAAAGTTCATTGTTAACAATTTCAACATTAGATCAAAAAAACACTGACTTACAGCCCATGTGCTCTAAAGTCATGGCAAAGCATCAACCGCTTTACAGTCCATTCACACGCCATTCCTGTGTTATTCACATAATAATATTCACACTGCCAGCTGCAATACAATACTAACAGTTACAAACAGCACCATTCAAAGGTCCATCACTCTCATATGCCAACAGGACTAACACACCAATCACACCACCAAGCACCCAAACATCAGACAACTGACAAACACAACTCAAGCAAGTCAATACACATACTGGCTACTAGCTACCAACACACCTCCAATCCACACACACTGCCAGCCTATACACCTGTCCATGCACACCATCATCCAAGCACCAGTCTACACACACCACCAGCCATGCACCAGTCCAAGCACACCTCAAGCCAAGCACCAGTCCGTGCACTGGAAATTAAAAATTTTAAATACACATATCAGATGGCAGTAAAGAACATGCACAAATCAATAAGTTACTTTGAAAGACAATCACACAAAAAGCAAAATCTGCCAACATTAGTACAGCAGTCTAAAACAATTATACAGACAGTCCAAGGACACACATTAGAAAAAGATTTCAAAATGAGTTGCTTACCAAATATGACTCCACTAACTACAGAACTACAGATCTGCCAAATCTGTAGCCACAAACAGAATTCACCAACAAGACAAAGGAAACAATTGGCTTCACAATAAAAAAAGAAAAGGAAAATACAACACAAATAAAATATCAATCAAAAGACAGTGATATTCCCGGAAAGCAGGTATGACAAAGGCAAAAAAAGACACCACCAGATAGAAGTAAGCCTTACACCAGAAGCTGATTCCCCCTCCACATACATAACCTTATTCCCAGGTGACTCAACTGTTACCACCCACCCTGTGACCCAACCACTCAAAAAACCAAACTACATGGCCCCCAAGGGGAGCGACTCTTGCCCAAGGGGTCGCTCCTCCTCCAAGCATAATCACTGGTGTCTATGACAGAATGTTTAAAAAATGCCCCCCAAGGGCTCGCTACCCTTCAAAAGATTATTCTCTAGTGTCTACTGGGCTTCTGCCCCCTCCCCCGCAGAGGGCAGATAGGCCTAAAACAGCCAATCTACCCTCCAGGGGGTGCGGTCAGAATGTAAAAAAAACATAAGGAGAGTGACCCTTGCCCAAGGGGGTTGCTCCTCACAAATTCATATAATAAATTTCCTCGCGGCCAATGGTGGGTTCTAAACCCCGGGGGCAGATTTGCTCAAAAAGGGCCAAACTAGCCCCCAAGGGGAGGCAAAACACAGATAAAATATGTTGCCTTCCAGGGGAGCGACCCCTGCCCTAGGGGTCGCTCTCTGTAATTTCTAAATGTAAAATCGCTGGCGTCTAGTGGGTTTCGACCACGCTCGGGGGCAGATCGGCTGAATAAAGGGCCAAACTAGCCCCCTGGGGAGGCCAAAACACAGTTAAAATATATTGTCCTCCAGGGAAGCAACCCTTATCCAATGGGTCTCTCCCTGCAATTTCTAAATATTAATCCCTCCCATCTAGTGGGCTTTGACCCCTGGGGGGCAAAATAGCCACAAAAAGGACCAAACTAGCCCCTGGGGGCCCCAAAATACAAATAAAAAATATTGCCCCCCCGGGGGAGCGACCCTTGCCCAAGCGGTCACGCCCCACAATTTCAAAATAATAATCCCTGACATCTAGATTAGTCATGCAAAGGGGCAAATTAGCCCTCTGGGCCAAAACATGGATAATATATGCCCCCTCTGGAGCAACCCTTGTGTAAGGGGTTGCTCCCCAAACATGTAAAACAAATCACCCTGGTGGTCTTATGTATGGCATTCCTGCTCCACGAACGTGGCCCCATTTATGACTGTTCCCTGGATAAATTGATGCTCCTCAGTGCTGGAAAGCCCCTGGGCAGCTATGCGCTATATAAAACCCCTAAACATAAACATAAACATCATGGAGCAGGACCAAACAGGCGAGGAAGGGAAAAGAAGGACTCAACTTTAGGAGTTAATTTTTTCCGGACGTGCTGGAAAACATTTACTTCCGGCTTGTCCCCGGCCCCCCTCTGAGAATGTCGGCATGCCGTGTGCGGGCAGCCGTGATCATATCACCGAGGGGGGCAGGGTGGCAGTGGAAGCACTTCCACTGCCATTCTCACTGGGGGCCTGCAGTTGGGCGGCACAAGGGGGAGAGCCAGCACTTCCCCCATAGGTAAGTGCAAGAATGGAATGGTTCCATCCTCAGCACACACCCACCATGCCTGAACATGGAACCATTCCGTCATCATCATGGAAGGGGTTAATGCCTCAGTTGTAACTTTATAATCAACTGTGCATCCAAAAAAGAAACTGTCCCAAAATCAATCCAAACCAACTTTGAAGAAATTCATCAGTTGATAAACTCCTAATATTCCTCTACAACACAAAAATGAATATTAATGGCAAACTGTATTTTCACAAAAATATCTACTGAAAGTACACCATCTTATCTTCTTAAATCTAGCGCTAAATTTTACAGTGGCCAAAATAAATCTGTGAAGATAATAATGAATTATCTCAAAATCAAACAATACAAACTACAAATTGAATCTGCGGATGACATTATAAAGTCTCAGAAATTATAAACCAGTTGAAAAAGTTTACAAAAATGTATACACACCAGTACATTGTCAGTGAAATTGCTCTCCCACCCTCGCAGCTCCATCATTAAGTGAGGCCTGCCCCTGCACTCTCGAGTGTTGGTGATCGAGGTCCTCCTCCACCCGCAGGTTTCCCTGCGCCTCATCCCTGGTGGTCCAGTGGACCTCTGTCTCCTTCCTCTCACTCTGCTCTTTCACTCGTTTTTCTACCCTTTTTTTATCTTTCACCTTTCTGCCCTTTTCTGCATCTCTGCTCTTTTGTGCCTTATTTCTGCTCATTTTCCCTTCCTCTCGCTCTGCTCTTTCACTCGTTTTCACTCGCTTTTCTACCCTCTTTTATCTTTCACCTTTCTGCACTTTTCTGCATCTCTGCTCTTTTGTGCCTTATTTCTGCTTATTTTCCCTTTTTCTTTATCCCTTATTTCCGCCCTTTACCTTTCCCCGCCACTGCTGCCCCCGCGGCCCTCCCCCAGCGCGACCGGCCCAATCCAGTTCCCCTCCCCGCTCCCACCTCCCAGCTGTCCAGCCCTCCCCGACCTCTACTTAATGGCGGCCGCTGCGGGGACAGGCGAGCATGACCACTGACTCTTTTATCTTTCACCTGTCTGCACTTTTCTGCATCCCTGCTCTTTTGTGCCTTATTTCTGCTTATTTTCCCTTTTTTCTATATCCCTTATTTTCTCCCTTTACCTTGCCCCGCCGCTGCTGCCCCCGTGGCCCCTCCCCCAGCACGACCGGCCCAATCCAGCTCCCCTCCCTGCTCCCGCCTCCCAGCTGTCCAGCCCTCCCCGACCCCTACTTAATGGGTCGATGCAGGGACAGGTGAGCAAGATCACTGACTCATTGTCAGTGAAATTGTTCTCCCACCCTCGCAGCTCCGCCATTAAGTGAGGCCTGCCCCTGCACTCTCGAGTGTTGGTGATCGAGGCCCTCCTCCACCCGCAGGTTTCCCTGCGCCTCATCCCTGGTGGTCCAGTGGACCTCTGTCTCCTTCCTCTCACTCTGCTCTTTCACTCGTTTGCACTCGTTTTTCTACCCTTTTTATCTTTCACCTTTCTGCACTTTTCTGCATCTCTGCTCTTTTGTGCCTTATTTCTGCTCATTTTCCCTTCCTCTCGCTCTACTCTTTCACTTGTTTTCACTCATTTTTCTACCCTCTTTTATCTTTCACCTGTCTGCACTTTTCTGCATCTCTGCTCTTTTGTGCCTTATTTCTGCTTATTTTTCCTTTTTTCTTTATCCTTTATTTCCTCCCTTTACTTCTCCCCGCCACTGCTGCCCCCGCGGCCCCTCCCCCCCAGCGCGACTGGCCCAATCCAGCTCCCCTCCCCGCTCCCGCCTCCCAGCTGTCCAGCCCTCCCCGAACCCTACTTAATGGCGGCCGCTGTGGGGACAGGCGAGCAAGACCACTGACTCATTGTCAGTGAAATTGCTCTCCCACCCTCGCAGCTCCACCATTAAGTGAGGCCTGCCCCTGCACTCTCGAGTGTTGGTGATCGAGGCCCTCCTCCACCCGCAGGTTTCCCTGCACCTCATCCCTGGTGGTCCAGTGGACCTCTGTCTCCTTCCTCTCACTCTGCTCTTTCACTCGTTTTCACTCGTTTTTTCTACCCTTTTTTATCTTTCACCATTCTGCACTTTTCTGCATCTCTGCTCTTTTGTGCCTTATTTCTGCTCATTTTCCCTTCCTCTCGCTGTGCTCTTTCACTCGTTTTTACTCGTTTTTCTACCCTCTTTTATCTTTCACCTGTCTGCACTTTTCTGCATCTCTGCTCTTTTGTGCCTTATTTCTGCTTATTTTCCCTTTTTTCTATATCCCTTATTTCCTCCCTTTACCTTGCCCCGCCGCTGCTGCCCCCGTGGCCCCTCCCCCCCAGCACGACCGGCCCAATCCAGCTCCCCTCCCTGCTCCCGCCTCCCAGCTGTCCAGCCCTCCCCGACCCCTACTTAATGGGTCGATGCGGGGACAGGTGAGCAAGATCACTGACTCATTGTCAGTGAAATTGTTCTCCCACCCTCGCAGCTCCGCCATTAAGTGAGGCCTGCCCCTGCACTCTCGAGTGCTGGTGATCGAGGCCCTCCTCCACCCGCAGGTTTCCCTGCGCCTCATCCCTGGTGGTCCAGTGGACCTCTGTCTCCTTCCTCTCACTCTGCTCTTTCACTCGTTTGCACTCGTTTTTCTACCCTTTTTATCTTTCACCTTTCTGCACTTTTCTGCATCTCTGCTCTTTTGTGCCTTATTTCTGCTCATTTTCCTTCCTCTCGCTCTACTCTTTCACTTGTTTTCACTCATTTTTCTACCCTCTTTTATCTTTCACCTGTCTGCACTTTTCTGCATCTCTGCTCTTTGTGCCTTATTTCTGCTTATTTTTCCTTTTTTCTTTATCCTTTATTTCCTCCCTTTACTTCTCCCCGCCACTGCTGCCCCCGCGGCCCCTCCCCCCCAGCGCGACTGGCCCAATCCAGCTCCCCTCCCTGCTCCCGCCTCCCAGCTGTCCAGCCCTCCCCGAACCCTACTTAATGGCGGCCGCTGTGGGGACAGGCGAGCAAGACCACTGACTCATTGTCAGTGAAATTGCTCTCCCACCCTCGCAGCTCCACCATTAAGTGAGGCCTGCCCCTGCACTCTCGAGTGTTGGTGATCGAGGCCCTCCTCCACCCGCAGGTTTCCTGCACCTCATCCCTGGTGGTCCAGTGGACCTCTGTCTCCTTCCTCTCACTCTGCTCTTTCACTCGTTTTCACTCGTTTTTTCTACCCTTTTTTATCTTTCACCATTCTGCACTTTTCTGCATCTCTGCTCTTTGTGCCTTATTTCTGCTCATTTTCCCTTCCTCTCGCTGTGCTCTTTCACTCGTTTTTACTCGTTTTTCTACCCTCTTTTATCTTTCACCTGTCTGCACTTTTCTGCATCTCTGCTCTTTTGTGCCTTATTTCTGCTTATTTTCCCTTTTTCTATATCCCTTATTTCCTCCCTTTACCTTTCCCCGCCGCTGCTGCCCCCGTGGCCCCTCCCCCAGCGCGTCCGGCCCAATCCAGCTCCTTTCCCCGCTCCCGCCTCCCAGCTGTCCAGCTCTCCCCGACCCCTACTTAATAGCGGCCGCTGCGGGGACAGGCGAGCAAGATCACTGACTCATTGTCAGTGAAATTGCTCTCCCACCCTCGCAGCTCCGCCATTAAGTGAGCCCTGCCGCTGCCCCTGCACTCTCGAGTGTTGGTGATCGAGGCCCTCCTCCACCCGCAGGTTTCCTGCGCCTCATCCCTGGTGGTCCAGTGGACCTCTGCCTCCTTCCTCTCACTCTGCTCTTTCACTCGTTTTCACTTGTTTTTCTACCCTTTTTTATCTTTCACCTTTCTGCACTTTTCTGCATCTCTGCTCTTTTGTGCCTTATTTCTGCTCATTTTCCCTTCCTCTCGCTCTACTCTTTCACTCATTTTCACTCGTTTTTCTACCCTCTTTTATCTTTCACCTTTCTGCACTTTTCTGCATCTCTGCTCTTTTGTGCCTTATTTCTGCTTATTTTCCCTTTTTTCTATATCCCTTATTTCCTCCCTTTACCTTTCCCCGCCGCTGCTGCCCCTGTGGCCCCTCCGCCCCAGTGCGACCGGCCCAATCCAGCTCTCCTCCCCGCTCCCGCCTCCCAGCTGTCCAGCCCTCCCCGAACCCTACTTAATGGCGGCCGCTGCGGGGACAGGCGAGCAAGACCACTGACTCATTGTCAGTGAAATTGCTCTCCCACCCTCGCAGCTCCACCATTAAGTGAGGCCTGCCCCTGCCCCTGCACTCTCGAGTGTTGGTGATCGAGGCCCTCCTCCACCCGCAGGTTTCCCTGCGCCTCATCCCTGGTGGTCCAGTGGACCTCTGTCTCCTTCCTCTCACTCTGTTCTTTCACTCGTTTTCACTCGTTTTTCTACCCTTTTTATCTTTCACCTTTCTGCACTTTTCTGCATCTCTGCTCTTTTGTGCCTTATTTCTGCTCATTTTCCCTTCCTCTCACTCTGCTCTTTCACTCGTTTTCACTCGTTTTTCTACCCTCTTTTATCTTTCACCTTTCTGCACTTTTCTGCATCTCTGCTCTTTTGTGCCTTATTTCTGCTCATTTTTCCTTTTTCTTTATCTCTTATTTCCTCCCTTTACCTTTCCCCGCCGCTGCTGCTCCCGCGGCCCCACCCCCCAGCGCGACCGGCCCAATCCAGCTCCCTCCCCGCTCCCGCCTCCCAGCTGTCCAGCCCTCCCGACCCCTATTTAATGGCGGTCGCTGCGGGCACGCGCAGCGGCCGTGGGCAGCGGGCGCACCGCTGGCGAGCCGAAGGCGCGTCAAAGGCAAGCCCGTCTGCGCCCGTTCGCGACCTGACCGCGACCACGTCAGGAACCCTGGACCACCGCCCCGCCAAAGCTACGACCCAGCAGCACTCCACGCACTCAACCCAGGCCGCAACAACAACTGCAAGCTAGCATCACCAGCCGACACCCACGGACCCTTCAGCTGTCACCGCTGCCGGCACACCTGCAGCACTGCCAAGAACACGGATCCAGCACAACCCGCCCACAAGAACACAACTGAACCGAAGACCCTGCACTGCATCCTCCTCAACGTCCGATCCCTCCACAAACACACCACAGAAATCTGGGACCTCCTCGACAGCATCACCCTGGACGTAGTGTTCTTCAGCGAAACCTGGACCAACACCACCTCGGGACCGGACATCGCCATCGCCATCCCCCAAGGATACAAGATCTCCAGGAAGGACCGCCCCACCTGCCCAGGAGGAGGAATCGCAATCGTCCACAAATCCAGCCTCCGCCTGAGCACACTCCCCGACGAGCCCACAGAACTGATGGAACACCTTCACTTCAAGATACTGGCCAGCCCCACCGCCACCCTCCGAGGAACCCTCATCTACCGACCCCTGGACCCCGCGGACGATTCGCCAACTCCATCACGGACATTATCTCCCCGCAGGCCATCGCATCCACCAACTACACCCTGCTGGGAGACCTCAACTTCCACCTCGACAACCAACTGGACCCCAACACCACATCTCTCCTGGACAACCTCCACAACATTGGACTCCGCCAGATCGTGACCGAGCCCACGCACTCAGCAGGACACACCTCGACCCCCTCTTCACTGTAGGAAACTCCATCACCTTCAGCCACACCACCGAACTCCCATGGACCGACCATTGTTGCGTCCACTTCACCTTCAGAACACCCACCATCCACAGACACCAGCACCTGCTCCCACGAAGAAACTGGACCAAAATCACCGACGACCAGCTCACCTCCTCACTCAACAACTCCACCCCAACCATCGTTGAAAACGACGACCCCAACACCGCAGCCCGAACCCTGCATATAAGGATCTCGGACAGCACCAACACCATAGCCCCCCTCAAGAAAAACAACAATACCCCCGCCAAGAAAGCCAGATGGTTTACCACCGAACCTCGAGAGTCCAGACGCACATGCCGCCGCCTCGAAAAGGCCTGGAGGAACACCAAATCCACAGAAGCCCACAACAACTTCAGAGCCGCCACCAACGCCCACCATCAACTCATCAGAGAAACGAGGAAAAAGCGATTGAATACAGAATCTCCACCCACTCGCAAAACAGCAAGGAACTCTTCAGCATCATCAAGGAGTTTGCCCAACCCACCAGCGAGTCTACCGACATCCTTCCCTCACAAGACCTCTGCGACAAACTCAGCACCTTTTTCCACCACAAAATCAAGAGCATCTACGACAACTTCGACGAAGACAACCAACACACTGAACCCTCACCAACCACCCCCGACACCCGGAAACCAGCGATTGACGACTGGACAGCCCTCACCACTGAAGACACACTGAAGACATTGAAGTCAATCCACTCAGGGGCCCCCACGGACCACTGCCCCCACCACATCTTCAACAGAGCCACCGACACCATCGCACCCATGCTCCGCCACACCATCAACCGCTCCCTGGCGACCGCCTCGTTCCCCGATGACTGGAAACACGCTGAGGTCAACCCCTCCTAAAGAAACCCTCAACGGACCCCACCGACCTCAAAAACTACAGACCCATCACCCTGCTCCCGTTCCCAGCGAAAGTCATTGAGAAAGCCATCAACATCCAACTCGCCACATTCATTGAAGAACACAACATCCTCGACTCCTCCCAATCCGGCTTCAGAAAAAACCACAGTACGGAAACCACCCTCCTCGCCGCAACAGACGACATCCGCACCCTACTGGACAAAGGAGAAACAGTAGCCCTCATCCTCCTCAACCTATCAGCGGTGTTCGACACAGTCTCCCACCGCACCCTAATACGCAGACTCTACGTCGCAGGAATCCAGGACAAGGCCCTCGACTGGATCCGCTCCTTCCTCTCCGGCAGGATGCAGCGGGTCAGACTCCCCCTTTCCTCTCGGACCCCACACCTACCACCTGCGGAGTCCCCCAGGGCTCCTCCCTCAGCCCGACGCTCTTCAACGCTCTACATGGCTCCACTCGCCCCCATCGTCAGAACCTACGGACTCAACATTGTGTCATATGCAGACGACACCCAGCTCATCCTCTCCCTATCCAATGAGCCCAACACCGCCAGATGCAACTTTCGAGAAGGCATGGAAGCCGTCGCCAAATGGATGAAAAACAGCTGCCTACAACTAAACACCAACAAAACAGAAGTACTCATCATGGGCCCAAACCCCGACGCCTGAAGCGACACCTGGTGGCCCCCCGCCCTCGGAAACCCGCCAACCCCCACGGACCACGCACGCAACCTGGGAATCATCCTGGACTCTGAGCTCAAAATGGACCGTCAGATCAACTCTGTCTCGTCTTCCTGCTTCCACACCCTCCGCCTCCTTCGTAAGACCTTCAAATGGATCCCCTCGAACACCGAAAGACCGTCACTCACGCCCTGGTCACCAGCAGACTCGACTACGGCAACGCACTCTACGCCGGAATAAACAAAAGTCTCACCCGCAAGCTACAGAACATCCAGAACGCCGCCGCAAGACTGGTCCTCAACCTGTCAAAACACTGCCACATCTCCCAGCACCTGCGCACACTCCACTGGCTCCCCGTTGAGGCGAGAATCCCTTTCAAGATGCTCACCCACGCACACAAGGACCTCCACGGCGCCGGACCAGCATACCTGAACAGCCGACTCAAATTCCACGCACCCCAAAGGACCCTACGATCAGCCCAGCTCTCCCTACGCCGTGGTCCCCCGCACCAGAAAGACCAGATCTGGAGGCCGCTCCTTCTCCTTCCTCACGGCCAAAGCATGGAACGCCCTTCCGCTCCACCTCAGACAGACAACATCGCTCCCCATCTTCGCAAGAAACCTCAAAACCTGGCTCTTCGACAGACCCCTCCTTGATGAAATGGAACCTGCACCCCCCCACCCCTAGCGCCTTGAGACCCTTACGGGTGAGTAGTCGCGCTTTAACAAACCCTGATTGATTGATTGATACATTCTCCATCCTGTCCTGAGATTCTACAGAATCTGTCCTCTGTTCAGAAACCTTTTCATCAACAGTTGGATTTTTCGACCTTAGAATCAAATATCACACACACAGATCTTCACACTGCATTACTTAAACTCAAAAAGGATAAGGCTCCGGGACCAGATGGCTTTATGGCTGAATTTTATACAGACTTCTCCAAATTATTTCTCCCTAACTTATATACTCTCATTCCGTCCTTTACTCACTCTTCTGAATTATCAGGCTCTTTTTAGATGCACTTATTTGTCTTACTCCAAAGGAGGGAAAAGATCCACAATATTGGAAAAACTACAGACCTATCTCCCTTGTTAATATAGATTATAAAACAAATTCAAAGGTCTTAGCCTTATGGCTAGAACCCTTTCTTCCAAAACCTTTGGGAAAGAAGCTATCGGGCTTTGTTAAAGGGAAGCTCCATATTGGACAATAATAGCTTGGTCTTTGTCATTCTCTCAAATTCCACAGGTATCACTGGAACCCTTGGCGCCCATTGCTCTGGATGCCGAAAATGCTTTTGATCGCATGAATTGGTCGCTCTTATTTCATACCCTCATTTGGTTTGGCTTTTGCCCTAAAATAACTACCCTGATCTCCCTTTTATATACCTCTCCTCAAGCTGCCAATTTACGTAAAAGGGCTTGCATTCTCCTATTTTACATTGAGTAGAGGAGTTTTCCAGGCTTGCCCCTCTTCCTTTTTCTTTTAATCTAAACTTAGAGCCATTTTTAACTCAGCTAAGGCAAAACACAGACTTACATGGCTTTACATATAATGCCCAGCAGATTAAACTTGATGCGAATGCTGACAGCGTTTTATGTCAGCACCTCAATCTTCAATCCCTACTTTTTCATCTGAGGTGACATCTTATGCCTTAGTATCTGGTTATAAATTAACAAAAAATGTGAAACATTACTTCTAAACAAATTCACTTTTAAGCATGATTTCTTATCCTCTAACTTCAACTGGAAACCTCAACAAATTAAATATTTTGGCCCCCAATTCACCCAATCCCTTAAAACATCTATCTCCATAAATAAAGGCAACTTTATACATAAAATAATTTAATTTACTAGTCAATGGCACCCTTTACATCTCTCCTGGCAGGGTCGTCTCAAAACTAATAAAATGATGTTGTTACCCATTATACTTTACACCATTTCCAACATTTCATTAAACATCTTCCTTAAGTTTTATACAAAATGTACTCCATACTCTCCTCTTCTCTTTGGAATAGTAAATGACCTTGTATGTCCTTGCTAAAACTAAAGGTGGAGTGAGCTTACCTGATTTTACAAAATGTCATAAAGCATTTTTATAGAGACAATCTACACATTGGATCTCATCCTCCAGAGAGGTTGATTTGGAACACAACTTCCTATCACTCTTGTCTCACCCTTGTCATTCCAAGAAACATTACGTGCAAACCTCAAAAGCTTTCCACTACAGTTTTTATAACCACCTGCAAGTTACTAGAAACTATAATATCACACACACCTAAAGATCTTCACACTTTCCCCATTCCACCATTTGGCATAATACATTTATTCAACTAGCCAATAGGCCAATTTATTGGAAAACCTGGAGGAAAAAGGGGGTTAATATGGGTTAACCAACTATTAAATCAAGACTCCTCTATTTCTTTTTCACAAGCTCAGACACTCTTTCAACTTCGATCCTCGTTTCAAAGTAAGATTCAGCTTTTACAGAATAACATTTTTAATGCTTACGCTTACTTCAAAGCCAACTTCCCATCTACCCGATTCCCCAAAATCCTCTAGGTAATCTTCTTCACACAAATCCAAAGACCTCCAGTATTTATTCACATTTTAAATGTGCTTCTACTAATAGACCTAAAACAGATACAGAACTATCATGGAAACCTAACCTAACCATTACTTGGCCCCTCTCAATGTGGAAACAGATTTGGATAAAAGTCAGAAAATCCTCCCGAGCAGCAAATACAACGCAAATG
Organism: Calotriton arnoldi; assembly: GCA_963921515.1. Classification (NCBI taxonomy): domain Eukaryota; kingdom Metazoa; phylum Chordata; class Amphibia; order Caudata; family Salamandridae; genus Calotriton; species Calotriton arnoldi. The sequence continues at coordinate 232,469 of CAWUFW010014518.1, read as the reverse complement.
CTTTTTCCATATATAATAGACTCCTTTTCACCCTGGTATCCTTGCACAAAATTCATCTGGATATTCCGAACACTTGTTGGACATGTTCAGCACAGCAAGCTGATCTAAAATATTAACTTTTACATGCCTTTCTGTCTCTACTTTCTGGTTACAAATTTGGAAACAGATTAACTCCATCTTTAATTCAAATGTGCCTTACTCCATTTCTAATGTATTTTTGGTAAGTGTATCGGATGAATGTGCAGATGCTACAGTGAGTGTAAAAATATTAGACTTGTTATTAGCAATTGCTTTTCAGCAAATAACACAGAATTGGAAAAACTCTACTCAACTATCATTTAAAGCATGGTGGTATGCAGTTTGCCATATTTGTAGACTGGACACAGCCTATATACACTCTATATCATTAGTCTTAAGTCAAAAAGACTTATGGAACCCAGTTACCTACTTTCATGCAAAATCATTCCTTCCCTCTCCACCAAGTGCGCAAGACGTTCTTCAACCTCCATGACTTCCCACTTCTGATATCACTTTTCTTCTAGTGTACATTACTCTGTATACCTTGATACTTCTTCTATGTATTTTTATCAAACTACATTTCACATGAAACTATGTACAGACTCTCTCTCTTTTCCCCTCCCTATTATACAATTGTGATGGTTTTCATATTCTAATGTATATGTATATGTTAAAATGTTGAATATTCTTTGACTGTATCAGATTCATCATAATAAACATATACTTTTAAAACGTAAAAATTATTGGCAAACACTCAGGGTGTTGGTGGATAACTCTGTGCGAGGTAGGCAGTATTGATGGATCGATGACAATGTGGAAAGGTTACTAATTGTAGTTTTTAAGCTCAGCGTCAAGAACAGATAGCAAGTATACAAATACCAATACAGGGGTGGTGGGTAACTAGCAATGAAAGACTTGTGCCCAGGGAGTATGGTAGGCAAGATGCTCCCAGTTACTGGAAAAAAACAAAGAGCAATTTGATAGTGCAATAGATTTGACCCTGAGCAACAATCTCTACAAAATCCAGGCATCAACTAAGACGTATCTGCCCCAGGTTCCAGAGAGAGGGTCAAATGAACATGCACCATGTGCCTTTAGCTACAAACAATAATGAGCATCAGTTTTCCCAGACAGAAATGTTTCAGTGCGCCCTGATAATGATATGCATCAATGGCTGTGGTACGTCTTATGCTTTCTCAGTAAAAAACTGTGCGTTTGTTGGGTAGCATAAACATCAAAACTGTGCAAGCCTGAGTCTACACACACCATCAGGATATGTTGTCCTTAGTCCTGCTAGCTCACAGTATACCATCTGCACCCTTACCCTGAAAAGGTAACAGGTGGATTATGCAACCTCAGAACATGACAACCCTGACTCCCCAAGGAAATTGTGGTAACAGATCTACAACTTTTTCGTTTGGTAACTAATGCATAAAGAAAGAGATACACAAGAAATACACAACATGGCGTTTCAATATTTATTGAAGCATTATGTTTCTTGCATAAAATACGTGTGCTGCAATATTTAATAGATGCAAACAGAATAGTGTGATCAGCAACATACAAGAATGGTGAAGAGAATGAATAATTCAAACATCGTGCTGTTTACAGAGAATACAGGCAAGCATTTACTTTATTTATTTATTTATAAAGTTTTGTATAGGCGAATGTGACCCTTATGGATATCAGAGCACTTCACAATTTTGGGTGAGAGGGATACAGTATTGGGAAGCAAAACATTCGTTACATAATTACGCAAGGCGCGAGCAAGACTCCTGTAGGTATCGGAACCCTTCACATAAGGGTAGGGCGGATACAGTAATGGGTGAAAAACATTCGAACATATGTATGTACAACGCATGCTAACAATGTTATTCCCAGGTATATAACCATGTCAAAAGTGAATTAAGACAACCGAATAGAGGGCAGTAATGGTGTCTAGGAGCCAAGGCCTATTAGGGCAGGAACTTGAGCATTAGGATTTTTTTCACTTCCTTTTGAAGGAAGTGGTGGAGGAGATTGTACGGATTTCTGGAGGAAGAGAGTTCCAAATCTTTGGGGCAATGCCAGAGAATGCTCTGTTACATGATCTCTTTTGTGGAAAATCTGTGGTTTCAGGAGCATTGTTCTTGCACTTCGTGACGTTCTGCAGCCCACTGATAGTTCTAGTTTTTGATCCAGATAGATGGGGGTCTTGAAATGAAGGGCTTTGTGCATCATGCAGGCAATTTTTAACTGTATTCTTGCCTCATATGGGAAACAGTTTAGCGATTTTAGGGCTGGGGATATGTGTTCTTTTCTTTTTGTCCCAGTGATCAATCTAGCTGCGGCATTAAGGGAAGCCCTTAGTGGGGCCAGGGTCTGTTTGGGGAGACCACATAGCATGGAACTACTGGAGTCTAGTCTTGGCAAAACTAAAGCTTGTACCGCCAATCTGAAGTCTTTCTGTGGAAGGAATGGTTTGAGATTCCTTAGTATACTCAACTGATGTTTAGCTCCCTTGGTTGCATTGCTGATATGGTTCTTCATATTCAAGTGCATGTCTAGCGTGATTCCGAGGGATTTAGCTGAATCAATAATGTGGGGGAGCAGTTGAAGGCTGTGAGGTGTTTCATTCAAAGGTCAATCTTGGGAATGTGATTAGGTGGAGCGATGAGAAGAAATTCAGTTTTGGATGTGTTGAGCATGAGGCAGTTGTCAGTGAGCCAGTTTTGAGTGTTCATCAGGATTGAGTTGAGTGAGATGATGCCTTCTGGGGAGGTGATTTTCAGATACAGTTGAGTGCCATCCACATACATATGAAAAGAATGTTCATGGAGTTCAAGGCATTTGCTAACGATTCCAAGATTAAATTGAAGAGTATGGATGATAGGACGGCCCCCTGTACGGGGCTGAGAAAGAGATTGATTCATCTTGATTCTTTGGGATCTATTTTGAAGGAAGGAAGTGAACCAATTCAATACCGACCCTGATAAGCCCATCCTGTGTTCTAGAGTAGATAGTAGTTTGATATGGTTCACAGTGTTGAAGGCAGAAGATAAGTCAAGGAGGATCAATAAGCAAGATTCATTATGGTCTAGGAACTTTAAAATGTCATCCACGATGTGCGTGAGTGCAAATTTGGTGGTGTGCCCTCTCCGGATACCAGATTGATGATGATCCAACAATTGGAATTTCTCGATGTGTGAGCAGAGTTGAATTAGCATGCATTTTTCAAGAAGTTTCGCCAGAGTGGGGATGTTGAAAATGGGATGGAAGTTGTTCAGATTGGAGCTGTCTGCGTTAGTTTTTTTTAGAATGGGGTATACCTGTGCTGCTTTTAGACAGTCAGGGATCGTGCCTTGCACTAGTGAAGCATTGACGATCTTGGACCATAAGGGGAGGATGGAGGCTTTTATTTCCTTTAAGATGGGAGGTGGAAGAGGGTCGCTGAAGTGGTTAGATGGATTGATTGAAAGGAGAGTGTTGTAAATGTCACTTTCGCTGTGGTGAGTAAAGGTGTGACAAGATGCATTGTTCTTGCGACTTAAACTAGGGGGATGAGTGGCTCTTGGTGGGTAAGTGGGGCCGTGGTTTCATACATTAGGAGAAGAGCCCTCTTTGATTCAATGTCTATATTGATACTGTTAGTTTTCTGGGAGAAGAAGGCGGCTACATCGTCACACGTAGGAGAGCCGTCACCAAGGTCATGGCAGTTGGGGGCCTTGACCAATTGTTGTTTAATGAGTTCAAAAAGCTTCTTAACTTGATTAGGTTGGGATCTGAAGAATTCAGCTTTTGCAGACTTGATTTTTTTGTTGTAAGAATTCCTGATAGCTCTAAGAAGTTTTAAATGTTCGGTGGATGGTATGGATCTCCATTATCTTTCAGCCGCCCTCAGTTTACGGCGTTCCCAGTTTAGGTTGGAGTTGAACCAAGGTTTGGAAATTTTGTGGGAGGCATTTTTATGTTGTAAAGGGGCTATAGCATCTGTGACACCAGAAATAGAGTAATTATAAAGATCAGTGAGGATTTGAACATCCTTCAAATCTGCTTGGGAAGACAAGGCATTTTTACAATGGGTAGCTAGTTCTTCAGTGTTTCCTTGGGTCCTTGAGTGATTGCTGCGGGGACCAAGGTGGCATTGAGGAGGTTAAAGGGAGTGCATGAAGCAGTGCAGTCTTGTTGAATCTTAAATTTAAATACTGTTATATTTTGCTCCTACCTAGCGCTACCTATCCTAGTGTACCTAGGGTGGGTGAATCAGCCAGAATCTGTGTAGTGTGACCTAAGTCCCCAGTTACCTGTGGGGAAGTGTCATCGGGAAGCCCGTCTTGATGGAGAGCTGGGCCTTATCCCTCACATGAGGTAAACAGGATTCAGCTGGGATGGAATTCCGGCATGAGTCGACCTCTCAGTGCCAGTGAAATGCTCCTCTAACTAAACAAAGGTGTGATGTTGTTTATATAATAAACATCATGCCTGTTGCCATGAAGAAGTCCCAGTCAGATTGCCATTGTTGATTCTACCCTGACAAAGCTGTGGCTGAGCTGACAATAATCCACAACAACATTTTGCCTATGAAGATGTGCAAATGTAAGCAAGCTAAAGTGTGTCAAATGTCAAAGTTCAAGAAAAGATGTCAAGTTTAAAAGTGAGCAAGTGAAATGTTGGTGTTCCTGCCCAGGCCTAAATTGTGACTACATGGCCCCCACTCCTTGGACGTGAGGCAAATAAAAAAGCTTCCTATAATGTATGCTAAGAGTATAAGTTAACATAAACCAAACCTTAAAAGCATTTAGCTTCTTTAATAATAAAAGCATTTAGAAACCAAATTGCATGTTAAAAAGAGAACTGAAAAACAACATTTAAAAATAATTTCAGGTCTAAAAGCAATTTTGCACAAAAAAAAAGAGTATACACGAATTTAAAGAAATCTCCACTGCTCAAAACAGCCAGAGTGTTTACATTTTTAGAGGACTAGACCAAACATTGCTGTTCCCTGCATCTGCAGGTGGCCGCTCTGTTGGCACCCCTCTCGCCAGTTCCATAAAACAAATATGTTCACATCCAACCCCCACAGTCTGCTGAAGGAGTGATGGCCAGATGCGCATCCGCAGAGGACAAGCCAGGCTAAATGTCACCAGGAGCTGAAGCATCCTAGGAAGGCTTATACCATGCATTTGGGAGAAACAAGTCAAGCAGGGCATCAGTACATGTGAGCCTTTAGGAGACCCACCAGCAGTGTAATGTTTGTAGATTGAACCGGCTGCAACCCCAAGCATACATCCAGTGAAAGTGCACAGTTGACAGTGGAATATGGGCTGCACGCAGTGTAGGCAGACAGGTTGAAAATTCAAGAACAGTTGTTATTAAGTTCTTGAAGCAAGGGAGGGTGCGCCAAAGGCCTGTATCATTATCTCAAGACACAAGAGCACATGTCGTAGTGCAATCCCCATTTGGCCGCATGGCAGAATATCCATTGCAGGACAGATAGAATAAAATCAGTAGGAACAGGACAAATGGTAAGTCTCCAAAAATGGTTCCAGCACATAGTGTATGAAAGATGGAATAACTTCGAAGACTATCTGGAAGGTGCTAACCAACCCGGAGCCAATTGACTTAAGAAAGTGCGCTATTCCTGTAGCGCTGGAAACAATGAAAATGTGGTGAACTAACTCACCAAAATGGTGTGGGAGATTATGCAAAGTACCAAATGTATCTCAGAGGAAGACCATGCAACTTGAAGATCAAATATCTCTTGTGCAGATATTAAGGCTACTTCCTTCTGGAACAAGAAGGCTTTCAGTCTGCTTAAAGCATCAAAGTTCACATTCAAAATCACTATTGAAGGCCAAATTGTCGCATCCCTAGCTATACGGGCAGGTGGATACAGTACTTGTGCACAACAGGTCACAACTCCAGAAACCGTATTAGTGAAAGGTATGATCCATGAGTCTTGTACAAGCCCTTCTCCTAGCCCCTCATATCTGCCTTCCTGATAATGTTGCAAGCAGCATTGGAAGCGAAATGTTGAAAGTGGCAGAGAAGTAAATCTGTCTATTATACAATCTGCACTCAGCACTTCTGCAACAGTAAATGGTAATTTCTCTAACTTTTCTATATGTAAAATAGTGCATGTCCTGTCCAGCCATTGTTCCTTAGTTAATTTGTATGGAAGAAACAAGTTGCTGGTGTTTAAGTGTTACCATGGGATGCACCCAGTATGTAGTGTCTGTAGAGTCCAACTTAGTAGTATAATAGACCTAAGTTGTGATTGCCAAAGTTGTAAAGAGGACATGTCACTCTGCATGATGTTGATAGCAAACAAAACAGTTTTACCCAGAGAATATATCCTAGTGGATAAGGTGGTCATACCATTATCTAATACTGCTACAGCCCTTTCCAAATTTGTTCTGTCAGTTTCACACAGTTTCTCAGCAGCTTTCTGCTGAGAATCTTTCCCCATTTCATTGTATATAGCATACAGAAAGTGCTCTTGACGTGGCTTTCAAGGACCTAACAAAAATCCTGTGAAGCCATGCCATCGGAGAAGAAGAGACAAGTGCTGTTTCACCTCTGACAATGTTGAGTGTTTTAGCCAATCTAGACACAACTTCCCAACGCTGTAAGTTGTGACCAATCCTGCGTGTTCTGTCTGCACATAATGTGAGTCTGGTGTATTTAGCCTAAACTCCTTGGTGTTGTGAAGAAAACATGCCAGACATCCATTGGTGTTAATGGCCACACTAACCATCCCTCTTGATTGGAATTGAATGTTCCATTTCTAAGCATGTTGTCAAATGTGTCCTCCGTGTAATTTGTGAATTGCTGCCAATTCACAAAATGTGCAATTGTGGGAGTGTTTGGTTTGTTGAGATCCTTTATCTTTGCTAAATCAAGACAGGACATCTGCTGCATAGTTTTATTCAGGAAAATCATTTGATGTGGTATAAGGCATGCTCTAAGTAAAGCCTCATTCCCTGAACCTGCAATTGGCTAGTTCCCTATATAGATTTTAAATCTACATAGTCTTTCCAAGAGTCAAACCCTTGTATTGACAACTGGGAAATGAAAGATGCAGAATAAATCAATTTGGTGTCAGTATGCATAGTTTTCTTAGTCCGTGAAGGTGTAAGTTTGTATTAATAGGACTCTGGGTCAGCTGGATTGTGACCTGAAACAAAAGCAAACTTCTGTGCAAATATTTTTGAGCTACCCTGTGGTGGTAAAGGGCAGTGTTCCCATTGTGTGTAATTAAATACTGCACATGGAATGCTGGCTTTGTGAAAATAATAGAGCCCATAATTGTGAAAACAGAACATTTTATCCTAATTAGCAGTTCCTTCTTTCTATCCTCACTATTAAAGAATATACAGTGCTCTAATACAGGAAGCATTTCATGCACTGTATTAATGTCCGAATCATCAGAGATAGTACCAGGAGTGATAACATAATTCAATGACATTCCAAATACATATGGTATTTTTAAAGTTTCAATTGGACCAAATATATCATAGGATACCTTATCCCAAACAATTCCATCAGGAACCGGAACAGCCAAGATTTTCACCAGGAAAGGTTTATTTGCACTTTGTGTGATGAAGAATGGGGCTTCAAAACCTCGTTTAACAGTAGAGCGTTCTGGGAGATAGCGTCAGTTCAGAAGCAGTGCAGATGAAGCGGAAAAGTAATGCAATTGTAATCCAAATGTACAACCACAGAGGGATAAGGTATGTCTTTTTGAGGCAGATGTACAATGAACGTGGTCCCCTTTTTGGAGGTGGATCAGGGTCTGACGAATCTGAAGAAAAGTCATCAAAGTTGATAAAGTAGCCAGAGGTTGTTTGCACAAGGTTGGGTGGCTCTTGAATCTGTTTAGGACAGGTATATGACTCAAATGGCGTTACATTGAGGTAGACACCATCCTTGTCTGTTTGCAGAATTGAAATCTGTGTTTCCGTACATGTTTGTTGTATGGAATTAGTTGATGTAACTGGAAGAAGTGATACTTCAGTGTTATCTGTCCCTAGCCGGGGAGAAGAAGCTTCATCGTCGGTCAAAGCTTCCAACAGGACCTCTCGGATGGAAGTGAGAGGAGACAGGAAATTACCCAGGAGCCCTTTTAGTCTAATATGTAGGACTGGCCACATGATGTGGTTTAATGAGATCTATTTACACAAAGCTCTTGTGTTTGCTGCCAGCAAGGGGTGGAAAAAATTACAATTCTGTTACCTTCAAATGCCAGGACAGGTACAGGTGCCCTGTAGGATGGCCGAATTCCTTCTTGTCCACGATATTCTCAAGGATGAGATTCCCCGATCTTTGGAATTCAATTAGGAGTTGCTAATGCTTCCTTCACTTCACCAGTAGCGGAGCAGGTTAGCTGGACATTGCTCTGAGCTTCTCTGAAGTTATTCAGTTCCTGCAAGACATCCAAACATTCACTGATGTCAAATGGCGTTCCTGCCACCACTTTACTGGGACTGTCAAGGTCTGGAACCCACATCTTAACCCCAAACAAGATCTCATAGGGAGCCCAACCACCCAGGGATTTTCTAGGAAGATTTTTGAGGGCTTTCTGGACATCGTACAGGTGGTGAACCCAACTGCCACCTGAAACTAAAACCCTAGCTTTTAAAGACTGCTTTAAGTCGCTGTTCTTCCTCTCCACTACCGTGTTTCCCTCAGGATGATAGGGAGAGGAGTACTGCACAGTAACACTCAATTTTCCCATGGTGTCTCTGTAAGCCTTAGAGGTGAACGCTGAACCCTGGTCTGAATGGAATGTGGCTACTGCATTTTTCCTGATGAAGACTTGCAAGTTCTTTATAACAGTTTGGATGTCAGCAATCGCAGTGGCCATACCAATAGGACTTGAGAGTAGAAATCCACTGCTACCAAGATGTATTTGTAAGACCCATCAGATTGTAATGGGCAGCAGTGGTCCAAATAAGCACTTGCCAGAGGATTGTTTGAGATCAATAGAGGTGTCTGTGGTGGGTGAGCTACGATGGAAAGTTTCATCTGTTGGCAAATGCCACACTTAAGGACAGAGACCTTGGTCTGTTTGTATAGACCTGGTCATCAACAGCCTTGCTGCAATAGGTGAAATTGTAGCCGCCATCCCTGCAGGAGCAGATGCTTTGCCCTCAAGTTCTGGTAGGATTAAACCTAACCTGTGATCTGAGTTTGGTATTACTTGATCCCCCACTCCTGTAATCTGAGCAAACGGAATGTTTTGCGCACTTAACTGATATGAGTATTTTGTTGTAAAGCCTTTCGGCAAGTGGGTGCCATCACACGCAGCATTGACAGCCGTCATGATGTCTCCATCTATCCGTGTGTTAGAACGAGTAGTTGCAGCGATGGCAGCAGTTTGCACTGTTGCCTTTGCGGCTTCATCAGTCATGGAATTCCCTACAACATGCATTACTACAAGCTGATGAATCAATATGTGTGTCACATGAGCCAGTGGCAAACATGCTTTTAGTTTGGCCACTTGTCCCCAAAGCAGCTTGTACTTTATCATGTACCCTTTGGATTCTCTGAATCCATTCTGGCTCCATTAGTGTAAGTACTCATTGTAAGACTGGACTCAATAATACAAATCACACACTATAAATGTGGAGAATCCAGGATCATTATTCTCAAGTGCTTGACTCAGAGTTTTCAGTTCAGCAGCTGCACTGAGCAGTCACCAAGTAACTGCGTGTAGATGTTATGAGGATGGAATTCTCCATCTTGCATTCTACCCTTTACAGCGGCACACGCCTAAGAGTATTGGTGCTTTGTTCCTATGGCAGGTTGAGCCAAACCCTCAGTATAGATGATGTAATCATACAGATCTAGAGGCGATATGCTTGTGTTTGTAGTGTAGAGTTAAATATGTAATCTACATCTGTTGCTGTCAATGAGCTGGCGCATTGTATTCATCTTAGTGTTTGGAACGCTGGTCTTTATCACAGCCTCTAAGGCTGGGACTGGAGTCAAAACACACAAAAAGGGACCCCCTCCCTCCTCTGCTTATTAAACTTGAATTATCAGGTTTAGGACCAGGGCAAAGAACAAAAACAAACTTGCAAAGAAGGTCCTACTACCCTGATTTACTTATACCACTGAAAAAATCACACCTTGAGCTAGTCCAGATCAATTTTGCAATTTTATTTAAAAGATTTCTGATTCCTTACATTTTCTCATAAAAATATTTATTTCATAATTTTTTATAACATTACTTGTATTAGAACATGATTTTTCTTCGTATTACAATAGACATTTATTTATTTTAAAACAGAAACCGTATCGCTACTGAAAACAAAACACATATCACCCCATAAGCTCTCCTGTATCACACTCCCATCTCACACACCTTTCAAACTGCATTCCATACATCCAACACATATCTGTTCAGAAAAGAACTGCGTCCACCATATACCAGCCAAATATCGATCAATTTTTTCCTTTCGGTGTATAGACCCAGACTGGACACACCAACAGTCGACCGGAGTCATGACAAATGTTTGTTTCCCCTGAGCAAATGATCCTTTTTTCACTGCAGCAATCTGTACAGTCGTCAGAATTTTTTCTGTTGGTGCAAAACGCATTTTTGCATTTGTGTATAAATGTGATTTATATGCAATAGGTACAGTTTCTCCTTCAATGGATGTGACATAGGTGTACCCTGATGTACCCGCAATGATATGGATCACCAGCTTTGTGGTGTTCACACGTGTGTGTAAATGTTTTGAAGCTAGCATATCAGCTTGTACTGAACGTAGAATTTGTATGACTCATGCTTCATAAGCTGTGCAGTTTATGGTGCTGCAACTGCAGTGTAGGCATGAAGATGCCTTTAATGTCCATTTACTGCAGGAAATGTAACCCATGAATAGAATACCTCTGTCCTGTATGCTTTTGGGCCCCAACCATGAAGGTAATGTCTACTCCTGTAATGGTGAGCCCATGTTGTTGCGACATTTGTGTAACTTCATGTTGCAATTTACTGTTATGTTAACTGGTACTGAGGCAGCCATTTGAATATGTGAAGTTCAGAAAAGGTACATCTGTGGGGTGATCCTTTGAAAGTTTCAAGCTTGAACAACCTACAGCTAATACATAGGGGTTCCATACTCAGCTGAGGAGGATTTTTCCCTATGACTTCGAATGTCTCCAGTTAGTAGATGAGTAGGGGTCTTTGGGTACACAAAAGAAAACTATTGAGGCAATCCATTAAATAAGAACCCAAGCTAGAACATTGGCGGCACCATGTCGTACAGTTTATACTTTCTCAGTAAATACTGTATGTTTGTTGGACAACATACAAGTCAAAACTATGCAAGACTAAATCTACGCACACCATCAGGATATGTTGATCCTGCTAGCTCACATTGCCCCATCTGTACCCCTAGCCAGGAAGGGTAACAGGTGAAGCATTATATTTCTTGTGTAAATTATGTGCACTGCAATTTGTCAATAAAAGGAAACAGAATAGAGTGATCAGCAATAAAAGCATGGTGATGAGAATGAATAATCCAACCATTGTGCTGTCTACAGAGAATATATATATGCAAGCATATAAATACTACTATATTTTGCTCCTACCTAGCGCTACCTATTTCAGTGTACCTAGGGTGGGTGAATCCGCCAGAATCTCTGTAGGGTGAACTAACTCCCCAGTTACCTGTCGGTAAGTGTCATTGGAAATCCCGTCTTGGTGGAGAGCTTGGCCTCATCCCTCGCATGAGGTAAACAGGAATCAGCGGGGCTGAAATTACAGAATGGGCCGACCTCTCAGTGCAAGCAAAATGCTCCTCTAACTAAACAAAAATGTGATATCATTTATATAATAAACATCACCCCTGTTGCCATGCAGAAGTCCCAGTCAGGCTGCCATTGTTGATTCTACCCGGACAAAGCTGTCGCTGAGCGGGTAATAATAAACAACAACATTTTGTGCAGTGAGCTTTTCCTTTCATACAGAATGTTCAAGGCTTCTGATAATATGACTACGAAGATGTGCAAATGTAAGCAAGCTATTTCTTGGAACACTATTCGTACAAGCATGCAAGCAAATGTTTGTCAAATGCCAACGTACAAGAAAAGATGTCAAGTTTAAAAATGAGCATGTAAAATGGTGGTGTTCCTGCCCCGGCCTAAAATATGACCATATGGCATTGCCAAGACCATGGTGACACAAGTCATTATTTGGTCCTGGTCACCTTACTCAAAGGCACATTGTAGTAAAGCAGAAAATGATAAAATGTTGTAGGCACTACATATGTAGACAACCACAGCATCCTGAAAAGAAGTCCAGGCATTGTAATATGGTGCAAACAATTTTCATAATGTTACAACCCATGGTGAGGTTCAAATTGATCAAAACCAACTCATGGAATATTCAAGTCCACTGGATTTGAAGGTATGTATTAATGTCTCCACAGTAATCGACAGGCTCATAGAGACTAGCCAGTCCTACAGATGCTCACTGCACAAAATAAGATGAATCTTCATTCCCCTGATATGTGGTCATTGGGGTAATGCAAGATGTATCTTCACTTGCCCAGCGAGCATGCTCCTTATTGGTTGGTCTCTCTGAGCCTGGTGGTGTGTGGATGTTAGTCCAAAGCTGAGAGTCCACTGTGCCCTAATTTGAGGAGGCACGAAACTTTGGCATTTTACCACAATAATATATTAACAGAATGCAACAGTCTCAAATGGAAGTAATAAAAGAATGGCAAAAACCACAAAACACGTGTCAGGATATTTCCAGAGCGACTGAGCAAGTTTTTGGCTGAAATGTATCTCAAATGTGGGTAAACTGACCTGCCCGTACCATAATGCATTTCATTAGGACTCATTAAACCCATAGAGTCTGAAACACTTATTGTGATTTACTAACAGGACCTCCTTTGAGCAGGCATCAACACCTATGTTGGTAGTGTGAGTCAATTGAGTGCAGCACACTTTGGTATTTCACCGCAGTAATGCATAAGGAGCAAATTTAATTAATGTTCTGCTCTTAAAAAATAGCAAAAACCAAAAACGATTTCCAGTATGACAGAGCAAGTCTTTGACTACAAAAAGAAGTCCAATATGAGTAAACTGAACCGCATCTTCTATGATGCCTTGCAGGATCACTGGTGCAAAATGCATGTGTGCTAATCACACCTATTAATGTTTTCAACTGGCCCCCTTCTAACAAAAGAAAGAGTCCAATGTCGATTGTCTTAGCCACTGTTGAACACCACGCAGAATTTAACAATCTCTGAATGGAAGCAATATTGTCTTTGAACAATGGAAAAACTAACATGCAACTTATTCCCTTGGTTTTTCTGTAAGAGTGAAAGGTTTGACTATGAACAGAAATGTAATAAACAGAACTGAGGGGCATATTAGCAAGGTCTTTATCGCCGATTTAGCGGCACTTTTTGCTCGCTAAAGCGGCGATATTTCTATCGCCCTATTAGCAAGCTGTCGCTAACAGCTTTTAGCGACAGCTTTATTGCGAAAGCAACCGTTTTGGTGCCGCTTTGCATGTCAGCGATAGATATCGCTAATGACATGCAAAGTAGGCGTTCCCAACTAAAAGCGACTGAAAACAGTCGCAAACACAACTTCCCCTATTACCAATGCCCGCGACGCGATAAAAAATTTGCGCTAACCGCGATTATCGCTGGAATCTAACACCTGCTAAAAACCTGACTTAACCATTCTAGTCAATGGGAGGTGGATTGTAAGGTTAAGTCCTCACCTGCCTATTAGTAAGCTTTTCATTAGCGCGTTGAATTTATCGCTGGATTTCTCGCACTATTGCTGGGTTTCGCCGCTATCGCTGGATTTTTATCGCCTTGGAGATAAGCGTTGATAATAACGCGTTATCTCCGCGATGAAATTCAGCGATAGCCGGCGATAAAAACAGCGCTAAGCGCGCTTTGCGATAATTATCGCAATGCCTTGGTAATATCCCCTGAATGTGCAATCATTAACTACAGGAGGACTAGTGGAACAAATGAGAGCGCAAACTCTGAGGTAGTCTTCATTCTATATCTGAAATGCGGTGGGGGGGTAGAGCCAAATGTGTATCTGTGTGTTCTATGGTTCCCTGGAGGAAGAAAGTACGGACACATCACTGGTAGGTGCTCTCTTAGCATAGCTGGACTCCAGTGAGTGTCCATTTCTACTGACAGCTTTCTCTCACAGGACTGACGCGGGATTTATTTTCCCGTGCTTCAATGCCCTAGGTGGGATTCTTATTTCATGTTTGCAGACATTTTTTTTTGGGCATGCACAGGAACTTTATTTTGCCTAGAAATTCACTGGATTGGCAGCGTAGCCAAAACTGATTTAATTTGCTTCCTAAACAGTGAAATGTTGGCACTTAGTTACAAGGAGATGTATTTTATATGTTGCTGATAGAATGTTTTTGGGTGAACTTGACTGAAACATTACTCATGAAGAGACACACACTCACTTTAAGGCATTGGAATGAGTAGGTGCTTCGGAGTTATATTGGAAAACGAACTAAACTTCTGCAGGTGCAACGCTATTAAGGCGCTGATTACGAATATTGCGGTGCTGTATTCCCATATGGAATTCTGCTCCACACAATTATATTCTGGATGGTTTTCCCACACGCTGATGTTTTGGGCCTGGAGATATTGACTAAAAATTCTGGCTAGTAAAATTGCTTTGGGAAAGAGCTTCATTGCTACTCAGAGCTGTTCTTGACCCTCGTAAAATGCACAAGATCAGGCAGTAATGCTCCTGCTCAGAGTATTTGGTAAATACTGGAATTAAACACCAGGTAATCAGGAATTGTGTGTGGAATACCTGACAAAAAAAGGGTCCTCAATGTTATTGCCCACTCTGTGGTTTCTGCAGAAATTCTATACAGAGATTTCAGCTTGTATCAGAAACAGTCGCTGGAATCTCCACATGACATTTTACATTACTTGCAATAGGGCCCCAAATTGCAATAGAATGAAGTTATCCATGTGATTGTAAACACAATGGTATACGGAGTGCATCATGGTAGAAGTACTGTTCGAGGGTTGTGCGGTAAACTTCGCTCCACTGGTGGAGCTCACGGAGTTTTGCTTTTGCCGCTCTACACTCCGCTTTAAGTGCGAAGTTAAGCAAAAACTCCCCATCCGCCTGTATTTGGAGTGTCAGCCAGCTCGTCCCGTCAGCTGCCGGGCCTCAAACAATGTCCACAGATGTTTCACCTCAGTGCTTTGCCATAAGTGCACAGGACTGCAGTGTGCTGAATCTACAGGTTTTGATGGGAGGGGGCACAGGAGTTCGGGCCAGGGAGCTTGTCTCTATCTCCCAGGCTTGCTACCGTACAGATCTGAGTGTGCTAGGGGTGAGAGGGCCAAGCGGGTGAGTGGTAAAAGGGCATAGTGGTGGGCCAGGGTGTAGGCAGGATCGGGTTACAGACACGAGGACAATAAGTCAAGGCTGATTGAGGAGTTAACTGTGTGATGAGAGGTGAATGGGGTATGAAATGGTGTGAGTGCGCGTTTGGTCATGGGGGAAGGAAGGTTGGATGTGACGTGGAAGAAGAGAGTATTGAGTAGGAGGACGGTGGGTTAGGACTAGGGGTGGGCGGAATTTGCGTAGTCGCGCTACGCAAAGCTCCGCGAAACGGTAAAAAATCTCCGCGAGTACGCAAAAGTTCCGCGAACACGCGGAATTGCTTGTTCCGCCCGTTCGTGATGCTTTTTTCCTGTTTGCGAATGCTGTTTGCGTGCTCGGGGAGAAATATCTTGCGAACACGCATTTTGAAAGCGCGAACAAGCAAAAAACTCCGCGAAGCCGCGGATCGCGGAATTTCTGACAATTTTGCGTTCTCCGCGGAACGCGAAATTACCCAAATTCCGCAAATTCCGCGAGCGGAACGGAATTTACCGCCCAGGCCTAGTTAGGACAATAGGAGTAACACACTAGAGTGAAGTTGTGATCAAGAGAGTAGGGCTATGGTAAAAAGGCAGATTGTCGAGGACATGTAAATCAGAAACAAAAATGAGCACATTTTAGACTCCCTGCTCACATGCAGACACCACTAGGGTCTGAAACACCAGAGAAGCTGTATACTGTTAATATCTTGCTGCACAGTATAGGGTGGCTTAAAAGATAACGCAACTTCCTATTCAAAATGCTGGAAGGTACTAACTGGACAACCCAGACATTTCTGGTGGCTTGTACCAGGGCCTCGTTCAGTGCCTCAGTTACCAGGCTCCCACAGAGCATCATAGGAATTGACGACAGGTTATTTGAATAAAGAAAGACTACTGCTCAGAATTAAAGGAGGCAACTATTATTCTTTCACAAATCTCCCCTGAAGCTTTTTCCTTCGCTCTTTTGGTGCACCAGCAGGTAGTGGTAGCATGGCTGCTGATGGCATGCAGTCCAGCACATCACACTTCTGTAGTATCTTTGGTAAACATAGCAAAATCTCATTTTCGAAATAACTTGTTTGCACTATTGTTCCAATAAACATAAGGTAACTTTGCGCACTGTCCAGAGGCCATGAAAGGAGATCGATCAGGGTAAGGTTAGGACTTGACACACGTATACACCCAAATGACACATCCATTATCGACCCCAGGAACACCCCTTAGTCGCACCGTGTCCTCCGCACCCACTGCATTCACCTTTTCCTCTAGTACGACCCACTTCTTTTCCGAGCACACTCCATTTATTTTGTCTTCTCATCCCCTTCTTTCCGTTGACAAAGACAGGAAAGTGGGAACAGTGATTGTAGTTGTACTTGGAGTCCTAAAAGTACTTGAAATCTACTCCCACCTAGTGGAAATAAATAAAGTCATAGATATATCTGTTTGAAATTGATGCAATTAATTTCGGATGATAACTGTTGTTCTCAGGACTCAGAACTCCACCCACTTGTGGAACTCCACGGAATCCCACAGAATATTTCGGGAACTCCGTGGAATTCCGCGAAGTGAAACTCCACGAGCTCCGCCCAGGCCTATGTAACTGTTCAGGGTTGGATAGGCAAGGTAGACAATGGACCTTTGCCCATGGGGCCAGCTGGTGGGTCGTTTTTAGGTCTCGGGTAGACAGCACATGCGCTGTCTCTTTGAGACATTGTTTACAGTTAGAGGGCTTACCATTTGTTCGCTTAGTCGCTCTCATATCCTTCATTCCTGTTTGTAGTGGCATGCATGTATCAAGCCTCTTCTTGTGTTTGACCCTCTAAAGTACTTGTGTCCATCCACTGCTCCCGTTTTTGCAGCTACTTTTTAAAATTCTGTTTAAGCATTCCATATAAGTGCTTGTGTTTTCACTCACTCGTTTACCCTCCCATTTGTGTTGCTTATTTTCCTCTCCCACCCGCCCCCATCCCTGTTGCTTTTCTGTCTCACCCCTCTTCCCCGTTTGTTTCTTCTATACCTCCCAACACTTTACTTGCAGACAGGGCCGTTTCTAGGGCATTGAGACCGGTGCCACTGTACCTGGTTCTGACTTCGGGTGGGGGCACCCTATCTGCAAGTATATTATTGTTTTGAAAGGATCTGATGTCACATTCCTAACCTCCAGCAATTTTCAGGCAACAATAAAAATGTCAAGATTACTCCTGTGTTTAACATTCTTGCTGGAGAGAGATCAGAGTTTCGTCTAGTGGAAGTTTTGAATCATCATAAGGCAATGCAGAGGGTTAATATGCCTGCTGCAAAGAATGTGTACCATGCATACCACAAAGTGCACATAATGTAAATAGGTCAGTGGGTTACTGCTTTTGTCAGAGAGATACTTTTGTTACTTGCAGTTTATAAGTTAAACCCCTAACATAGAACAGTGACAACTTAACAGTCTTCAAAGAGCTGCATGCAAACTGCAAGGTATAGATTACGGCGTTATGTTTTTTCCCATCTTTCATAATCCTAATGTTGCAAAAAGGGTAGAACCTCCAACCATGGTGTTATGTTTTAAATTCTGAGTTTGAGCTTCTCCAGACAAAGCACTCATAAACCATACTGCCTACCATTATGGATGACATGTAGGGGTCGAAGTACATAAAAGAAAAGTAGGGGGACTGTGATGCTGCGCACAATGGGGGTAAGGTGAGTGAGTGTGGAGGCGGGGATAAAAGCTGTGGCTAAAAAAACAAAATATTCTGTAACTTTTTTGGTCTTTCACCTTCAGGTACCTACATTTAATATAAGGCACAGATTAAATGAAAAATAAATGCTCTATTGTACATTATGAACCCACTATTAGTTAATGTACTCTAGAGGTCTGTGTAACCAGAGAGCCACCAAATTGAATCCTGTTTGGTGCAGTGGAGAATAGTGACTTGTGTATGTTAAGTGCTATGACTTCCCAGTCTGTGACAGAAAGCACTGTCTTCATGTAAGTCATTATTTTAAACTTGCATTACACACAGTATAAGATTGGCGGCTACAAAATGGTTTAAGATAAAAAAAACTTCCAAAATATAGATTTTAGTATCACCCAATCTGTATGCAGTGCATTTTGTTTTATAGCTGTCCTTTAAACTCGCACACTTAACAGGTCAGTCTTGGAATACCACTCAAAATGAACAAATCTGTGCCATCAGGAAGCTTCAAAGGATTCCATCGATTAAAGTGAATACCATCTTTTAAGCACCCTTTACATTTGCAGATTGACCAGTTGTGCACATTTTCATTTCTTTCAGGCAAGCAGGCTTGTTTAGCTGTCTGCCCTCCATTGGTTTCACAGCACAGGAGACACTCTCCCTGGCACTTAACATAATATAACATGTGTATTTGTAAAGCTCACAACTACCCAAGGGTATCTTGGCATTGAATAACAGATGTTTATTGTTACCCAACTAAGTGGTACTCATTTCATCGATCTCAGAAAGATGGAAGGTTGAGTGGACCCTCTGGGATTTGAAACTGTGGCCATGAGGTCGAATACAGGAAACGAATTAGGCCACTAAGCCACCAGAGCAGACTTGAGATGAAGCATTTTAAATGTCTGAATTAACCATTTGTCCCAGGATGTTTTTTTTCTTTAAAAAAATGTAGGGGTCCTACCCAAATTAATAAGTAACGCCCAAGTCGGGTTTATGCGCAACCGTATGTCTAGCGACAATACACGGCTCTTCTGCCATATACTAGAACAAATCTCCACGAAACCAGAGCCGGCAGTAGCTATTGCATTAGACGCAGAGAAGGCCTTCGATAAGGTCTCCTGCGCTTTCCTAGAGCAATGCATGCAGGCCTTCAACCTAGGGGAGGCTTACATTCGGATGATCATGGCCCTGTCCCAGACCCCTTCAGCCCGCATTGCAGTTAACGGCTCACTCTCGGACCCCTTCAAACTGCAACAAGGAACCAGACAAGGATGCCCACTCTTGCCGGCACTCTTTCTTCTGGCCCTCGAACCCCTCATCCAATACATAAAACTAAACGACACCATAAAAGGGGTTGACATCAAGGGTACCATAGTAAAACTTGCCGCCTACGCGGATGATATTCTGATAATAACAGAGCAACCAAAGCCCTCGATAAAGGCTCTGATGACCACAATAGCAGAATACTCCAAACTATCAGGGTATAAACTAAATAACGAAAAATCAGAATGTAAACCATTAAACATCTACTGCACGAGAGACACTCTAGGGGACTCGGGGTTAACCTGGCAGACAGGATACATCAAATACTTAGGAATATACTTTGGTACCCGACCTGATAAACACTCTACGTCACAATGAAAAATCCCTACTAGAAAAAGTTAAGAACCTATTAGAGACCTGGTCCCCGAAATTCATAACATGGTGGGGACGAATTGAAACGTTAAAAATGATGATCACGCCACTGATAAACTACCTGATAAACATGCTCCCACTCCTTCTCACAGACGATTTCCACCGGAAAATCAATAGCATGCTCACCAAATTCCTCTGGCGCGGCAAGAAGGCAAGGATTAGTATTAAGAAACTGAGACTAACGAAATCCCAGGGAGGGGTGAACCTAGCAGACTTCAAGGTTTTCCAACTAGCCTTCCTAGCTAAATAGGGAACGCAATGGGTGGCCCCGACACCCGACTACACACCGGTATGGTTACAGGTAGAGAGAGCCATTCTGAACAACCTGAGCCCACTAGCCCTACTAACGGCAAACACATACTCATACACATCTAAACCGATCTTTAAAAACACTAAAATAGCGCTCCTAAAAGTCGACAAGAAAATGGAGGTTAGCATCAAAGGGTCCAAGTCAGAATTGCTGTGGGCAAATAGCAGGATCAAATATAAAGGGAAAAGTCTTAACTACGAGACATGGATAGAAAACGGTATATGCTACCCACACCAACTTGAGAAGGGGTATCCCCCATTACATTCTCCGACCTGAAAGCAATCCACCAATTGGAAGACATAGACCTATACAGATTCCTAAAGATAAAAGCAGCCTTGACAAAGACAAGCCTAGCCAGCACCCAACCCTCGATCTTCCGCTATGTAGCAAACATCAACAAACTAGGTCATCAAGTCTCGCAAATATACAAGCTACTACGCCCGAAAACCACCAAACTTAATGCCAAAACAACTGAATACTGCGATAAACAGATCCATCCCCCGCTAAACGACCATGAGTGGAAAACTCTGTGGGCCTCGGCCACGCGAAATAAGATCACCCCAGTCCTAGCACAAACAAAATTCTGGCTACTCCACAAAACTTTCTGGACCCCAGACCGTCTACACACACTAGGCCTCAGGGAAGACTCCCTCTGCTGGAACTGCAACATAGAGAAGGAGACCTAGCGCACCTTATCTTCCACTGCCCAGCACTCAAGGTGTTCTGGGGAAGGGTATTTGATTTCATAGACAATGTGTTTAAATGCAAACTAACGAGGGATTTTGTCTCCCTCACCACGGCGTTTATGCTAACTGATCTCTCCTCTGAGAGAGAGATGGAACTAATGGACCTACTACTGACAGCTGCGGTTAAACTTGTACTAACCAACTGGAAAGACACTAGCAAAACTAGCTACAAAGGTTGGATCAACTGGGTCACTCACCTCAGAGGAGCGGACCGCATGGCTCTGCAGCACTCCCCCTGGAAAGCGTCATCAAGGGGGCTGTGGGATGCTCTGGACAGGTCCCTAGACCCCTACGAGCCTCCATAGACAACCGACCCTAACTCCTACTGTAACGACCCACGGCCCAAGACTCAGCACAAGTATGAACCGGGTGAACTCGAAGACGAGCTCAATAACCTCGAGTTATGATATACGAAATGCAGTTGATATAACCGGCGCTAATGTTAAGCCAAGAATGTATACCTCTCTACTTACCTGTCCTATCCTCTTTCTCTCTCTCATTTCTAACTTGTCTGTCCTTTCCTCCTGACATATACATCTCTATCAAAATCTAACCAGCAAGAGGTTAACCGCATAAACAGCACTGTACTAATGTTCTAAGCCAGTTGTGGCTAACCCTGCAGAAGTATTTGTGATTGTATACAGTATATAAAAATAATAAATAAAAAATAAAAAATGTAGGGGAACGGCTTTTTAAATCAAAAGGTATGGGCAAATCGTGCCCCTCAGATTCTTCCCACTTTGGCCACTGATGACATGTGACTTGTTCAAAACCTTCATTTGGTCTGATTAAAAATAGACCATAAAAGCACATAAAATCTAATATAGATCCATAATATATCAACAATATAAGTGCAAATGTACTTTAATTTAAAAAACAGATACAAATAAGTTTACATTAGTGTAAGTTAAGTCACCAGTTTCATCATACGTCCAAATTAAGTAGGAACATAAGCACAATTTTCCATGTCACAGTTGGCTGAGATTAAACGAAAATAGCGCAAGAGCGGAGAACAAAAACCTTAAATAGGGTCCGCCATGTACTCCAATCCTATACATTCCAAAAGGGCTTTATTCGATTTCAGATATAAAAACGTAAAAGTACCGTAAATTACACATTCATTAAAAGTTTCTTGTTCAAAGCATGAATCATGTATAGCAAATCCATAGATGGTTTATACGCTTTGTCCCAATACGAAGCGAGGGCAAGAAAATTTTTCTTTCTAGCGTAAAAAACGGCCCAAAGAAAAGATGACATACCGCAACAGATCTCCACAGTAGGCAATGATTGCAAATAAAAATATGCATGGCGACATTGTGTGAAATTAAGTGATCTTATAATTGGTAAAATATAGCGCTTCCTCAAATGACAATAACATTTACAGAAAAGAACCATGTGCATGGTGTTCTGGGCCATCGCACAATCGCAGGGACAATTAGTTAGGTTTGTAGACCAATCATTCATTTTTGGAAAACTGATTAAGTGGTGGAAAATGTCCAATCTTAAAAGGGTCGGGACAAACCTATGCCTGGGGTTTATTACAACTTTAAGATAGGGTTGCATTTCGAACGCGGTTAGAATCTGTCATTTTTTTAAAACACTAAGCTTTGAAATTGTAATAGTCAATCTGAGATTTTCCAAATACGTCTTGCCTTAGTTTTTCAGAAATTTTCTACTGATAAATTCTAATGTTTCAGTCTTCTCAAAGTAACCAGGGTGCCCCAAGTCGCAAAAAAACATTGGATATATGCCAGCCATGGCATGCGTGGGTATAAACTTGACTTAAGGCTGTCCCTGATAATAGCACGATTTAAGCCAGTATGTTCTGAAGTACAGACTTTGTGCCAGAGTAAAATGGGCAAAAGACACACACAGATGATGGACGGAATGCAGATCAAATCAAACATTCAACCCCAGTCAAAAGATCTGGGTTAAATCCATTGTTCTTTTGCTCACCATGCCACCCCAGTTTGGATCCAGCCATATGCAAATCAGTCTTGACCCTGTGCCTCATGGGACCAGTCCAGCCCGAACTGCCAAGCCAGGTTCTCCCTGGACCGGAAACAAGCATCCTGGGACTAGTTTCAGGGCATCACCCCTCATCAGCCAGGCTAGCCTGAATCCAGTGGCACAGTGAGCTCAGGACCCATGTCTGGGCATACCTGGCGCACTTAGGGAGAGAAAGCAAAAGACACACAGATGAAGGATGGAATGCAGAGCAAATAAAACATTCACCCCCAGTCAAAAGATCTGGGTTAAATCCATCGTTCTTTTGCTCACCATGCCACTCCAGTTTGGACCCAGCCATATGCAAATCAGTCTTGACCCTGTGCCTCATGAGAGAAGTCCAGCCCGAACTGCCAAGCCAGGTCCTCCCTGGACCGGACACAAGCATCTTGGGACCGGTGGCATCACCACTCATCAGCCAGGCTGATTTGAGTAAAATGGGCTGCAACATTATTAGGTCTGTAAGAAATGGAGCTCCCAGCTCAGCGTGGCATATATGTACTGAAGCACTTTTAGGGGTAGCAAGAAGACACCTAAAAAACTCTACCATTTTCATGGCCGTGCATTTGTGTACCCCACACGCCCACCCCATGAAATGTTACACTGAGGCATTTAGCTTTATAAATCATCATCATCACCTCAGATGGATTAGAGCCCAGTCCTTTTGCAAAGTTTCTAAGAGCCATGCAGGCTTTGTTAAATTGTAGCTTCCTGCTGGCGATGTCCTGATTCCATGAACCATCTTTATCAATTAAAATCCCCAAATATGAGAAGCTGTTTGTAAAACCAATGTTGGTGCCATTTACTTACATATCTAGCAAGTGGTGGTTTTCCTCCTACATTTCATGATAAATGTTTTAGTTTGATTAACTAACAGACTAAGGTCCTGCATATATTCAACAAAATTTATGAGTAAGGTCTGTAGGCCCAGTGGAGTTCGAGCCATGAGAACGGCATTGTCAGCACAGAGGAGGCGGGACAGGGCGGATTTCTACTTGTGGGGGATCTTTAGAAGATGCAATAAGTGCAACACCAACACTGTTTATATATAAGGAAAACAGAAAAGGAGCTAGGATGCAGCCCTGTCTCACCCCTCCTCCACACTAAAAGCTTCAGTACATTCTCCCCTGGTGCCATATCTAAACCTGGCTTTAAATCCAGTACAAATCCCTCTGGAAGCTAATAATCGGTGCCTCCACTCCCAGATCTCTCATTATTAACCATAATTTGGCGTGGATAATGCAATCAAAGGCTGAAGACAGATCGACAAAAGCTAAGTAGATGTTCCCCTCCTTGAGGTTGACATATTTTCCGATTAGCATACTTAGATTGAGACTCTGCTCTATTGTCACAATCCCAGAGCAGAAACAGCATTGTAGGACTCACAGAATATCGTATGTTTCCTTCCAGGCTTGTAGTCTGTTCAAAATAATGCGACCTGCTATCTTCACTAGAGAATCAAGCAGGGAATTTAGTCTATAACAGGCTGAGTTTTGATGGTCTCCATTTTTAGGTCGAGCATTCGCGACCTCTTTTATATACTTTAGTATATACTTATATGTGTATGTACTTTGTGGGCTCTGGAGATCAGCCCTAGGACTTGTCTGCTTCCGCTTAGGGACTTTTTCTGTTCAACTGCCTCTATTTAACTGTCTTGATAGAAAAAGACCAGTAGAGGTCAGTGAAATACCAGAATTGCTTTCTGCTGAGGGACGCTTTTTTATTTTTCTGGCAACTGCCTCTATTTAACTTTCCTTATAGAAACGACCAGCAGAGGTCAGTAAAATACCAGAATCACTTTAGCATTCTCTAGATTCCAGTCCATAGAAATTGTCTTCCACAAGCACCCATAGACAATAATATTTTTTTCAAATCTTGTATTTTCAGTGATATGACCACCGAAGGCCCTGATTTTATATTAAAAACAGAGCTTTGGACTATACCATTTACCACTGAAAGGCAATATTGCTCCACATGTGTTCCCATACCTGGCGTGTCACGCAGTTTGGTGCTTACTTTCCCTCCATGTTAAAGAACAGTAGATGTTTTAGCACCTAGGCTAATGTGCTGCATAGCTAAATACATATAAGGTCCCAAAGGAGAGACCGATTGCATTGCAAATGCTTGTTATAGATTGGGACAATGTTGTATTCTGCCCTTGTTGTTAAAAAAACAGTTTTACAGCATGCCCTCAATACTAAGGTCAAAAGGGGCCCCCATAAAGCAATGTTGGACTTATACAAATCCATTGGAATTGCATCTGGTTCAGGGGCTTTCCCACCTTTACTTGCATTTACTTCATTATTAGCTTCCTCTAGGCTAAAAGGAACAATGGCGGAGGTTTGGGAGGAGTCTTCAATTTCATTATGACTATATCCCTGTTCTAGTGCTGATACAGCATTAGGAAGGGAATAAATGCGGGCGATGTGCTTTATCCAATCTTCCTCCAGTATAGCCAACTCAATCCTAGGAGCCTTGTCTGCTCTCAGTGGTGAGGAGTTAATTACTCGCCAGACATGTGATTCTTGTACCTTGTAGTCCTCTGTCTTATATCACAATTCCTATACACTGATTTACACATGTATGATTGATTGTCTCTGTGTAATATGTTTGTGATGTAAAGTTCTCTGACACCCTACACCGGTATGAGTGGCTCTATAAAACGAATTAAATGCATCTGAGCGAGAGTGGTTATGAAGACTTGAGGGGCACTGTTTTAAAAGGTGGCAGTGAGGGAATCAGTGGCAGAAGTGGTCACTGGGGGCACCAACAAACATTGTCGTACTGGGCACCACCAGCAGTAAAGCCGGCTGTTGAAGCGTGTAGATTCAATAAGCATGCAGGTAGTGATTTCAATACTCTTTATTTAAGTATGATAGAGCCAATGTGGGAGCACATCCACGAAGCGTCTGCCCAGTTCTGCTGTTCCGATGTAACTGCCTAACGGACAACCGTCCTCCAAGGCTGGAACATAAAACATGAGAGTCCTCTTAGAAAATGCACTTTCAGTTTACATGACACACACAACATTGAATGTGCAATACAGACTGTGGAACATGACCTCATCATAACGAGGATATCACACTGGCCCTGCTTGCAGAGCTTATAAATAACCTAAATAGAGACAGTAAAACACAACTACAGCTTCCGGGACACTGCCTTCTGAGTTCAAACACTGTTTAACTTAAAATTAAAGCTGAGCTTGTTTCATATACGGTCATTTAAAAAAAAAAACTGTTTGTCTAGGGTGTTTTTTTACAGGTTTTGGAGGCTTGTGTATGAATGGCCTCTGAATTCTGCAAGTCCAGTAGAAAATCTATTCAATTTAACATACAAACAAACATATATTTAATTTTACAGTCAGTTCGTTGGCCGCCCTGCTGCACTTCTCACTCTCCTGCATTCACAGTGCAGCAAGAGGTGCCCACCGGTGCCCTCTCGGAACACATGCAGCAGGAAACAGAGATTCTGAACAGCAGCACTCCATCAGAGGGACACAGCTCACTGATAGGGGGCAGAGATTACCTCGGATATCGCTGTTCCCTCTCTTAAACCACTCACATGCTCCCCTTTTCGGAGTCTCATAACTTTAAGATTCAGTTCTTGGTGCCTCTCTCTGGCCCACTGAGATTAATATAGTGCCGTTATGTGTACCTGTCAGAGGCTCCTGTGTGTATGATTTTGCTGTAAGACACATAGTGCCATTATCGGCAACACACCCCACCCACACAACCACAGTGCATGCATGCTAAGTAAATAAATACACAACACAACTTTTGTTTGGGAAAATATTGCTGCAGGTTTATTCCATACAAAAGTATGCAATATGGTGGGTTATCTTACGGGTGATCCAAGGGCAGGCAGCTGTAACCAACCTATGCTGTCCTGCCCACCTGATGAGCCAAGCAGCACTGTGGAGAACCCAATCAGTGCTGCACCTTATGGGGTGATCCTCTTTCCGGATCACGTGACACATTGGTCCCTTATTACTCACGCCCCTTTCAGGGCGGAGCGTAGCAAGGCAAGCCCCCGGTTGTTCAGGCCCACAACCGTCCGAAGGACTAACGGGACGCCGACGCGGTTTTCCAGGAACTTGCCATGAGGCTCCTGGGATTTGGCTCTGGCACCCCTATTGTGCCCTGCAGAGGTACCCTTATGTACCCATTTGCTTCCAGATCGCCCTGTAACTCCGCCTGCAACACAAAAGAAAACATTACAACATTCCATGTACCTTGCCTGCCATCCCCACGCCGGGTAAGCGGTAGGGTGGGAGATGGCATGTCCGGTGCAACAGAGGACGCCCGGATGGCGGGGTAAGCATATATACCCCCATTCCTCGGCGCGCCAGAAGTGTCGCACCTAGCGTGCCACAGGCAAGGAGGGGGACTCCTCCCTGAGTCCCGGCATAGAGGGGGTGGGTTAGTGCCCAAATGGCACTAAAGAGCTGCCCTTTTAGGGTGGCCCCCTGCGTGGGCCGCGGGCAGCCACATAGTGCCATTATTGGCAACACACCCCACCCACACAACCACAGTGCATGCATGCTAAGTAAATAAATACACAACACAACTTTTGTTTGGGAAAATATTGCTGCAGGTTTATTCCATACAAAAGTATGCAATATGATGGGTTATCTTACAGGCGATCCATGGGCAGGCAGCTGTAACCAACCTATGCTGTCCTGCCCGCCTGATGAGCCAAGCAGCACTGTGGAGAACCCAATCAGTGCTGCACCTTATGGGGTGATCCTCTTTCTGGATCACGTGACACATTGGTCCCTTATTACTCACGCCCCTTTCAGGGCGGAGCGTAGCAAGGCAAGCCCCCGGTTGTTCAGGCCCACAACCGTCCGAAGGACTAACGGGACGCCGTCGCGGTTTTCCAGGAACCTGCCATGAGGCTCCTGGGATTTGGCTCTGGCACCCCTATTTTGCCCTGCAGAGGTACCCTTCTGTACCCATTTGCTTCCAGATCGCCCTGTAACTCTGCCACAGCTCTGGAGGCAGCCTCCGTCACCGCCAGAGCCCCCACCAAAACAGCTATACTCTCACCTGCAACCTCTCATCTCTAGAGCCTCCTGCAAATCTAGAAGGAAGAGATCCATCACTACTGGTGATAAATGAACCCCATCTTATCAAAGTACCCTCTCACATTAGCTCGAATCATCTCATGTCTGATGAAACCCAGACCCCTCTGATCTGTGAACTTACGCATTGAACTATTAACTCTCTTCCGGGAATGTTCAACGGCCTCCTCTGACTTAGCCCCATGCCACACTCTGCGGGGAATAATCTCAGACCACCCGAGCTCACATTGACCTGTGTATTTGCTGATCACCCCTAATTCAGCTTTCATGGCTTGTAAGAGTGACCTCCTCCCCATGGCAATGAGGTTGTTGCCCCCTAGGTGTATCACTAAGAAATTGGGGGGAACCCCCCCTTGGGCCAATCTCTGAGCAAGGGTGTCCCCCTGCACTTGCCATGCATCCCTTATTACTTATGGGAATTTCGCCTGCTCAGCTCCCTCTGTGGTGAAACCCCCTAGGCATACCAGCTTAGTTAACCTGTCTGCTTTAATACAGTGCGCACTGTCTGCAATATGGTGCCTAACATGCAGGATTGACTAAGTTCTACCTCCCCCATACTAGATTATTCCCCGATAGGAGGGGAGGGGGTTCACACTGCCCACCCTGTGCAGCCCAAGCAGTGGAAAAATGTCCTGCCCCGTTACATTTTAATTTTTGTTGAATACTGGACGTGCCAAATGTTCTTTTTACATAGTAGCCTTTTGTGCTTGACATCCTGTTTTCCCCATTTATTGGGACAGCAACACACTATGTTGGCTGACATCGTCCCCACCCAGCGTGGCTAATCTAGCTAACTGGGCGGGGCATTTGAGCTTAACTGCAGCAACATGTCACCTACCCCTGGTTCTGGGGTGCACCTACTTCGCCCCGTTGACCAGACAATTGCACAGACCCCTTTGATTGCTAAACCCTGGTGAACACCTTATTGGTGTCAAATCTGGTTTAAACAATATATGTATTGTGCCCACTATTGGCGACACCTCACCCTTTCGTGTAGTGACAACATACGCAGCGCACCCCGCTTGCTTAACTACCGTCGGATCACAGATGCCAGTACCTGCTAACCATCTCTGACCCTGGATGCTTAAACCTGCAAAAGTGTCGGATTCCCAGATTCCCAGTTTCATGTTAGCTGCAGTACACCTTCAGTGGATCCGCTGGGAGATACCACAAACCGCATTGGTCATGAGAACCTTAAGAAGCACCCAATTTTCACCTGGGCGTACCTCTAAATATGACTGGCTCCACACAGCTGTAAGGCCAGAGACACACATATATTAAACCTATTTACTGGTTGTTGCCACTTGGCACCCTTCTGGTCGAAGCTCTGTGTTTTTGTGAAGCACGCGTGCCCCTGGGGCATGATGTCGCTGAATAACCGGTGTATGTTACCCACTTGCTGATACTATGTATCGCTAACTGCTCTACTTGGATTGACGGAATGCTGAATGCTTCCTAAGGACTGTAGACTTACTGCTCCAACCCAGTTTGACCCCAAAACTTTGGGACAACCTAAGGAGTAACCATGCCCTTCATGGTACATCTACCCCAGCGTTGACTATCAACGTATTTGGGACACAGGTCGCAGAAGATGCCCCTTCCAGTCTCTGGTTCTTTCCCATGGAAGGATAACCCAGGGGGCAGACAAGTCTGTGGGAACCGGAGGGGATCAATATGTGCAAGTACCTGCCCTTGTCTGAATATTGGGAATGCCAAATGGTCTATAATACCTTGTCGTCATTTGTGCTCTACCGCCGTGTCTACCAAACTTTTTTGCACCGCAGTCCACTTGTTAGATGACAACTACCACAACCCGCCTGCTGCCCTGGCTAAAGCGCGGGTGAATATGTCTTAACTGAGGCGACCTGTAACCTGCCCTTGTTTGCAGAGGGCACATTTTAGCTGCATCGACCAGACATAGCAAGACGCGACGAGATTGCGAGCCCCACTCCCACACAACTAGAATTAAACATAGTCCATCAGGGGCCGAGGCCTTGCCTTTGCGCTCTGTGGTGTGACCTGGACTGCTAAGACAGGGCGTCAATACACCAAGAGGCCCCTGACGCCAAAGCTGAAGCCCGGCCGTTGGGCTTTAGCTCCCTCCCTAGCCAGAACTGCCCATACTTGCAGCGCTCAATCCCACCCGGATCATACTCGTTTGCCCAGTCCAGGTTAGCCTAGGTGAATGTTCCCTCTCAGCCCTGTATGGGGCCTACTTCACCCTCAAGGAAATGCCTCTTCTCTTGAATTTGAATGATGCAACATTGAACTGGCGGCTACCATTGCTACTCACGCCTGCACATACTAGGCCCAGAACAGGCGACACTTGCTCTATAATCCCCTGGATTCTTGCCTGGCATTCCTTATGTCCAGCTATACCAATGGATAATGGCTCTTACTTGATCAGGATGACCCGCAAGACACATCAAACCCGCAGAGACAAGGTGGGGATGCTAACCTGCCCCAAACTCTGCGGAAACAGCCTGCGCAGGCTTACGACAAACCTCTGCGAAGCTTTCCAACCAACAAAACTGTCCCCAGTACCCCAGGGGCCATGCCACCATTCCTTGGCCTGAAACTATGCACAGGTTATAGAAAATTTCACACGCTCAGTGAATGTGAGATTGAACTTGTCTCTCAAACTTAAGCCAGTAACCCATAGGTGAGGTCTGGCTCTCCCAAACGTCTGCTAATGGTGGGAACAGCATGTACAGCTACCTGCCCTTTCTTGAATACTGGGATTGCCTAGTGTTCCTTAATACCTGGTAGCCCCTTGTGCTCTAATCCAGTGTTTCCCCAACTTTTTAAACCACAGCGCACTTGTAAGGTGTGACTTCCCAGGCAGCTTGACTGATGGCATTGTGAGCGTTGCTGACATTGAGGGAATTTCACGCTTGCAACTTGCAACTATAGCGATTATTTAAATCAATATGATACTGTGTATATGAAAACTATGCCCAGGTAATTGAAGCTCTCCCACGTGAAGTAGCAGTGAGCATTTTTGGACTAGTCCATCAAAATCAAGCCAGCCACCACCCTAGATGGAGTCTTGTACTCCCAAAATTCTGCTGATGTAAACCAGGGTGGGCAAGCTAGTCAGTGGGAACAGGAGGGGAACGATATGTACAAGTACCTGCCCTTTATACAATAATGGGGATGCCAAATGTTTTTAATCCATTGTAGCCCATTTGTGCTCTAACACAGGGTTCCCCCAAATTATAGCCCCGCAGCCCACTTTTAGATGACAACTTCCACAACCCGCCTGGCTGCCATGGCTATCGGGCGGGTGATTTTAGCCTCACAGGGAAACCTGTAACATGCCCTTGTTTACAGGGTGCACCTGCCTTGCTGTATTTGACCAGACATTTGCGCAGGCAATTCTGTTGATGGACTATGGCGAACCCTGAATGGTGTCACTCTGGTATCTGTGACTGATGTCTATCGTGCCTCTGCCACTGAATACCCTGATTTGGTTTGGTTGTGCAACACCTCTGCTGGGAGACTACTATGTTCCTTATCCACAATACTTTATTACATCAATCAGCGTAATCAGAAATCTGTTATACGACCTCCAAGGATGACGGGCTGGGTGGCCTGCCGGGCTCTGAACCTGTGACCATGAGGTCCTACGCCCACCCCTACCTATGGTGTCTTGGTCCGTGGCCACTAACCACTTGTCTGCCTACCATACCGGGAACTTATGCTTTGTACCCCTGAAGCAGTGAGAGGCCACGCTTGCAGCGCTCGTAACTACTGATTAAGAATTATCTGCACTGGACAGAAACGGAAGTGCTGGTCGGTATTGCCTGACGGGCTGATCTGAGTGCTGCCCCTTGCCGCCGGGTCATCCTACCCTATTGAAGCACCCTCTGAACGACCACGGAAAATCAACCCACCTCAAAACCACTCAGCACCGCCCTAATTTGGCCCGGACCTGCCAAAACAACGGAACCACCGCCGGGCTCGGGCTCAACGTCACGAGTGGCGGGTCTCTCAACACATGCTTATACCCATCAAGGCAGGCGCCTACACCGCATCCATATTCAGTCAAGCAAGCAACCATGCCCCCATCACCCTAAGATACCCATGCAATGCATCTTCCGCTCAAAGCGAGCCATATTCAGCGCCTGCTAATGATTGCCTTGCCCCACGTCAGGACAGCATCACTGGATGTAACATGGGCACAGCCTCGTCAGCAAGTCAGGACTTTTGACTTTGACAATGGATGCTAATTGCATCACGCTCCTGATGACAAACAGCTTGCCTTTCTATGTTAGAGGTCAAAAACACAGGCCCCTGCCGTGGGTGCCCTGATCAGCTAGCCCCTAGACCTGTACAATACAATAGGGTATTGCCTGTAAGTGCTGTTGCGCTGTGCGAGGCTAATCTCGGGATGTCGTTGAGTACTCACTATCCTGTGTCTTGCCTACACACCCCTGTGTTTGCCCCCAGGCCGTGCACACATCCTGCACCGGGCGGGAGGGGCCCTCTAATGCAGTGGGACCTGTGATGCAATCTGCTGATGTAGCTCGAATTCTCCTGAGGGCTCCAACAGTCAACCTAATAATGGAAAAGAACGCCCACTAGGTCTGTACCCTTCACTGTATTGGCATTGTGAGTGGTCCTATATAACTAATTTAACCAATTGTGTGCCTGTGTGAAAGCGGCTGCGATGCATGGTTCATGCCTTGGCTGCTCAAAACACTTACGCGCAGTAAAATGTGCTGACATCGACACTGAGGGACTCTGTCGTTAATTAGACTTGCCAGCCAGACGCAGGGATATGATAGGGCTTAGTGTTCCTAATGTGCATAAATCCAGCTGCACAATGTACTCCACTGAGAGCACCCCCACGCGCTAGACATGGCGGAGGCTGATAGGACCTAGCACATACTCAACACGAAAATGCAAGAAAAACGGCAATGCCCACCATCGCCAATCGGTCCTCTCGCGCCGCCCACCCCGGTCGCCAAGCCAATGCTACCCGATCATTTTACCCCCGACACCACCTGTCAACCCAAAACATTGGCAGATAGGGGATCGAACCCACAGCCTTGGGGTTACTAACAACAAGCTCTAACCCACTGAGATAACCATCCACTATCGGATTGAAAACAACCTTCGGCGTTGGGGTCAAAGACCGTAACCACTATGCCACTGCAGGGATTCTCCACCCCGTTGCACCGCCAACCACCGCTGAGCCGCCCGCTCCTTCAACATAACCCTAGTTGCCGTCGGAGAGAGCTCCGTTTGGACAGGCTCACCAGTTTCGCCGATCCCACTACCGGGAGTGCGATACCCCTTAACTAAACCCGCAAGCGATGTAGCCCACTGCCATGCACTGGTGTGCGCATCACCACCTCTCTCAAACGTGACCATACCACGGACCCACCGACAAGCCACATCATCGCCCGCACAATATGTGCTCTGAGTCGGTCCCCCAGGCACTCCTGTGTGCCACCAATTTCTGATGTTTCTCACATTGGGGGGAGGGTGAGCACCAGGTAACCCATGTCCGCCTCTCCTGCACAATATCCGCAAACCGATAGGTGAATGTCCCTAACTGCAGCTGCGGGTGCAAAAGTCCCCATGCGGCGCTAGCAACAGTGTATGGAGGAACGGCTGTCCTGTACACGCTGCTCGCCAAGGATGCTGTACATACAGTTTCCAGTCACTCTGCACCACCCTTAGGCGCAAGCCAGCAAGGACACCCCCGCTCCACGTTGTTGGCACTTGTAAGGTTCCCAATTGCTCCTAACATACTTTGCGCAACCCAGCAGGAACACCCCCTGGTGGGTGCAGCTGCCCCCAACGCCACGTCGCATAGTGGCACAGTTGCACTGAAGCCTGCCAGAAAGAACACCTCCTGGTGAGTGCAGCTGGTCACCGCTCCACAAAGTTGGGCGGATGTCGCCAGCCCAACCCCCGGGAGAGGCCCCATTATTAGGTCCTCTAATACGATCTAACACGGTCCAGAATGCGGCAGTTTTCAAACATCACTAACGTCATTCCACTTGGCCCCTTATCTGACGAACTGGAAATCGAGATGTTCCCAATAATCCGCACAGAGAAACATGTCAACGCTCCTCTGCTGCTGGCCAAGCTCCGACGCCCCCTCTGCCCCCCCCGTGTCTGCCCCGCAAGTAAAAGTTCAGCGGCCTGCCAAGATCTGAGCCTGTGGCTGTGAGGTCAGACACGGGTTTCTCGACACAATCCAGTAAATGCGGATTGCTAATCTTTTAAAAGGACCGTCCATAAACATTGTTAGGTCATCTAATACGATCTAACACGGTCCAGAATGAGGCAGTTTCCAAACATCACTATCGCGATTCCACTAAGCCCCTTAACTGTGACGAGCTGGAAATCAAGATGTTCCCAATAATCCGCCCAGAGAAACATGTCAACGTGCATGATAACCACGCAGAACCTCTCCCAGACTGGCCACTAAAACAAGACATTACACCGAGAATGTTCAATTAATCTATACAGTGCTAGTAATGAAATTGCAGGAGAAAACCCATTAAATGGTAATGACAAAACTCTGGCGTGTACGGAGAAACCGTAAAACCGAGGGACAGTGCCACCCGGTGGCCTAAACACCTCACTGCGCCCAGAGTATGTACACGGACGAGCAATGGGTGTTAGTGCTCTTTGGAAACTTTCTTTACCACGATTTTGAACATCCTCCTCACCCTGCGAGGGGCCGGACCCACAAATTTGTGTTTGTGAGCCTACCATTGTTGGCCTCTATAACCAGCCACCCGTTATGCAATCCCGCACAAAACCAAGATTTTACAAGGCACATTCAACGGCAAACGGGCAAAGAAAATCCTGCAAGAGTTTCCCTCTTTGACCTCGAATCCCGATATTAGAGTGTGACAAAGACTGGGGTTCAGTGACCGCCGGTCCCTCTACTCAAATGACTCCAATGCTCCACTCGCCGCCGCAGCCCTCGTTAACGCTGCACTTCTGCCCGCAAAGTTGGTCGCACCAACTGCAGGGTCTACCAATGCCTCCACGCACCAGTCCGGCACAGCGGGCTTGACCCTCAAAGAGTTCCTACCGGCGGTCAAAATCTTACACGTAGAAGAGCAGAGGCCACAACACCAATTAAAAGACGCGAGAACCGAAACGCCAAGACTGCTCACCTCAAACAACCAGACCGAAACAGCCTGCCTCTGCTCACCTCGCAGCGTGCCAAACGGCGACAAGGGTAGTGGCCCAGAGAGACGGCGTATCCAGCGCAACAGAGAACGCCCGGATGGCGGGGTAAGCATATATACCCCCCATTCCTCTGTGCGCCGGAAGTGAGGCGCCTAGCGCGCCACAGGCAAGGAGGGGGGACTCCTCCCTGAGTCCCGGCATAGAGGGGGTTGGGTTAGTGCCCAAATGGCACTAAAAGGCCGCCCTTTTAGGGTGGCCCCCTGCGTGGGCAGCCACAGAGTTCCTTGTTCATTGGTGCCGCTGAGAGGTGGAGAGTTGTAAACCAATGTCTGCTCACTCCTCCTTCTGAAGTATTTCATTACTTTGTCTCTCATTGTGGTTTATGGTATGCAGCTATACATTGGGCAGCATTCCTATGTACCACTATATTCCTGTCCTTTTCTCACCAATGAGCTGTGCTGATGAAACACTTTAGAGAGGCTGCAATGTCTTTTTGCCACACCGGTCAGAACAAGCATTGGCCAAGTCAATAGGTCTCACCTTTGCGAGAGCTATTGGTTTTGTCAATGTCTTATAGTATGGCTGATGTGCAGCATGGCCGAAAGTTAGAAAAAAAAGGCGATATGATGCGGCTAGTGCTGGGCACGCCATAACACTAGCGCTATAACATGGTCTAATGCTTTATTTCTACACAGCTGTTGTGGTGCTGTACAGTATGGCTAAAAGACATTGACAAAGTCAAGAGCTTTCACATAGGTGAGATATATTGGATTTGCTAGTGCTTGTTTTTTCAGCTGTAGATACATGTCTAGGTCGATTTTGCTGCTGGCTCAGAACCCGAAAGGCAGCTACAGACTTAGGTGAGAATTAGTGTGAGCAAGTAAAAAAGTCAGGCCCATTTATTGTTTGCAAAATGATGGCCGGCCTGAGCAGGCTCAGCATGTGGTTCACCTCCTCCCATTCCAAGAGGCGGTTCTTTTAAGCAGCACAATTAACAAGTCTTTGATGTAAGTAAGAGACTTTTGTCCCCCGCAGTACCCAACCAGGATGGCACTGGTAAGCTGCAGGCGCCTGCTGCCAGCCTTCTCAAATACAGATTCGGAGTTTCATTCCAATGCTGTACTTTGGACCTCTCACGAGCAATAGAACAAGAGAAAATAATCCAAGAAGAATCCCAAAAGTTCCCAAAACAACTCAAAATCTAAAAAATATGAACAGATTCTTGTAAAAAGAAACCATCTTTTTTCAACAATGTTGCTGTCAAAAATCTCATTATCCCTCTATCGTGGGGTGAAAGGTTAGAGGCAAGGGAGAGCTAGCTCTAGAGAAAGAATCAGACAAAAAGGAGAGGGAGAGGAGCAAAGAGTCAAACGGAGTGTGGGGTGAAAGAGGAAGAAACAATTGAGGAAGAGAGGAAAGAGGAGAGGAGCAAATTCTGAATAATCTGATGAAGAAAGAGAGAGAAAGAAAGGAGAGAGGTCAGAGATAAAGAAGAAGATGAAGTAAGGAAGAATTGAAATAGAGAGAAGGGCAGAATGAGAGATTGGTATAAAAAGGGAGCGTGAGGGGTGGGAATTAAAAGTAGAGAGAAAGAAGATTGCAAAGGGAGAAAAAGAGTTAACATTGAATGATGAAGTAATGAATGGTGAAGAGGATGTCACATGTTTCCTGGTCAGTGCGAATACAGAAAGTTTGGATTTGGGACTCATATACAATTCTTAGTTCTTGAACGGTCCAGTGGTTCAGCAGTTTACAGCTTGATTTATAGGTTGGCAGGATACCTACAGGAAGTACTGATTCTGTAGTCAAACTCACTTGTGGAATGGCCTTCAAGAAAA
This sequence comes from Calotriton arnoldi, assembly GCA_963921515.1. NCBI lineage: Eukaryota > Metazoa > Chordata > Amphibia > Caudata > Salamandridae > Calotriton > Calotriton arnoldi. Next base: position 195,544 of record CAWUFW010014518.1, on the reverse strand, counting down.
GGATATTATGGTAACAGGAATACCACTAGGGGAGGGTAAATAATTGTGCTTCACCGGTGGAGTCAGAGAGTTTTGCCTGATCTGGCAAAACTCCAGCAACCACCCCATGGCGGAGTTTTTTCTTGCGTGCGGCTTGCCAATGTCAAGTTGGCAAACTCGAGCAAACACTTGCATCCCCTAGTGCGATTTTCAGGCACTAGAATGCCTCCCGATGATATTTCTCAATGTGGGAAGTCATGGCAGGTCGTGACCGTTCGCGTTGAAAAAGCTGCTGCTCAGGTAGAAAATCTACTTGAATGGCAGAAACAAGCAGCAGCCTCTGGTGCACAGCTTGGTGCAGTTTGTGCTGATTTTACTGTGTGGAACAAGCCCCTGGCACTAAAAATCAGCACAAGCAGCATCACATGCCAAATTCTGCCCACTCGCGGAACTCTGCATAATTTTGCTGAATTTTTATGTAACTCCACGAAATTTCACGGAGTGAAACTCCGCGAGTTACAGCCAGCTCTAAATACCAACAGTGGATTTCCCTCTGGTTTTAACACTTCCTCCAAAAGCAGGTGGTGTTTCTTACCACCCAACTCTAATTCAGGCTCCTGGTCTATCCACTGCCAGAGGTAGAACAAGGCCCCTCCACTTCCCTGAAACACATTAAAAAAAATGTGTAACTCAAAGCACTCACAAGGACAGCAATCTTTCGAATTTCTATGGGAATGATTTCTGCAAATGTTAAGGTTTGCTGAAACATGCTGTTAATGACTGCAGCAACTCAGTTAATAAAACACAATGGAAAATAATATTAGGTCCAATGTAAGACACAAAGGAATTCTAGGGATCAACACAAAAAACAAATCAAAAGAAAGGAAGAATTGGCAAGACAGAAAAGAGAAGTGAAGTAAAGCTCAAAGGGGCAACGGAAATTGGGAGAGTGGGGAATCCAGAAAAACTGTCACGCGCACTCTCTTCAGTAGCAGACTGGACTACGGCAACGCTCTCTACGCTGGAATCAACAAGAAACTACTTCGCAAACTCCAGACCATCCAGAACGCTACAGCCAGACTGATCCTAGACATCCCCCGCCGCAGCCACATCACCCAACACTTCCATGATCTCCACTGGCTCCCTATGAAAAGAAGAATAACCTTCAAACTCCTCATTCACGCATACAAGGCCCTCCACAACACTGTACCAACATACCTGAACAACCTCCTCTCCTTCCATGCACCCGAAAGACACCTCCGATCAGCTGACCTCTCTCTGGCCACCGTTCCACGCATCTACAAGACCAGAAAGGGAGGAAAGTCCTTCTCCTACCTCACAGCCATGGCCTGGAACGACCTTCACCTCCGGCAAGCACCCACACTGCTCCAGTTCAGGAAGGAACTCAAGACTTGCCTCTTCAGATGACCCCAGCACTCAACGGAGTGGCCCCCCTCCTCCTCCCCAGTGCCTTGAGACCCTCACGGTTGAGTAGTGGCACTTTACCAACAATTGATTGATTGATTAATTGATAAAGACATGGGGGTAGAAAAAATGTAAGAGCTTACATGGAAAACGCAGAAGTGATAGAGATGGTATTTTATAAGATTAAGAGAAAGAAAGACAGAGGAAGGGAAATAAAATCAGGTTGAAGGAAATGGGGAAATTGAGAGAGGCTAAGGCGAAGAGAGACAGGGAAAAGAGTGGAAGGGAGCATGATGAAAGGGAGAGTAAAATAGACAGAGGGGAATAACAGCAAGTCTGAGGGATGAAGATAGAGGGTGAAAAGATGGCATTATAGATGGAGAGACATATAGAAACATAGACAGTCCAATAGATGCATTGGGTTAGAATCTGAGAATGGAGGTGAAATGAGAGAGTAAAAAAGGGGAGACAGGGATGAGTGCCAGAGCGAGGAGAGAAAAATGGTTCATACATATGGGTGAGCAAAAGAAGGGACACATAACATATTAAATTAAAGGCTACATTCAGTTCCTGTAGCATGTCAAGCTGATTCTGATCATGTCTCTTCTCACAGCCTAAAAGTCATCAAGTACCAAGCTGTCTTACACCACCACCATATAACTAGCAGAGGGCCTTCTGTGGATCTATGAAAGACGTAGATGTGTATAGCCATCAATGTCTGAGGTTTAGCAGGTAATGTTCTGGCCACATAAGAGAGGGCAGAAGCCTCAGGGTGACCAGGAAAAGTCAGTGACTTGAAGACAAACAAAAACGTTTTGGATGTGAAACTGAGTAGGAGATTTAATGGTCTGAGGATGAGCAGGAACCTCAGGGGTCTAAGGGGAGCAGGAGCTTTGGAGATTTGATGACCAATGTCCCTAAGTAGGCACCCCTGGGCCCCTGATCAGAATATGGAGCCATAAGTAATTGAGAGTAAAAAGGAGACTTGGGCAACACATTGTGAGCAGGAGACATTGGGGCAAGTAGGAGCCTTTAAGACCTTTGGGGGAACTGAGAGTGAGCATGAACCTCAGGAACCTCAGGGTGAGCTCAGGGACATAAATAAAGAAATGACCTTGATGCAAATGTTCATCCACAATGTATTCTGGGGGGATTGAGTTTAAGAACGAGCTTCAAAGATCTGGTGGTGACCGTGAGCCTTATGCTCTTAGGGTGAGCAGAGCAGAAAGGGAACTACACACAGATATAAGCTTTACAGAACCTCATGGTAAACACTGTTTTCAGGTAATTGAGGATACCCTGAAGCTTCTAGGTAAGGGAGATCAAGTAGTACAGGTCCTAAAATTAAAACGGTGAAATTGGGAGGCCAAAAGATTGACTGGAATCCAAAGGCACCTAAGAGTGAGCTGGAGCTTCATGGCTTTGAACCTGAGCAGGATCCTAAGGGTAATGAAAAGTTGAAATGGGCTTAAGGGTCCTATTGGTAAGTGGGTAGTTTAGAGACCAATGAAGGAAGAGTCTCAAAGCCTTAGAATGAACAGTACAATGGGGTCCATGAGGGTGAACAGAAGCCTATGAACCTGTGGAAGAGTTTGAACGTGTGGTTTCAAGTTAATCAGTGGCAACTTAAAAGCACTAAGAATGACCAGAGTTTTGGACTTAGCAGGCTATTCAGAGATCCAAGGGTGAGCAAGGACTTAGGGAGCTAAGAGTGAGCAACAGATTCAGGGACCTGATAGTGAGGTGATTTATTGACTTGAAGGTATGCGTCAGAAGATCTGGTGGTGAGCTGCAATGAAATAATGGTGCTTCCAGTCTTGGATATTGCGGCTGGCCCTAGAGCTCTTAAAAAGCTTAATTTACCAAAATGTTCTCTTGAAATTAACTATCTGATACTAACCACGCAATGTTTCATTTCAAGAAAGATTGTGATCTGCCAATGTCGCCCACTTTTTTTGGGAGCCTAGACCATATTTTGGTCCCAATCACACCTGCCTAGTGTTTTCTTCATTTTGACAGCCAGTACATGTAGCTACCCCTGTAGCACTAAAAGGTGGTTAAAGTAATGCAAGCATCAAGCTACACAATGCATCTGAATAGCAATCACTCTTTATGTTCGGTCTCATCGCTACAATAAGGAGTAAAGAGGAACTCGCCAGGCAACCTGTACCCCACCGATAAGTGACTGCAAATTAACCCCACAATCCCCACAATGCAGGGGAAATGAGAGCTGGGGGAGGAGCTAAGATTGCACCTTATTCCATTTAACCACCAACAGAACTGCACACTCGAGGTCACTTAGCGTAACATGTGCATGCAAACTCTGCACAAATGAAACTGTGTGTATACCATTGCTCAAAAAGTATGTCTGTCTCAGGAATGCAGCATGAAATAATATATGTCTTGTGCTCCGATGGACTAAGGAAATATTGCAGTTTGTTTATGTTTGGGAGGCTGGTTGGAGTAAACACTACAGAGTCAACTGATGTCAGAAGTATCCATCGCTCTGCAGGGACTTAGGCATAGGCTTCTTGGGATCAGACCCTTTCTGATGTGGAAATAGGCAAAAAACCATGAGGGCAGAGTGTGCTGACAGTATGGGGCATCACAAATACTGAATGTGGTGTTGTGAAAATGCCATATAATATTTGCCATGTTGAAACTCATAAAAATATGTAGGGTTTGTTGCACACAAAATGTTTTTTTCTTATGAATAAACCCTATATTATAGAACATTTAGATACTTTAGATCACACTTGTGTCAATCTCATGCATTGCTAGACAAGTATTCCCTATGAGGAGAATGATACACCTAAGAGCCTATATTATGTGGTGAGAAATATATTCTCCTATTGATTTTACAAAAGTAGCAACAATCTTTATGCAATACAGCGTGTGTGTGTGTGTTTGAGAGAGAGCAAGAGAGAGCTTCTCACATAGCAAGTTACAACCAATTATGAGTAAGTGCTATTTGGTTTCAGAGATAGCTGGTAGCCAGAATTAATGATTTCTGTAGGTATCGCCTCAACCAACTATGCCTGTTACAAGTTAAAACCCATGGAAAGGGGAATAATTGTGTGGACCCAGAGCTACCTGACAGGATCCACATGAACTCTCAATTCTGTCGGGTGCAGGCATTTATCACACACTCTTAACATGGGGCTAGGAGCTTGAATGCAGTGTAGCCCATTCCCAATGTGACAGATTTGTAGCTGAAAGATTCGGTTACGGTGCTCTTGCATCTGGGTAAAAACGGGTGCGAGAGCACCAGGCACGACTGAGCAGAGTGGAATCCCTCCTGGGAATTCTACTCTACCTACCTCATAAATTAATCCAGTCTTAGGTGTGAAGTGACAATTTGATACATTGTTACAACATAAAGATTTCATTAATTTCCCCTTTTTACTTAGCAACAATATAAACATTCACAGCCCAATTCATGTAAAAATTAGCTACCTTGTTATTCTGCTTTCCTTCCAGAGTTTCACTATTCCTTTTAAAGGCAGTACATTTGACTTTCAGTACCCATTACACAGCTGCTTCATTATGTTTTTATAATGACTGTCAGATTGTTCTGATTTCCACTGGTACAGTTGAGTTATAGACAGCATACCACGGATGGGATTCTAGTTTTAGGAAATGAAATATTTCTTATCAGTTTAATTAAGCAGAGTTTCCCGCTGCCCATTCAAATGTTTTACACATTATTGCAGTCATAGCACAGCACGGAAAACTGTGAGCCACTGTGACAGGTGGATTTGTAATTTAATCAAAAAGAAATGCTCTGTATTTGTAAATTTAAAAGGTAGGCACATATTTGTCATGTACATTACAGAAACACAGTAAAGCGATGTGCATCCATCCCCAGTCAGCATGGAAGTTGGTCTTTGCTAAGACAGAAGCCATGCAATTCCTCTGTTCCAGATCTCACCAGCATCATATTAATTATGTACAAAGAAGTAAATAAACAATATAGATGGAAAAAATAGGGACACCAAGGGAAAGAACCAAAAGCCAGAATGATAAATGCAGAAAAAAACAAAATGCTGCCACACAATTTCTCTTATGTCAGTTCTGCCCAATACACCTGTTTGGGTGGAGGGTAATTTTAAGTAAGAATCTTCAAATGTATGGTCCTTCTTCCTACCATGACAATATACAGCCTCCACCTTTGCATTACCAAATTACAGGACCACAGTAACAAACTCACTACTACATTACCACCACCTTCACCGCATTATAACTCACATCACAAGACCACCATGTCGTTGCAATCCACCACTGTACTAATCTGCAGCGTCACCAAAATACCAACCCTATCATTGCACAGTCACTACACAATACATCTCTAACCCCTAGCACAGTCATACCCTTTACCACCTTACCGTTCTCCAGCATAGCATTACTACTGTAATGACTGGAGATGTTCACTTGATCATGGACCCCGGTAACTTCTCTGTATCGAATTCCACTCCAATGTGTTTTGCTTATCTGCAACATTACCCTAGGTGATCAATCATGCTAATCATTCTTACCTGCAATCCACATGGAGCAGTCAAGAATGACTGCCAAACGCCACTAAATAAAAAACCAAGGATATTTTAGTTTTCTTGATCCATATTTATGAGGAATAACTTGAGTCTATAAGGCACAGTGAGTTTCAGACCGCAACCTTGGTTTCAACTGTCACTAAGGAAAACTCACTGTGCCAGTGAACAAGCAGTGGCAAAGTCAATATTTTTTTCTAAGTGAAAGTGTTTGTGAATTGGTTTGATGTGAGAAATTGAGTTGCTAGTAGAGGGGGCACACAAACAGTAATAAAGTGAACACACAACACAAGAAAAATCCCGCTCCAATTTAGAAAAATTGAGTAAAATGTATTAAATTATCTGACACCAAATGACAAAAATCCAATCAGTAGAACTGGAGATAGGCAATTTCAAAGATTTCATGTATTGTATAGCACCTAACAGCGCAAAGCGCCACTAGCAGTTATCTGGTTGTACCTGACTGGGTAAAAGTCACAAGTTTAGGCTGACTGCAAGGGAGCCTAGGTCAGAAACATGAACCATGTTAGTCCCGCTGAAAAAGTTACCTTCTAAAGTCTAGCTCAAAGAGTCCAGTTTGAGGTCGAGGTTGCCACGAGGAGCAGGGAGCGCTTTGCAGATGGTCGTCACTGTAGCGTGAAGAGCAGGCTGGGTATCACGGACAGTCATAGCTGTAGCATAAAGATCCTGTCGGGCAGCAAAGACTTTGCTATAGCTTCATGTTGGCAGTCACACCGGCTGACAATGCTCTAGTGTGAGGAGCAGGTCTCACATTGCCGGTCATTGTTGACAGTCGCTACATCGCGAAGAGTAGGGTTCACAGGAGTTTCGTGTTGCCGGTCAGTGCAGATAGCAAGATCTTGGGACGAACAGGCCCGTTTGTGGTCGTGAAGAGCCCAAAACTTCAGGATTTCTCCTTTTCTTCAAAGAGGAGCTTAACAGATTCTACACCAGGGTCTGGGACGTGAGGGCACCTCTTGGGGAACAGGAACTCACTGCAGCACAGGCCAGCAGAGCTCAGGCAGGTCCAGTTGCATGTCCAGACAGGTCCAGTGCAGCAGGCCAGCTGCAGGCCAGGGAGTCCTCTGGAGTTTGTTGTGTTCTTGTAATGCTGAACAGGAGATCAGTCAGCTGACCCTGGTAGCCACTTCGGCCTTGTATGAAGGGTGCAGACCCAACTTTCCTTCTCAGAAAGCAAGGCAGACCTCAAACAGCAAGGCTGCTGAGTGCACTTCTTCTGTAGTATTCATAGGTGCAGGAGTTAACTCAAAAGTGGGACTGAGGATCCGCTTTATATAGCTGTGCCCACTTCGAAGTTAGAGAAGCTTCTGGAGTTTTGCCCTACAGAGGTATGTGGAATTTCCCGCCTCCCTGTCCTGGTCTCAGTCTGTCTGGGGGCACAAAAGGCTAGTGTGAAGTCTTTGTGTGTAAGCTGGGTCAGTGCCTTTGAAGTGCAAGTGTAGTAGGTGACAGCTCAGCCCTCTATCCTGCCAGAGATGGCCCATCCTGCCAACCACTAGAAAACACAAAGGCCAACTGCAGGCATCAAATGGTTAGGGCAAGAAAAAGCCACATTTTTAGAAGTGTAATTTTCAGTATTGTGACTTAAAATCCAACTTTATCATTAAAGAGGGTTTTAAAATACAATTCATCAGACAACAAACATGACTGTCCTACCTGCTCCCAAACAAAAGTTAGCACTTATTAAATGCAATAGGGTAATTCAATATTATCCTATGGAAGATGGAACCTTGTAATAGTAAAAAAAAAAAATGTATTGAGTTTTTCACTACCAGGCATGTAAAACTTAAAAGTATATATCCAACTTTTTAAATACAATGCACCTGCCCTATTGCTTGTTTAGGCACTACCCTAGGGTGACCTATATGTATTAAGAAGGAAGGTTTAGGCCTGCCAAAAGGTTTATTTGGCTGGTCGGAATGGCAGTTTAAAGCTGCACACACAGGCTGCAATGGCAGACCTTGGCTTTTACATGTTTTTAAAGGCTACTTAAGTGGGTATGATAATCATTGCTGCACACCTACTAGTAGCATTTAATTTCCCTGCCATTGGTACCTGTAGTACCACTTTACTAGGGAATTACATGTAAATTAAATGTGCCTTATGGGTGTAAGTAAATTTGACCATGTTTAAAGAAGAGAGCACAAGCACTTTAGCACTGGTTAGATGTGGTAATGAGCAGAAAGTCCTGAGTCCAACAAAAACAAATTCACAAACAAGAGAAGTGCATTCAAAAGTGTGGGGGAAGACCACCCTATGCTGACAGGTCTAGCAATTGGCATTGTCTAGTTTGTGTGTGTGGGATGGGGCGTGGATGAGTGTGAAGATGAGTGAGTACCTACATGAATAATGGAGTGAGTACTGCATTCTACAAGGGCGGCTAACAACAGAACAACTTTGCAGGGCAACTAAAAAGAATACATAACAAAATAGTACATGTACATATATAATGAGCATATACAGAGAGACAGGCCTGGAAACCTGAGCAATACACTTGCACAAGCAATGCACTATTTTTTCTGATGGAAGATGAAGCTCATTTTCTTATCAAATATGCAAGGATTTGGAAACAACGGGAGATTTTTAAAAACGTGTTGAGCAAAAATTGTAAATCGTATTGGACAAAAATTATGAGATGACAGAAAAGGCTCTATTGACAAGCAACCACTGCATGGCCTTAAGGATTTTTGGAAGCATATTAATAATTTTAGCCTGACTGGTTGGCATATGTACATTTGGAAGTACAGATCAATACTACCAGATGTAACCAAACCAAATATTGGAAACCCACCTAATTGAGAGGGGTTTGAAAAGCAGTCAGATAGATTATCAAAGAATCATATATTAAACTGCTATCAGCATTCTAACTATAGGGTGTACGAAACCGTCTCTCTGTACAGTGTACTAAAATCAAGTACACTATGGAGACAGCATGAGAAATCCCCAAAAAGCAGCTAGAGGTAAAAGGAGGTAATACTAACTCTCTTTTTCTGGTAGTGTGGCAGAGCAGTTAGGCTTATCAGAGGGTAGTGTTAAGCATTTATTGTACTCACAGAGGCAATAAATGAGACACACACTCAAGAAATAATCCAAGGTAAAAAAAAAAATATGTCAAGTTTTAAATAATTTTAAGACTATAAACACAGTTCTAAGGTAATTACTTTCGGAAATACGACTTTTCAAATTTAGATAAATATATCACTTCTATGCTCAATTACGCACCATAGGAAACAATGGGGAAAAAGCAGAATGTGCATAGAAATACAGGCAATGCTTTCATAAAGTTCACCTTCTTGTTTTAGATTGATGTCAGGACCAGGTCAAAAGTTCCAGCAGGAGAAGTTCAGGAGCATTCCGGATCGGCCAGAAACAGAGGTGCTGAGGTCTTGAAAGCTGGTGCGCAAATACGAAGGTGACCACTTGAAATAGCACTGCACAGAGGGACTTACAGGTAAGTCTGGTGGGTCTCCTTGGAGGAAGGAGGTCACAAGGGCCTGAGGACCATGGGAGTAGGGTTGGTTGGTCGTTGCTGGGGCCGGTGGGGTTGGGTGTAGAGCAGAACAGGTCAGGCAGGATTCGTGCATCTTGCGGTCCTCGCGGTCAGAAGCAGGCAACTTGGAGAGGCAATCTCAGGACAGCTGGGTCACTCAGGAAGTGGGTCTTGGGTGTCTCAATATCCCTTGGTAGGTGCCTGCTTCTGGTGCTTCAGGAGTCCAGAGTGGACTCTACTTCATTGTGTTTGCCGTTGGGGGTCCGGCACCCAGGGTATTGGTATGCCGCGGCTCCAGTAGGTCCTGGTACCTGCAAACATGGTGGAGAGACAGAAATGACCCTCCAGAGCTGTTGTACCTTTTCTTGCTTCAGTGCTGCGTTGAGGTCCTCAGGGAGTAGCATGTCAGCAAACCGATGCCTGCGGTGTGCAGGGGAGTGATACCTTCACTCCAAGGGAGCTTCACATTAATTTCTTGAAGGCTGGAGGTGCTCCAGGGTTCTTGGAGTTCTTTCTGGTTTCTAGATGACACAGCAGCAGCAATTGTTGAGTCCTGGGAGCAGTAGACAGGGCTCGGTACCTTTTTCTTCTGTGTCAGGGATTCAGTTCTCGAACAGCGGGTCTTCTTTGTCCTGGTCTTCTCTTGTCCTTGAAATCTAATGTTCAGGTCTCAGGGTGCCACCTAAATACTGAATTTCGGGGCGTTACAAGGAGAGACAGGTAGTAGGCAGCCAATGGGCTACTTACCTTTAGGGTATCCACACCTTCTAGTGAAATCTTCCTGTGGGAAGAAGCACTACCTTAGCCCTGATAGCAAGTTTTCTTACCATCCCAAGATAGTGGAATTTCAGGGGAGGGGTTCACCTCGCCTGCCCCACCTTAGGTGTGGTGTAGACTAAGTGGGGACCCAGCTCCTAAGCTAACAAATGTTCTTGTGTTTCTTCCTGCCAAAAGTGGAAAAAGAAAGGGGGCCTGGCCTCCCCCACTATCTGGAGATTCTTGGGTTGGGTTTCAAAGGCAACTTTGAAGCTTCCAGCCCAGGAAGGCCATCCTGTCCTGAAGGAGGTGTGAAGCACCTCCGCCCAGAGCAGACTTTGTCTCTGTCCTCTGAGAGTGCTGGCTCTCACCCCATAAGGTCAGAAACATGTCTGGTAGTGGCAGGCTGGCACAAACAAGTCAGGAACCACCCCAGTGATTGGCAGGTTTTCAGGGGACCCCCTAAAAGGGTCTCCTGTGTGAATTTATAAATAAATGTAACACTGGGATCAGTCAAGATTTATTAAGACAAGATGTTTGGTACTAAGCACCTTAAACAAATCTGTAAAGCCATCATGGAGCTAGGAAACGCGTATTGACAAGTATCCAGCCATGTACTCTTACTGGCTTCCTTGTGCACTTAAAACAACTCAGAATGGACTGGACATTGTAGGGGCATATCTGCTCATGCTGATATGCCCACAAATAGGATATAGTGCACCCTGCCTTGAGGGTAGAGGCCTGCAGTAGTGGTGAGTTACCCATATCCCATGCAGTGGATGAGAGGCATGGCACACAGGACTGTGTGCCATGTGGACTCTTCTTATTTCTCTGCACCAAGACACACAGCCTGCAATGGGAAAGTGTAAAGCCTTGGTGATGGGTCCATGGGGTGGCACAACCAGTGCTGCAGCCCCAAAGGACCCTCTTCAGTACCCATGCCCTAGGTACCAGGGCTACCAGTTATTAGGGACTTACAGGGGTAACTGAAGTAGTGCCAATCATGGTACAGGTTTGGGAAAGAGATCTGGCACTGGGAACCTTGTTAGCAGGGACCCAGTGCACTTACAGTTCGAAATAACATTAGACATCAGGCAAAAAGTGCGAGCTAACCATGTCAAAAGAGGAACTTTCATACATAGGGCCTATCTACTAGTGCACTGGATGTGGGGTGTTAACTCTACACCCACATTAATAATACCAGTGGTTCCATTAACTGTAAGGGTGTAGAATTAACTTGGATTCTGAGTTGAACTCTTAGAATAAAAAGGAAAATGAGGAATTACTGGAAGAATCAATTATCCTAATTCCAATTCAAGCAGTCTTTCTACAATTTCCCCTTAGATTTTTGCCAAGGGGTATAAATGCTGCTTTCAGTAGTTAAAGCCCCTTGGGGAATATGTACAAGTTGGTGGTGAAATGAATCTCGGAACTAACAAGTAGCCAGTAACTCCCATTGCTAACACCATCAAAGATTTCAAGAAGCTTTTAACAATGTTCATAGTGCAAGGTGTGAAAAAACTATTCATAGTGCATTTTTAACCTTTTACCCAAAGTCTCAGAAATGACTTAGCTAACAATTATGGCTGCACAATGAATTATGGGCCTGATATAGTATTTGGCGAATGGGTTACTTAATCACAAATGTGATAGCAGCCCATCAGCCTTATCACAAGTGCCATAGGACATAATGCACTTGTAATAAGGCAGAAGAATTTCTCTCACGTTTGTGATGTTGTAACCCTTCCTCCAAACTCCTAATCAGGACCTGCACATATGAGAGAGATTTTAGTAAGATGCTTGTTTCTGGTCCAGGGAAGACATGGCTTGGCAGTTCGGGCTGGACTGTTCCCATGAGGCACAGGGTCAGACTGATTTGCATATGGCCATGTCTGAACTGGGGTGGTGGAGTGAGCTAAAGAATGATGATGGATTTAACCCAGATCAGTTGACTGGGGGTGAGTGTTTGATTTGCTCTAACGCTCCGTCCATCATCCCCTTTGGTATCAGTTGTGGTAACAGCAGGTCAAGGAAAGCCTTATAAAATGCCACTGTCAGGCCATCACCCCCCGGTGCACTCCCTGATTTCATGCTGGAGATGGCACTCAATATCTCATCCCGTTCAATGGGTCGCATCAGAATTTTGTGGTGTTGGTTCGTCAACCATGGGTGCTTAATGTGAGCTAGATACTCACGCATACACTCGTCCGACCCACCCCCTCGTGAAGCATATAAATTCGAATAATAGCTTCGGAATTGCTCCGCAACCTCGGGCGCCTCCCGCAGGACGTCCCCGTCTGGAGTGGTGAGCTCAGGGATCACCACTCGGTCCCTGCGCTGTTTAAGCAGTTGAGCTAGTACCGCTCCCGGGCGCTCCCCCTCACCATATATTCACGCAGTGGCATATTTGCCCAGATGTTTAAGCTCTGCATCTGCCTCCGCATAATATTCCGCTAAGGTTAGTTTAAGGTCATTAGTGACCTCTTCCTCAGGCCGGTCCAACAATACCCCTTCCAAAGACGCTAGCCTTCGCTCTAAGGTAGTGAGTCTTTTCCTAATCGACTTAAGGATGCCTGCATGCTTGGATATAGCTACTCCTCGTATGTACACTTTGAATGCGTCCCACACCATCTGGAAAGAATCCACAGAGCCCACGTTCTTTTCAAAAAATATTTCTATCGCCTCAGCCATTTCATTCTTAAAAACCGCATCCAGTAAGGAATAAGGTGGGAACCTCCAAGTAAAGGGGGGGATATGCAACCTTGGTGTTTCAATTACCAATAGAAGCGGGGAGTGATCTGAATATGTGCGGGCAGTATCTTACAGGTCTTCACATTGGCGAGAGAGTGCCTATCAACAAACCAATAATCTATTTGAGTGTGTATGTCGTAATATGCTGAATAGTGCGTGTAGCCCCCTTGGGTAGTGTGTCGCTGACGCCAGACGTCACAGAGATCAAAGCGTACTAGGGCACCATCCATCGCTCTAGCCGATGCCGATATGCGCCTATCCGGACCACCGGACCTGTCCAATGCCGGGTCTCTAACAAAATTTAAATCACCACCCCATAGGATTCGTCCGTTGAGTCGGGAGCCCACCATTTCAGTCAATTGCCTATAGAAGTCCGGAGCATCATAATTGGGACCATACACATTAACCACCAGTAGCTCCAGTCCCCTACCCTTGCAGCTAGTGATCGCGAACCTGCCCTCAGAGTCCGTCATCAGTGGCGCCAGTTTCAGCGGCTTTTTAGGGTTCACCCACGTAATGACTCCTCTTGCATGTGTGGTAAAGCCTGCTGCGTGTATATTACCATGCAGGCCTCTGGAGCGCAGAATAGGACTATCCAGTGGAAGGTGCGTCTCCTGCAAGAGCGCTATGTCTACATCGTGCCTGTTCAAATAACTCAAAATCTTGCGCACTTTCCTATGGTCATTTAGGCCACGGACGTTCCATGTAAGTGCGTTAATGGAATCAGCGGTAGCACCTCTATGCGCTGCGTCTGTGTCTGTCATGTGCGTGCTCTCTACTTCGTTGTATAATGTTATGTGTCATCATTCTAGCTGGTGCTGGGAAAGCATTGGTACTGAAAGCCAAAACTACAAGCGTCATCTTAGTGAGTCTGAACATTGCCTCACCCACGCCAAGCTATACCCAACTGTGCATTGGCGGATTCCCCCTGACCAACCCCAACATATCATAACAACTTTACATCAAGCAACTGTGTGATCAATTCTACCACAACAATACCCACAATGTGGAGCACACACGTGGGCGGATGTTGCCTGCCCCTGTAGCGTTTACTACGCTAGGTTTCAGTCCGTTACCGCTCGCCATCCTAACAATATTAATAGAAAGCGCGCTGATCCACATGACTACCAACCTACCAGATAACACCCGGTGTGAAAGGCAGGGTCTAGGGACCTTTGTATACTCTAACCACTTATTATTGGAACTCCCATCTCAGCATACCAGCAGCAAGACTCTTTGCAACCTGTGGTATCAGGTGCAGCATAGGGTCTGTTATCAGAGTCCCCGCCTTCATACCACCCCCAAAGGGACCCCCGCTTATCTGCAGCAGAGGAGAAGCTCTCGTTAGTCCTGGTCGTCTAGATCTCCTCCCGTTGCTCCTCCCACCGCAGTGCGCTCTGGACTCAGCCGTCGCTCTTTAGCCCATTCCTTCAGGGATTTCTGCAGTGCTTTTGGGTCCGTGAATATCCTGGAGTGTCCCTGTCGATTGACTCGCAGTCTCGCCAGGTACAGCATCGCATAGTCCAAATTCAGGTCGCGGAGTTGTTTCTTGAGTGGAGCAAATTGTTTGCGGGCTTCCTGTACGTGAGTCGTGAAATCCGGGTAGAGTGAGATCGCCGAACCTTCGTATTGCAATTTTTGTTTCTCTCTTGCAAGTCTCAGAGCTGTATCCCGATCCCTGTAATTCAGGAGCTTCGTGATGATTGGTCTCGGAGGAGCACCCGGGGCAGTGCGAGGGCCCAAGGAACAGTGGGCACGCTCCACCACGAACATATGTGAGAACTGGTCGGGACCCAGCAATGTGTGTAGCAGTTTTTCCACAAAGCGTTCCATATTCCCTACCTGTGTGGTTTCCGGCAGGCCGGTGATGCGTATGTTGCACCTCCGAGAACGGGCCTCTAGGTCCTCGGCCTTATCCTGTAGTGTTTGAAGCGCTGTATTAATCCGTCGCTGAACGTCGCCTAGTTCTGTCTGCGATTCCTCGACTTCAGATACCCTGCGTTCCGCCATATCCATCCTCTCTACCTGTTTATCTAGTCTCTCTGTCATTCTGTCCATCCGATAAGATAGCGAGTCTAGTTTGGAATCTATGGTAGTGAGGCTTGCCTGCAGGCTGGCTTGCATAGTAGTGAGCATGGTCCGGATATCACTCTCCACGTGGTCCGGGTTCTCCTTCGAGGCTACGCTATCCCCCTCTGGGGTAGTGTCCCTGGTCTTGCTCCTGCTCCTCTCGAAGGTGAGCCTTGGTTGCAATTTATCTGCTTTCCCCATGGCTGAGGATGAGGTAAGTGCTCCGCGGTGCGTCTCCGCCAACAAGCGAGTTCCAGCTTGGGCCAATCCTCGCCCGTACTTGGTAGCGTTAGTGCTCAATGGTAATGGCGCAGTAGGGTTTGGAAAGCTCGATTATTCAAATATCCCACAAAGGAGGATTCACCTAATCAGCAAAGTCTGGAGAAGAGCAACTCACTGCAGGTCAGCGACTCTAAATCATCCCCCGCCTTGTACTCGCAGCTCCTGGCACACCACAGACCCCTCAAACAGACGGGCCGGTCTACGACACGTTGTCTAGGGCAGTGTCTCACCACACGTTGTTGCTCCAGTCCGCTCCGCTCTGCAGGGGTCTCGCCGCCACTAGGGGGTCAGAAGTTCTATGACCATGCAACGGTCCAATATGAGGCCCACCACCGGATCAGTAGGTGTCTCCAGCAGCCCGGATCGACAAAGGGATCTCCGGAGCCTGTTGCCGCTACTCCAGGAGACTAGCTATTCGGGAGCCCGGGGTAGAGCGCGCCCGTCGTCTACAGCATACCTGGGGCAGGCCTGAGGCACCGTGGGGGAGCCTCTTCGGGAGCCTTCCGCGAACCTCTGCATACAAACTGGCCGCTGCCGTGCGGCCGACTCCAGGCACCCGGTGAGTATCCCCAGGGAAGGGGGGGCTCCGTCTATGCAAGCAGCGCTACCTCCCAATCGCCGTCTCACAGCTCACTCTTGTCGGCCCCATGCGCTTGCCGGGAGTTGCGGCAGTCTCACTTTAATCTCCCCGGCCAGGAAGCGTCCGATCCTTCTCCGTCGCCTGGCTTCCACCCAACGCAACGTCGCCGGCTCCGAATCGCGGAATGCCGCCTCAGGGCCCAGACACGGTTACTCCTGTCGCAGGGTACCTCCGATGCTGGAAATGCTCCCCAGCTGTGGAGACGATCTTCCGGCACACCAGGTGAGGCTTGTGCGGTAGTTAGTAACGCTTTACTGCAGGATTCTTGCCGGATTGGTGGATGGCTTCACGGAGCTCTTACTCTAAGCGGCCATCTTTGTTGCAGGCAAGCTCCGCCCCCCTTCACTCAGAGTTACTCTTCAATACAAAGATTTATAATGTGCTCCATATCACTACACACCTATGATGCATTAGGGGCACATGTGTTTTGTAAACACTTACATTGATTTGCTGTACACAGTCTGTTCACAATTGGGTAGAAAATAAATATTGTAGTTACCTGCCAATATGTAAACTATAAAACCAAACTAACACACTCATTGGATAATGCCATGAGTGATGTCATAGATTATGTCATAGAACATGTCATGAGTGATGTCATATGTGAGATTATATATCCGAAAACAACGGTTCTAGCGGGAATACAATAAATCTATACTGGTAATTAAAAATGCACAATCGCGATCAATTAGGGTTAAGGATGTCAGAAAAAGAGAGCCTCGCAGACTTGGTGTTCATAATAATTCTTTTTTTATCCAAATTTTTATAATTCAAAAACAATACATACACCGACCGAGAAGAACCACAATAGTGATCATATGTCCCAAGCAAATGAAACCATCTAATACATTGTGAACAGACATGTGATAAATACAGAACTTAGTTTCCAACATTATTGAAAAAGACAACGACCACAACATGAATTGATAATAATTATAGCCTCTGTGTACAATAGTCAGAGCTATTTAAAATGGTTCGCTATCAATCGAGTCGACGACGTTTTGACCCTCTTGCAATGTGGGGTAAGGGACAATCTGAATAGTTAGGAAGAGAAGAAAGAAGAAAGAATGTGCTTAGAAATGGTTGTTGGGATCTGGAATCAATGAAGGATTGGGAAGAATAGTACTTCACTTACAAGCCTCATGCTTACTATTACAGGTGTTGATCCTGCCCACTATTGTGACTGAGCCACAATTGATTAATACCAGTTCACAGCCCTTCGTCTCTCACACGGGGGTAAGATTCTATTTTGGACTGTAATACATACAGTTACCCGCCTGCTATTTATTAGTTTGCCTCTGACTGGTGCCCCTTTGTATCATTATGTGCAGTGCTCGACCGAGTCCCCGTGTGAGTATTAATTTCTTCTTTCTCATTTCACGGGTGTCTCACACTTTATGTGCCTCTCACGCGGCTGTAATACTACCATCAGGTATTTACTATTCTTCCCAATCCTTCATTGATTCCAGATCCCAACAACCATTTCTAAGCACATTCTTTCTTCTTTCTTCTCTTCCTAACTATTCAGATTGTCCCTTACCCCTTGGTCCTGAGGAGACCCCACATTGCAAGAGGGTCGAAACGTCGTCGACTCGATTGATAGCGAACCATTTTAAATAGCTCTGACTATTGTACACAGAGGCTATAATTATTATCAATTCATGTTGTGGTTGTTGTCTTTTTCAATAATTGTGGAAACCAAGTTCTGTATATATCACATGTCTGTTCACAATGTATTAGATGGTTTCATTTGCTTGGGACATATAATCACTATTGTGGTTCTTCTCGGTCGGTGTATGTATTGTTTTTGAATTATAAAAATTTGGATAAAAAAGAATTATTATGAACACCAAGTCTGCGAGGCTCTCTTTTTCTGACATCCTTAACCCTAATTGATCGCGATTGTGCATTTTTAATTACCAGTATAGATTTATTGTATTCCTGCTAGAACCGTTGTTTTCGGATACATATGACTTACCCTGGTTCCTAGTGAGTAGGGTCCCCCTTGTCCTCTTTTTTGCCATATGTGAGATTATAAGCAGTGCATGGCAGGGGCAAGTTATATTTAGATCTGCTAACTATAACTGGTAAATGCCTGGGCTTTTTTTTAGTTCAAAACATTAATGTTGTCACTGACAAATTCAGCTAACCTTTGTTTTTTATAGGCAGATCTTTTTTATCACACCTGACTATAGCGTTACTTTAATGTTTGTTTTCTTCAGTGACTCTATCTATCTATCTATCTATCTATCTATCTATCTATCTATCTTTCTATCTATCTATCTCTCTATCCATACATATAGATATATATATCCCATCAAAAAAAGGTTTTGCAGCACTCTCCTTGGGGTTTCATTCGTAAATTTTATTAATCCTTCTCTCTCCTCCACCTACGCGTTTCAACCTTCACGGTCTTGGTCACGGTAGTACACATTGTCCCTTTTCACTTTCTCTTTTAAATACAGAGTCACCACTCTGCCCATAATGAGGCATTATGGGAACTGTAATTTTAATATAAAATTAGGTTAACATTTCTCATTGGTCATTGTGATTATGGGTATTTTTCTGCTGTTGTCAGCACACATGTTCATTAATAGGAATGCATTTGTTAAGACATTCATTAAATATTGCTCACAATTTCATTTGTGTCTAACTATTGATACTTTGTATCAGGTCACAGTGACCCCTGTTATTGCTCAAGCTGTTATAACATATGGCAATCGTTTACTCTGATGTTTTTTAACCATACATCTGTTAGACACTTCACCGCATTTCGTTGGACTTAGTGTCCTGAGCTTCCAATTGGTAGAGCAATGGTTCTGGCTAAGTGCCCTTATTGCGATGATCTTGGATATAGTACCCAACTCATACCTATTAACGCATTTTTGATTACATTATTCATAACACAATATTGCCAATTTCCAATGTTGCTCGCTGACACTCAACTGATAATAATTACCAATAAAACCAACAGAAACTTCTTTTTACAACAAACAGAGTTCTCATGGGACATCTCATTCCACTGTTATCAAACCATGGACTAGTTATTTCTGTTACTGCATTCTCCTAAAGATGTATATACATTTCTTCGTCCCCATTGAGACCCAGTGGGATATTTGTCTTGAATCTGATAATGAGTTTTGATTCTAGACGTCTCAGTTTCAATGTCCTGTTACCTCCCCTCTCATGTGGTGGTACTGTAGCCAGGACCGAATAGGTCATGTCTCGCCATGTTTTCCCTTCATGTGTTAGCATGTGTTTGGCAATTGCATATGTAATGTCTTTGTTTTGAGTCGCTCCTATATGCTCTAAGATTCTCTTTTTTAATGGGCATATAGTGCTGCCTATGTATCTCTTCCAACAGAAGCACTCGATTAGATACACCACATATGTTGATTCACATGTTATCGTCTCGTTGATATTGAACATTTTCCCTCTGGGGTCAACGATGGTCTTAAGATTTTTGCCAATCTTACATGCCTTGCAGCTATGGCATTTGCCAAATCCCTTTTGCAAGATATGGAGCCAAGTGTCTGTTTTTCTTAGTACAAAATGACTGTTCACTAATGTATCTGATAATGATGGTGCTTTTCTGTAGGATATCAGTGGACGTCCACCTAGCTTAGCTCCAATGTCTGGTTCTTTTCTCAGAACGTTCCAATTTTTGGTCAATATTCTTTGTATTTGGAAGCTTTCTTTACTGTAAGTTAGAATCAATCGCGTTATATTGTCCTGTGATTGTACATTATCATTCTTCATTTCTCGCTTGTTGTTTATTAGGGTCTGAGCCCTAGTTATAGATCATGCTTTAGCTTCTCACTGTTGAATGTCTTTAAATTTGTATCCTCTCTTCAGGAAATGATGTTTAGTTTCCTTGAATTTCAGTTCCATTTCTTTAGTGTCTTAACAGTTTCTCTTCATCCTAATGATCTCTCCATAGGGTATGCTTTTCTTTAGGGAGTACGGATGAAAGCTTGAGCCATGAAGCACACTGTTTGTAGCTGTGCTTTTTCTGAAGACTGTGGTATGTATTTTGTTGGCCTTCACATAAACCTTTGTGTCCAGAAAATCTATCTCCTTGGTAATGATATTGTGAGTGAACTTGAGACCTACATCATTGTTGTTGAGAATCTCTAGATATTCCAGGAATTCCGCTTCAGTACCTTTCCAGAGCAGGAATAAGTCGTCTATGTAACGCAGCCAGAGTGCCACTCTGGCTGTGTGAGGGTCATTCTCCTCTCTGCACGCTATGGTTTTTTCCCACCATCCCATCATGAGGTTGGCGTAGCTTGAAGAGAAGGAAACATGGCGGTCCCGCAACTCTGGGACTACCACGTTTTGTTAAATATGAAGACATTGTTCTTCAGGCATAGCTCGATCATAGCCATCAACATTTCTGTATGTTGCAATTCCCCAATGGGTCTCTGTTTTAGGAAGTACATCACAGCCTGTAGACTTATTTCATGGCTTATCGATGTATAGAGAGAAACAACATCGATTGTGACAAGTAAGTAGTCTTCCTGCCAACTTGTTTCCATTAATATTCTGAGGAAATTACAGGTGTCTTTTATATATGAGTTCAGGGTTGGCACTATTGGCGCCAGGAAGTGATCCACGTATGTTGCTAGGTTCTCATATATTGATCCGCAGCTTGATATTATGGGGCGGCCTGGTGATTTTTTCAATGTTTTATGCACTTTAGGCAGGAAATATATTGTTGGTATCACTGGATTCTCATTCATTAGAAATGCGGTCTCTTCATCACTCAACAGACCCATTTCCCGCCAGTCCCTGAGTTTTGTGTTCAGTTCCATTACTAACTCATTTATTGGATTCTTGTTAAGTATTTTGTACTTGGTGTTATCATTGAGTTGACGCATTGCTTCTTCAATATAGTCCTTCTTTTCCATTATCACTATATTGCCGCCTTTATCTGGTGGCTTAATCTCTATTGCGATGTTATTGGTTAGGTCTTTCAAAGCTATGCGTTCCTCTATGGTTAGGTTCTCTTTTTCTGGCCATGTTTAGTATTCTCCAACATGTCTAGTTCTGCCACCACAAGATCATGAAAGGTGTCTATCCGATTGCCCGGATGAAGAGTGGGACAGAATTTTGATTTTTCTTTAAATTTAGTATTAAGATGTCTGTCCGTTCTAATCCCCATTTCTCCCAAGATTTGGGAATCAGTTATTTCTGCCTCATCAATGTAATTTGCTAGTACATAGACAGCTCTCAAATTGTTTACGTCTGCAATTGTATGTTGTTGTGTCTGTTCCATATTTGTCAATTCTACATCTCCACTTCCCAAGGCACTACTGGGGTTATGTTTGCTGAAGAATTTTGTTAATTTGAGCTTGCGTATATATTTATAAATGTCTATCCTTGTTTTTACGTTGTCATAGTGTCTTTCTGGACAGAAAGAGAGACCTTTATTTAGAAGACTTTGTTCTGCATCTGTTAGTACATGTTTTGATAAGTTGATTATTAAATCAGGTTCCCCTTCCTCTTCCACATTTCTTATTTCTTTATTGTGCGGTTGCGCAGATGGTAGCCCTTTGTTCTTTCCGGAGCCTCTTTTTGTCTTGCGTCGTTTTCTCTGTTTTCTGTAGGTCCTCTTCCTCTCCCCCTTCCCATATACTTTAAATATATAACCTACTTATAGTTAGGACCTAGTTTCCTTAGGAAAAGCATTTTTTGACTTACCTATATCTTTGGTACCTCTTGACGAATCTTCACAAAAATTTCCCAAAAAGTGTCCAAGTAAGTTCTGTTATGCATGGGAAGTTTCTGGGTGATCCGTTAAGTGGGGGCCAAGAAAAAGGGGGTTTAAAAAAGTGTGTTTTTCCATTTTAATTCCTATAGGAACGCATTGTCGAAGCTACAGCTCGAACTGCTGGCCAGAATTACACCAAATTTGGCAGAAAGATAGATTTTGCTACGGAGATTGTGCTTTTTGTTATTTGGTGAAAATCTGTTCAGTAGTTTTTTGAGAAATTTAAGTTGAAAATTATAGTGATATCCCTGGCTGCAGATACTTCATGACGATTTCGCTGATGAACTGAAATGAACACGCCAACAGGAATGTAGTGATTGGCTGGACGCAACCTGAGGAGAAATTTGCCGTCGCCATTTTATCTATTGGGATTAGTTCCAGGGGCTGAAAATTTGTGTGAAAGGTAACATAAGGGCTCAGGGTGGTGGTACTCTGATCCCATGTTTGAGAAACGGGGGTGTTAGTGACACAAGTTATGTGTCCAAATTTGTTTTTTTTATTCACATACAATATTCATGACGACGATGTGATCGCAAGCGCGGCCCCCACGTAGGACGTCACGACTATCGACGTCTTCGTGAATATTAGTGAAAATATAAAGATATATATATTTGTACACACTTGCTGGTCACAGTCACAGTCTCATGTATGCACTCATAAACACACCCAGACATTTATACACCCATTGACATACTCACTCAGACACTTATACATCCAGTCACATATCCACTGAGATGCTAATGCATCCATGCACATACCCATTCAGATACTCATGCACCCACTTACAGACTCACTCGGAGAGTCATGCACCCATGTACAGACCCACTCAGAGATCTACACACCCACTTACAGGCCACTCATAGACTGATGCACCCACTCACATACTCACATAAAGACTCTAGCACCAACCAACAGACCCACCTCGGCACTCTTGCACCCACTCACCAACCCACTGAGAGACTTATACACCCAGTGACAGAGCTATTCTGAGACTATGGCATTCAGTTAAAGAGCCAGTCGAAGACTCATACACCCACTTAGAGACCTACTCAGAGACTCATGCACCCACTGACAGACCCACTCAGACTCACACACCCACTCATAGACACACTTAGAGGCTCATGAGTCCAGTGACATACCCACTGAGAGACTCATGCACCCAGTCACATACCCACACAGAGACTCAAACACCCACTCACAGACTCACCTGGGCAGTCATGCATTCATTCAACGACCCATTAAGAGACTTATACACCCAGTGAGAGACCCACTCAGAGTCTAATGCACCTAGTTAAAGAGCCAGTCAAAGACTCATAAACCCACTTAGTGACCTATATAGAGACTCATGCACCCAGTGACAGACCCACTCAGAGACTCATGCTTCCACTCACAGACCTACTCAGAGACTCATGTGTGCAGTCACAAACCCACTCAAAGACTCATGCACCCACTCAGACACTCATGCACACACTCACAGACCCACTCAGAGTCTCATGCATCCACTCACAGACCCTACTGAGACACTCATACAGCCAATGACTGCCCCACTCAGAGACTGATACACCCACTCACACTCCCAGTCAGAGACCCACACACCAACTCACAGACCCACTCAGAGACTCATATACCCACTCACACTTCTACTCAGAGAGTCATGCACCCACTCACAGACCCACTCAGAGTCTCATCAGCTACTAACAGATCCACTGAAATGCTCATACACTCATTCACTGACCAATTCAGATACTCTCACAGTGACTCACAGACCCACTCAGAGACTCATGCATCCACTTAGAGATCCACTCAGAGACTCATGAACCCACTCACACACTAACTCAGAGACTCACTCACCCACTCACAGACTCATTTATAGACTTATAAACCCTTCACACACCCACTCAGATACTCATGCACCTATTCACAGACCCACATGGAGACTTATGCACCCACTCAGAGACCACTCAGACTGTCACTCAACCAGCTACAGACCACTCAGAGACTTATGCACCCAGTTATGATAACTACAGCTGGGCCCCAGGGATCACTGACACACCTACTGAGAGACGTATGCACCCACTCACAGGCCTACTCAGACAGTTGTGCACCCACTTACAGACCAACTTAGTCTCATGCACCTAGCACCAGATCCACTCAAATTCTCATGCACCCACTAATGCATCCAATCAGAGAGTCATGCACTCACTCATAGATCCACTCAGTCTCAAGCACCCTCTCACAGACCTATTCAGAGACTCATGCATCCACTCACACACCCAGTCAGATACTCATACCCATTCACAGAGCCAGTAAGAGACTCATGCACCCACTCCAAGACTCACTCAAGTCAAGTCAAGTCAAAAATACTTTATTCGGCTAACAAAAGCCATAAAAGCACACAGTTAAAACATGTAAAGACTTTGAAAGGACAATCAATACATTAAAAAGGAAAGGGGTGGTATACATGTCCGTTAGAAGGGTCCCCATCATACACATATTACATATACAGCAATTAATCACTTTAGTCGAATTAAAGTAAAACACATTATAAAAGGTCATCCAGATATCAGTACATTTAAAAACTTCAGCAAGTAAAATACCATAGCAATAGATGCTTGAAAAATGTCCCCATGATTAGTTATTTAAAAAGTGCTAAGAAGAGTATATAATATTAGAAACAAATTTAAGAAGGTTATTATGCAGCTACTGCAGGGACATCTTCTTCCTGAGTCTCATTGCCCCTTGCAATCCCAAAGCACACCAGAGGGGAAGGTAGCATTTGTACAAATAACAGAGCAGGCCTTACTTGAACAAAGTTTGCCTCTCTCAATAACTGCATTATAAATTTCTTACAAAGGGGGTATAACATTCACAGAAAAAGATAAAATGCGAAGTGTCCTGTTCCGAGACATTATCGCAGGGGCACAGCTTTAAGGTACCTGGACATGAGAACCCCTTTGGAAAGGCTGAAAACCAGGATACCTGATTCAGCCGGAATCTAGTTATAACAAAACGATGTTGTACGTTTGTTACTAGTGACAGATAGGGCTGTAACTGTAGGGTCAAACTTAGGTTGACATGCCTTCTCACCATAGGCTTGGCTAGTTCAAGGCCCTCCCTAGTCACCTGCTGCCTACTCAAGAACTTTATTTTAATATCCTTGATCGCTGCCGGTCCTAGAGATCCTAGAGATCTAGGTTTACTATACATATCTGGACAGCCCAGCAGCGTCAATTGCTCCCTGATGTATTTTAACCATGGAATTTGTAGGGCCCCATCAAGGGCCCCATCAAGGGCAATACAATCTATGATGACCATCTGATTCAGGGTGGGAGCAATACTTGATCAAATCCTCAACCAACACATCAGTGGTGCAACAGCAATATGATCTGAAATGTACCCCAAGCCAAGCCCCTCATGTAAAATAAAGGCAGGGGGGAGAGCTAGGAGGCCACGCATGAATTTGTTCTCGACCCCCTGAATGTCCCTCACATCCTTGTAACCACATACGTTGCACCGATATGTCGCCATAGGGATACATTTCTCTTTATAAACCTTGAGTATGGCAGGTATTGGTTTCAACCCCAATCTTTTGGCAAAATCCCATACAGCCCCGACTGCTCTTGCCAGAGTGTTCTTTTTTAATTGCCTTTGTGCGGCCCAGGACCCATTATCGTCAAATAACACCCCCAAATACAGAAAAGTGGACACTTTCGACAATTCCACCCCCCTGCAGAAAAACTTTGTTTTAGAGGCCTTCTTACTGTCCATTGTCATTGTGTGTGATTTGGTAAAATTGGTTGCCAAGTGACTCCATAAAATCAATAAAAGCATTTAAAAGATTTTGGAGACCTATGGCGGTCCTAGCGAACAACACAGCATCATCTGCGTACAGTATGCTGGGACCAATTTTGACCCAGCTCTTGGGATGTCTTGAGCACTGCCTATAAGGTGATCTCCTAGTTTATTTATGTAAAGTGTAAACAGTAGAGGTGCCATGATGCACCCCTGTCATACCCCTCGCTTGACCTCCCAGGAATCCGTTAAACTGCTGTCATCCTTTAATCTTACCACCGCCGTTGTGTTGTGGGCATAGTGTAAAAAGGATACCAGACGTGGTTCCATGCCCAATTCCCTCAGGATCCGCCACAGTTTTGATCAATTTACTCGATCAAAAGCTGACTCAATCAGAATCTCATGCACCCGCTTGCATGTCCACATAGAGGCTCATGAATCAGCTTTCAGACCTCGGACAGAGAGTTATGCGCCCAGTCACAGACCAATTGAGAGACGTATGCACCCAGCTGAATACTGACTAAGATAGTCATTTGCCCACTGACATATTAAGTTATAAACTAATGCAGCCAGTGACATACTCATTGAGAGAGTTATGCACAGACTAACAGACTCATTCAAAGACTGATGCACATACTGATATGCCTTGTCAGAGACTCGTACCAACTCATATACTCACTTAGACAGTCATGCATCCAGTGAGGTACCCACTCAAAGACTTATGCAGCCAGTCACAGATTCACTGAGATATTCATGTACCCACTGACGGACCCACTTAGATGCTTGCAGTCTCACTGACACAGCTATGCATCCACTCACAGACACTGTTCGATATATCCATTGATCCACTGACTCTGGAGATGCACTCAAAGAATGATGCATGCACTCAGAGACCAACTAAAATATTGATAGAGTTGCAGCAACACCTAGAGAGACATTTGTGCCCTCATTGAAAGGCCGCTCAGACAATGATGCAACCACTCAGAGATCCACTTAGACACTGAAACACCTATTGCGAGACATGCTCAGATACTTAGATACCCATTCAGAAGCCTAGACAGACAGTAATGCATCCACTCAGAGACCCACTTAGACACTCATGTATCCACTCACAGATCCAGTCAGACAGTCATTCACTTACTTACAAATGCACTAAGGCACTCATGTACCTACTCATAGATTGACTGAGAGACTCATGCAAACTATCACAGACCCATTGAGCTACTCATAGATGCATTGAGACAGTCACGCAGTTATCTACAGAACCACTTATAGACTGATGTACCCTCTCACAGATCCAGTCAAATACTTTTATAGCGAATGAGAGAGTTACTGAGATAGTGATGCATTGAGTCACAGATTCAAAGAGTTATACATTGTGCTATAGAGCTATAAAGGGAGTTATACCTGGTAATATAGTCTGATTTAAATAGTAATTTGTTTAGTGTGGTGGTTAAAAAAAATATTTACGAAAAGGAATAGCCAGGCCCCAGAGGATGGGGTCCCTGGGGCCGTAATCGGCCCGGGGAGTGTGGCTGCCCAGTCCCTCTCCCCATTTTAAAAATACCTGGCCTCGGGGGATGGTGTCCCCGGGGCCAAAATCGTGCTAGGGAAGTGGCCCCCTTCTCTTATAATAAAAAAAAAGAAAAAGCTACCGACATGACTCCGTAGGCCCACCGCTTTCTGCCCCACTCTGCAATCGTGCCACCTGATGTGCTACTGGTTGGGGGATGAAGTTCGCTTGGCTGCTGAAGGTCCTTGGGGGCCAACAAGTCCTCCTGTTACCTCCAGTAAGTCCCACAGAGTTGGATTGCTGAGAGGTGTTCCGAGACCACGCCCCCTTTCTCCACCACTCTGCAAATGTGCCTCCTGGTGAAGTACTGGTTGGGGATGAAGTCCACTTTACTCCTGAGGGACCTGGGGGTCAAGTAGCCGTGGTACATCTTGTAAGTCCTACACAGTGGAATTCCTGAGAGCTGGTTGGAGGCCATATATATATATATATATATTCACTGAAAAAACCATAGGTTTTAGGGACGTTATAGTTACAAATTAGCATTTAAAAAACCTTTGAAATTCACTGAAAAACCATAGGTTTTAGGGACAGTTATAGTTAGTTGGACATTGCACTCGTACAAAACCCGTGAAATTCCCCCGTTATAGTTAGTTCAGCTAACTATAACTCGCGCCCGCAATGCACTGCTGATGACGTCACATATTACATCACTCATGACATGGTCAGTGACATCACTGATGACATCACTGATGACATCTCAAATGACATCACTGATGACATCATCCAGTGACTGTGTGTTTCTGTAAAGTTTAAATATTTTTTATATATATAGGGAAAGGCGTATTGAAGAATGAGTGGGTGTATAAGTGTCTGTATGGATGATTTAGTAGGTGCGTGACTAATTCTATAAGTGAGTGATTAAACGTATCTTACTGAATGCATGGGTTAGTGACTAAACTGGGTGAATGTCTGTATCTGTCTGTTGCTGTGTAAGTGGCTGCATGGGTTTGTGAATAGCTACATGAGTGTCTATAAGAGTTATTGATTTGTTGTCTGAGTATCTGTATGGGTGCCTGAGTGTTTGTGTGGATGGGGTGTGTGCGACTGTGCATAGATGTGTGAGTGGGTGATTCACTGGGTGGATGGTTTCAAGAGTGCATCTGTGATAGACTGTATGGGTGGGTAAGTGTGTGTAAGAGTGTGTTAGTGAGTGAATGTATGTCCCAGTGGTACATGTGTGAGTAACTACATATGTGAAAGGCAGTATATATGTGTGTTGGAGTATATAAATAGCTATAAGCGAGAGTGAGTGATTGTGATAGTGGCTGTATGGATGAGTGTGTGCTTGTATCAGTGATTGTATAAGAGCGTAACAATGTGCTAGTATTTGTATGATTAAGTGAGCTGGTGTGTGTATAACTGTATAGGTGAATAAATGGCAGTGTGTTTAATTATTTGCATGACTGACTAGGTGTGTGAGTACCTCTATGGATGAGTGGCGGTGTTTGAGTGTCTATATAGGAGTAAGAGTGCATATGATAGTCCTGTATTGAGTGACCATAAGTATGAGTGACTGTACGGGTGAGTGAGTGGATGTGTGTGTGTAGACCTAAGAATCAGTGAGTGGGTATGTAGTTTTTGGTGTTGGAGTGTCTATGGTTTTGCGAATGGCAGTCTGTAATTTAGATTGGGTGTATCAAAGGTTATATTAGGGTGTGAAGAGCTGCATCAGATTATCACGTGGATGATGTCATCAGTGATGTCATTTGAGATGTCATCAGTGATGTCATCAGTGATGTCACTGACCATGTCATGAGTGATGTAATATGTGACGTCATCAGCAGTGCATTGCGGGAGCGCGAGTTATAGTTAGCTGAACTAACTATAACGGGGAATTTCACGGGTTTTGTACGAGTGCAATGTCCAACTAACTATAACTGTCCCTAAAACCTATGGTTTTTTCAGTGAATTTCAAAGGTTTTTTAAATGCTAATTTGTAACTATAACATCCCTAAAACCTATGGTTTTTTCAGTGAATTTCAAAGGTTTTTTAAATGCTAATTTGTAACTATAACATGTCTGAAACCTACGGTTTTTTCAGTGAATTTCAAAGGTTTTGTAAATGACAATTTTTAAATGTATTAATTGTTATATACATTTTTTCATACTGATTTCGAAATTTTTTGAAAACATTTTTTTTTACATATTTTATTTTTTAAATTACATTGTAATTATATTATACATTACAAAAATACTTTCTCAGAATGAATTACTTTAGTTTAAATACTTTGCACATAGGCAATAGACTTTTAAGTACAGTAGTTACAGTTGTTGCAATGGGCAACACATTTTCAAACACAATGCAACATTCAGCTCAATGTGAATTTGTAGTTAAATGCAATTAGTTACTTTATGGATTACTTTTCTAACCACAGGACTGGATCCTAGATTCAGTCCTGGGACATCTCCTGTAAACAGTTGAGTAAAAGCGTTTTGGTTACAGTCGTGATTTTTAAGGAATATTATTGTACTTTAAAAGTTGACACTTAGAAACTTTTTCTCATAGAATGACCAATGTTATCCTATGGAAGGAAATTCACTTAGGAGGTAAAAACTGTTATCGTTACTTTTTGTTACTCAGTGTTGGATCCTGGATCCAGCACTGGTGCATCTCCTGTAAACAGTTGAAAGAATGCGTTTAAGTCATACAGGCGATTTTTAAGGAATATTTGTAGTTTGTGAAAATCGACACTTTGAAACTTTTCTGCTGAAAACCAGACAAAGGATTCCTATGGAAGAAAATATAAGTTACTGGTAAGTACGGTTAAAATTACTTTTCAGGGTCAGTGCTGGGCTAAAAGATGCAGCACTGGGTTCTCTCCTGATAACAGGTGAGTAAATTGGAATTCGTACTTTGGTTGATTTTAGAGGAATATTATAAAGTTCCAAAACTCCACACTTAGAAGAATTTCCAAGTGAAACCAGTCAATGTTAGCCTATGAAGGAAATTCAAGTTACCGGTAAGTACGGTTAAAATTAATTTTGAGGATCAGTACTGGGCTGAAAGATGCAGCACTGAGGTCTCTCCTGATAACAGGTGAGTAAATCAGAATTCGGATTTCGGCTGATTTTAGAGGAATATTTTAAAGTTCCAAAATCAACACTTAGAAACTTTTTCAGCAAAAAGCAGGCAATGATATCCTATGGAAGGAAATTCAAGTTACCGGTAAGTACGGTTAAAATTACTTTTGAGGATCAGTACTGGGCTGAAACATGCAGCACTGAGGTCTCTCCTGATAACAGGTGAGTAAATCGGAATTCGTATTTCGGCTGATTTTAGAGGAATATTATAAAGTTCCAAAACTCCACACAAGAATTTCCAAGTGAAACCAGTCAATGTTAGCCTATGGAAGGAAATTCAAGTTACTGGTAAGTACGGTTAAAATTACTTTTCAGGACCAGTACTGGGCTGAAAGATGCAGCACTGAGGTCTCTCCTGATAACAGGTGAGTAAATCAGAATTCGGATTTCGGCTGATTTTAGAGGAATATTTGTATGTTTCAAAAATCAACACTTAGAAGAATTTCCAAGTGAAACCAGTCAATGTTAGCCTATGAAGGAAATACAAGTTACCGGTAAGTACGGTTAAAATTACTTTTCAGGATCAGTACTGGGCTGAAAGATGCAGCACTGAGGTCTCTCCTGATAACAGGTGAGTAAATCGGAATTCGTATTTCGGCTGATTTTAGAGGAATATTTTAAAGTTCCAAAACTCCACACACAGAAGAATTTCCAAGTGAAACCAGTCAATGTTAGCCTATGAAGGAAATTCAAGTTACCGGTAAGTACGGTTAAAATTACTTTTCAGGATCAGTACTGGGCTGAAAGATGCAGCACTGAGGTCTCTCCTGATAACAGGTGAGTAAATCGGAATTCGTATTTCGGCTGATTTTAGAGGAATATTTTAAAGTTCCAAAACTCCACACTTAGAAGAATTTCCAATTGAAACCAGTCAATGTTAGCCTATGGAAGGAAATTCAAGTTACTGGTAAGTACGGTTAAAATTACTTTTCAGGACCAGTACTGGGCTGAAAGATACAGCACTGAGGTCTCTCCTTATAACAGGTGAGTAAATCGGAATTCGTATTTCGGCTGATTTTAGAGGAATATTTGCACAATGGTGAAGGGAGGGGCGGGGCCTGAGGTGACATCTGTGCAAACACGCCCCGTGGCGCGTTTTAAGTTGGGGGATTAAGTCCCCTTGAATCCTGAGGGTCCCTAGGGGCCAACTAGCCCACCAGGAACCTCCAATATGCGCCAGGGGCTGCGTTGCAGAGACGTGTAGAGAGGCCACACCCTTTTACACCTCTCTGCAACGCAGCTCTGTGGCGCTTTCTGGATGTACCTGTTGGGCTAGTTGGCCCTCAGGGACCCTCAGGATTGAAGGGGATTTAATTCCCCATCTTAAAACGCGCCACGGGCCTGTTTGCAAACATGTCACCTGAAGCCCCGCCCCTCCCTTCACCACTGTGCAAACGTTCCCCGTGGTGCGTTTTAAGTTGGGGGATTAAGTCCCTTGAATCCTGAGGGTCCCCGGAGTCCAACTAGCCCACCATATACCTCCAAAGCGCCACAGAGCTGCGTTGCAGAGAGGTGTAAAAGGGGTGTGGCCTCTCTACACGTCTCTGCAAGGCAGCCTCTGGCGCATACTGGAGGTTCCTGGTGGGCTAGTTGGCCCCCAGGGACCCCCAGTATTCAAGGGGAATTTGTTCTCTTCTGCAAACGCGCCAGGGGGCGCGCTTGCAGAGTGGTGAAGGAAGGGGCGGGGCCTGCGGGCCCGATCGTTTTTTTTTTTTGTGTTTTTTTGTCCTCTGAAGGGGGCTGTGTGGCCCCTTCCTTTTTTTCTCTTTTTGGGCCCTGGGGACCCCATCCCCCAGGGCCTTACCCCTTTATTAAATTAAAAAAAAAACGGGAAGGGGGCCGCGTGGCCCCCTTCCCTGGGCCTGTATTGGCCCCGGGGACCCCATCCCCGGGCATGGCCTCTATATTTATTATTTTGAGGGGGCAGCATGGCCCCCTCCTCTGGCCATTTTAAGGCCCCGGGGACCCCATCCCCAAGGCCGGCCTTTCCATTTTTTAAAACTTTTTTTCCTCTTTTTTGGAGAGGGGGCCGCGTGGCCCCCTCCCGGGCCACTACTTGCCCCGGGGACCCCATCCCCCGGAGCTGGCCCTTCTCCGTTGGGGACTGTGGGGGTCCCCAAACCCCCACAGTCCCGCCCGGCTCCCCGTGTCCTACGGGAGCCGGCATTGCTTACACATGGGGAGCAGCTAACATGCTGCTCCCCATGTGGAAAGCAATGCTTTGGATATTGGAAGAGAGAGCAGGTTTCCTGCCTCTCTTCCAATATCCAGCAGTTTGCTATGGCAGGACGGGAGCCGCGAGGCTCCCGTCCTGCCATAGCAAACTACAGTGTCCCGGGGGTAGGCACCCATGGACACTGCAGGAGCCGGCCCTGGGGGTGGTGGTCCCCAGGGCCATCAAGGGCTCCAGGAGGGGGCCGCGCGGCCCCTCCCATTCAGTACACAGCCCCGGGAGGTGGTGGTCCCTAGGGCTCTGGGGTCCGTAACGGACCCCCATATTAAAATGTTTAGTGCCCCGGGAGGTGGCGGTCCTCGGGCGTGTGGGGGCTGGAGCCCCCCACTGGTTTTATTTTTAATTATAAAAAGCCCCGGGAGGTGGTGGTCCTCGGGCTGCGGGAGGGCTCAGAGCCCTCCCGCACCATTTTTCAAAAGCCCCGGGGGTGGCGGTCCTCGGGCTTGGGGGCCCTTGAGGCCCCCACACATTAAATTATCCCCTCACCATGCCCCCGGGACTTGGGCCACCCGGGGCCAATACATCGAGCGCGGAGACCGCGCTTCGATTTTTTCGGCAGGATCCGCGCACCCTGAGCGCATCCTGCCGATTTTAAAACATTTTTTTTTTTTTGCCCAGGGGATCCTTGTGGGACCCCTGAGCAAACCTAGGGGTCAGGGTGTTTCTACCCTGCCCCTTTGTGCGCTTTGCGCACTTGTTTCTGTCCCTCGGTTCTACCGAGGATAAAATGGCTGCCAACATTTCCTGAATCGGAATGTTGACAGCCAGCTGACAGCCAATTAACATGCAGCTCGTGATCGGGACGGTGCGCGCAGGGTGCGCTGAGGGTACGCGGACCCTACTCGGCCATAGATATCACTAACTTTTTACTTTTCATTTTCTCAGCAACTACTGAACGGATTTACACCATTTAACAAAAGGGTTCTTTCTGAACCAAGAACTACCTCTTTGACAAATTTGGTGTAATTCCGTTCAGCAGTTCGGGCTGTAGCCGTGTCTAAAGTTTCCTATGGAAAAGTGCATGGGGAAAACGCGTTTTGGGACCCCCTTTTTCTCGGCCCCGCTTGACGAATCCCCCGAGACTTTCAGGGTAGGAGCGGACCGGAGCGGGCCACAAAGTTTGAAAATTTCACGAAGATACGTCAACCGGCAAGAGAGTTATTTCAAATAGAATGTCGCGGATTTCCTATGGATAATAGGTTGTAACTATAACTATCTACTGGCGACCGCCAGTAGATAATATGTGTAGATATATATCTATATCTATCTCTCTCTCTCTCTCTCTATATATATATATATATATATATATATATATATATATATTACATCCAGCGTCTCCCAATTGAGACAAATCCGCTCGCACTCACAAAATCGAAGCAAATACAGCTTAATAGTTTATAAAGCTGTGATTTATTCAGCATTCCAGCATTCCAGCAATCCTCTACGCGTTTCAATCTTTACAAAGATCTTGTTCACAAGGTTAGTAAATCACTGATTTACTAACCTCGTGAACAAGATCTTTGTCAAGATCGAAACGCGTAGAGGATTGCTGGAATGCTGGAATGCTGAATAAATCACAGCTTTATAAACTATTAAGCTGTATTTGCTTCGATTTTGTGAGTGCGAGCGGATTTGTCTCAATTGGGAGACGCTGGATGTAATTAGTAACGGCTTGGCTCCGCCGTACCGCGAACGCACCGACAAGAGCGCCTGGATGTTGAAATGTGGGCCATATATATATATATATATTATCTACTGGCGGTCGCCAGTAGATAGTTATAGTTAGGACCTAATTTCCATAGGAAATGTGCAACATTCTATTTGAAATAACTTTGGCGCCGGTTGACGAATCTTCGCGAAATTGTCAAACTTGTTGGGGCGCTCCGGTCCACTCCTATCCTGAAAGTCTCGGGTGATTCGTCAAGCGGGGGCCGAGAAAAAGGGGGTCCCAAAACGTGTTTTCCCCATTCATTTTTCCATAGGAACCGTTAGTCGCAGCTACAGCCCGAACTGCTGAACGGAATTACACCAAATTTGGCAAAAAGGTAGCCCTTGGTTCAGAGTCGTGCTTTTTGCTTAAATGGTGTAAATCCGTTCAGTAGTTCCTGAGAAAATCACAAGTAAAATCACATATATATCTATGGCCGCGTCGGATCCGGGCACCCTGAGCGCACCCTGCGCGCACCGTCCCGATCACGAGCTGCATGCTAATTGGCTGTCAACACTCCAAATCAGGAAGTGTTGGCAGCCATTTTGTCCCTCGGTAGAACCGAGGCAGAAGAAACAAGTGCGCAAAACGCACAAAGGGGCAGGGTAGAAACACCATGACCCCCTAGGTCTGCTCAGGGGGTCCCACAAGGACCCCCTGGGCAGAAAAAAGCATTTTTTTTTTTTTTTTAATCGGCGGGATGCGCGGATCCCGCCGATAAAAAAAGAAATTGAAGCGCTTCGATGCTATTTTGCCCCCGGGTGGCCCAAGTCCCGGGGGCATGCGGGGGGTGGGTTTATATTTTATGTGGGGGCCTCTAAGGCCTCCCAAGCCCCGGGACCGCCACCCCCGGGGCTTTAAATGAAAAATGGTGCGGGAGGGCTATCCGCCTCCCGCAGCCCCGGGACCGCCACCCCGGGGCTTCTTTTTTAAATATTAATAACCTGTGTGGGGGCTCGAGCCCCCACACGCCCGGGACCGCCACCTCCCCAGGGCACTAATTAAACAAATGTGGGGGTCCGATTCGGACCCCCGAGCCCCGGGGACCACCACCTCCCAGGGCTTTGTAGATGTTGGGAGGGGGCCGCACGGCCCCTCCTGGAGCCCTTGATGGCCCTGGGGACCACCACCCCCAGGGTCGGCTCCTGCAGTGTCCCGGGTGCCTACCCCGGGACACTGAAGTTTGCTATGACAGGATGGGAGCCTCCGTGGCTCCCGTCCTGTCATAGCAAACTGCTTTGGATTTTGGAAGAGAGAGCAGAAAACCTGCTCTCTCTTCCAAAATTCAAGAAAATTGCTTTTCCATATGGGGAGCTGCATGTCAGCAGCTCCTCATGTGGAAAAGCAATGCCGGCTCCTGCAGGACGCAGGGAGCTGGCGGGACGTGGGGATTTGGGGTCCCCCCACGGTCCCCAAAGGATAGGGCCAGCCCCGGGGGATGGGGTCCCCAGGGCAAGTAGTTTTTTTTAAAAGGCCAGCCCCGGGGGATGGGGTCCCCGGGGTCTAAGGAGGCCTGAGGAGGGGGGCAACACAGCCCCCCTCCATGAAAATAAATTAAAAAAAAGGTGGCAATGACCGGGGGATGGGGTCCCCGGGCCAAAATTGGCCACGGGAGGGGGGCACACGCGGTCCCCTTCCCGTTACTTTTTAAAAATAAAAATAAAAGGGGGTCAGGCCCTGGGGGATGGGGTCCCCAGGGCCCAAAATAATTAAAAAGAAGGGGGGCCACACAGCCCCCTTTTAAAAAAAAAAATCCGGCATCGTGCCGCAGGCCACGCCCTCCTTGGCAGCACTCTGCAAACGCGCCCCTGGCACGTTTGCAAAGGGGAACGAATTCCCTTGAATACTGGGGTCCTTGGGGCCAACTAGCCAACCAGGAACCTCCAGTATGCGTCAGAGGCTGCGTTGCAGAGAGGTGTTCTGAGGCCACGCCCTTTTTACACCTCTCTGCAACGCAGCTCTGTGGCGCCTAATGGAGGTAGCTGGTGGGCTAGTTGCACCCCAGGGACCCTCAGGATTCAAGGGAGTTAATCCCCGACTTAAAACGCGCCACAGGGCGCGTTTGCACAGTGGTGAAGGGAGGGGGCGGGGCTTGAGGTGACATGTGTGCAAACAGGCCCCGTGGCGCGTTTTAAGATGGGGAATTAAATCCTCTTCAATCCTGAGGGTTCCTGGGGGCCAACTAGCCCACCAAGGTATGTCCAGAAAGCGCCACAGAGCTGCGTTGCAGAGAGGTGTAAAAGGGCGTGGCTTCCGAACACCTCTCTGCAACGCAGCCCCTGGCGCATATTGGAGGTTCCTGGTGGGCTAGTTGGGCCCCAGGGACCCTCGGGATTGAGGAGGAATTAATTCTCCAACTTAAAACGCGCCACAGGGCGTGTTTGCAGACATGTCACCTCAGGCCCCACCCCCTTCCTTCACCATTGTGCAAATATTCCTCTAAAATCAGCCGAACTACGAATTCCGATTTACTCACCTGTTATCAGGAGAGACCTCAGTGCTGCATCTTTGAGCCCAGTACTGATCCTGAAAAGTAATTTTAACCGTACTTACCAGTAACTTGAATTTCCTTCCATAGGCTAACATTGACTAGTTTCACTTGGAAATTCTTCTAAGTGTAGAGTTTTGGAACTTTATAATATTCCTCTAAAATCAGCCGAACTACGAATTCTGATTTACTCACCTGTTATCAGAAGAGACCTCAGTGCTGCATCTTTGAGCCCAGTACTGATCCTGAAAAGTAATTTTAACCGTACTTACCAGTAACTTGAATTTCCTTTCATAGGATATCATTGCCTGCTTTTTGCTGAAAACGTTTCTAAGTGTCGATTTTTGAAACATACAAATATTCCTCTAAAATCAGCAGAACTGCGAATTCCGATTTACTCACCTGTTATCAGGAGAGACCTCAGTGCTGCATCTTTGAGCCCAGTACTGATCCTGAAAAGTAATTTTAACCGTACTTAACAGTAACTTGAATTTCCTTCGATAGGCTAACATTGACTGGTTTCACTTGGAAATTCTTGTGTGTGGAGTTTTGGAACTTTATAATATTCCTCTAAAATCAGCTGAACTACGAATTCCAATTTACTCACCTGTTATCAGGAGAGACCTCAGTGCTGCATCTTTGAGCCCAGTACAGATCCTGAAAAGTAATTCTAACCGTACTTACCAGTAACTTGAATTTCCTTCGATAGGCTAACATTGACTGGTTTCACTTGGAAATTCTTCTATGTGTGGAGTTTTGGAACTTTATAATATTCCTCTAAAATCAGCCTAACTACGAATTCCGATTTACTCACCTATTATCAGGAGAGACCTCAGTGCTGCATCTTTGAGCCCAGTACTAATCCTGAAAAGTAATTTTAACCGTACTTACCAGTAACTTGAATTTCCTTCCATAGGATATCATTGCCTGCTTTTTGCTGAAAAAGTTTCTGTTGATTTTTGAAACATACAAATATTCCTCTAAAATCAGCAGAACTACGAATTCCGATTTACTCACCTGTTATCAGGAGAGACCTCAGTGCTGCATCTTTGAGCCCAGTACTGATCCTGAAAAGTAATTCTAACCGTACTTACCAGTAACTTGAATTTCCTTCCATAGGCTAACATTGACTGGTTTCACTTGGAAATTCTTGTGTGGAGTTTTGGAACTTTATAATATTCCTCTAAAATCAGCAGAAATACGAATTCCGATTTACTCACCTGTTATCAGGAGAGAACCCAGTGCTGCATCTTTTAGCCCAGCACTGACCCTGAAAAGTAATTCTAACCATACTTACCAGCAACTTGTATTTACTTCCATAGGAATCCATTGTCTGGTTTTCAGCAGAAAAGTTTCAAAGTGTCAATTTTCACAAACTAAAAATATTCCTTAAAAATCGCCTGTATGACTTAAACACATTCTTTCAACTGTTTACAGGCGATGCACCAGTGCTGGATCCAGGATCCACCACTGAGTAAGAAAAAGTAACGATAACACTACTTACCTGCTAAGTGAATTTCCTCCCATAGGATAACATTGGTGATTCTATGTGAAAAAGTTTCTGTCAACTTTTAAAATACAATAATATTCCTTAAAAATCACTACTGTAACCAAAACGCTTTTACTCAACTGTTTACAGGAGATGTCCCAGGACTGAATCTAGGATCCAGTCCTGTGGTTAGAAAAAGTAATCCATAAAGTAACTAATTGCATTTAACTAGAAATTCACATTGAGCTCAATGTTGCATTGTGTTTGAAATTGTGTTGCCCATTGCAACAACTGTAACTACTGTACTTAAAAGTCTATTGGCTATTTACAAAGTATTTAAACTAAAGTAATTCATTCTGAGAAAGTATATTTTGTAATGTAATGTATAATGTAATTACAATGTAATTTAAAAAATAAAATATGTAAAAATAAATAGTTTAAAAAAATGTAGTAAATCAGTATCAAAAAAATAAATATAACAATTAATACATTTTAAAATTGTCATTTACAAAACCTTTGAAATTCACTGAAAAAAACCATAGGTTTCAGACATGTTATAGTTAGGAATTAACATTTAAAAACCTTTGAAATTCACTGAAAAAACCATAGGTTTCAGGCACGTTATAGTTAGAAATTAGCATTTAAAAAACCTTACAAATTCACTGAAAAAACCATAGGTTTTAGGGACAGTTATAGTTAGTTGGACATTGCACTCGTACAAAACCTGTGAAATTCCCCGTTATAGTTAGTTCAGCTAACTATAACTCGCGCCCCGTAATGCACTGCTGATGACGTCACATATTACATCATTCATGACATGGTCAGTGACATCACTGATGACATCACTGATGACATCTCAAATGACATCACTGATGACATCACTGATGACATCATCCACGTGATAATTTCATAAACCTCCTCACACCCTAATATAACCTTTGATACACCCAGTCTAAATTACAGACTGCCATTCGCAAAACCATAGACACTCCAACACCAATAACTACATACCCACTCACTGATTCTTAGGTCTACACACACATCCACTCACTCACCCGTACAGTCACTCATACTTACAGTCACTCATTACAGGACTATCATATGCACTCATACTCCTATATAGACACTCAAACACCGCCACTCATCCATAGAGGTACTCACACACCTAGTCAGTCATGCAAATAATTAAACACACTGCCATTTACTCACCTATACAGTTATACACACACCAGCTCACTTACTCATTCAAATACTAGCACATTATTACGCTCTTATACAATCACTGATACAAGCACACACTCATCCATACAGACACTCTCACAATCACACACTCTCGCTTAAAGCTATTTATATACTCCAACACACATATATACTGCCTTTCACATATGTAGTTACTCACACATGTACCACTGGGACACTAATTAAACAAATGTGAGGGTCCGTTTCGGACCCCCGAAGCCCCGGGGACCACCACCTTTGTAGATGTTGGGAGGGGGGCCGCGCGGCCCCCCTCCTGGAGCCCTTGATGGCCCTGGGGACCACCACCCCCCAGGGTCGGCTCCTGCAGTGTCCCGGGGTGCCTACCCCCGGGACACTGAAGTTTGCTATGACAGGATGG
The DNA here is from genome assembly GCA_963921515.1 of Calotriton arnoldi. Taxonomy (NCBI): domain Eukaryota; kingdom Metazoa; phylum Chordata; class Amphibia; order Caudata; family Salamandridae; genus Calotriton; species Calotriton arnoldi. The sequence continues at coordinate 155,825 of CAWUFW010014518.1, read as the reverse complement.
GAGCCTCGCGGCTCCCGTCCTGTCATAGCAAACTGCTTTGGATTTTGGAAGAGAGAGCAGGAAACCTGCTCTCTCTTCCAAAATTCAAAGAAAATTGCTTTTCCATATGGGGAGCTGCATGTCAGCAGCTCCTCATGTGGAAAAGCAATGCCGGCTCCCGCAGGACGCAGGGAGCTGGCGGGACGTGGGGATTTGGGGTCCCCCCACGGTCCCCAAAGGATAGGGCCAGCCCCGGGGGATGGGGTCCCCAGGGCAAGTAGTTTTTTTTAAAAGGCCAGCCCCGGGGGATGGGGTCCCCGGGGCCTAAGGAGGCCTGAGGAGGGGGCAACACAGCCCCCTCCATGAAAATTAAAAAAAAAAGGTGGCAATGACCCGGGGATGGGGTCCCCGGGCCAAGATTGGCCACGGGAGGGGGCACACGCGGTCCCCTTCCCGTTACTTTTTAAAAAATAAATAAAGGGGTCAGGCCCTGGGGGATGGGGTCCCCAGGGCCCAAAATAATTAAAAAGAAGGGGGCCACACAGCCCCCTTTTAAAAAAAAAAAAAAATCCGGCATCGCGCCGCAGGCCACGCCCTCCTTGACAGCACTCTGCAAACGCGCCCCTGGCGCGTTTGCAAAGGGAACGAATTCCCTTGAATACTGAGGTCCCTGGGGTCAACTAGCCAACCATGAACCTCCAGTATGCGCCAGGGGCTGCGTTGCAGAGAGAGTGTTCTGAGGCCACGCCCCTTTTACACCTCTCTGCAACGCAGCTCTGTGGCGCTTAATGGAGGTAGCTGGTGGGCTAGTTGCACCCCAGGGACCCTCAGGATTCAAGGGAGTTAATCCCCGACTTAAAACGCGCCACAGGGCGCGTTTGCACAGTGGTGAAGGGAGGGGGCGGGGCTTGAGGTGACATGTGTGCAAACAGGCCCCGTGGCGCGTTTTAAGATGGGGAATTAAATCCTCTTCAATCCTGAGGGTTCCTGGGGGCCAACTAGCCCACCAAGGTATGTCCAGAAAGCGCCACAGAGCTGCGTTGCAGAGAGGTGTAAAAAGGTGCATGGCTTCCGAACACCTCTCTGCAACGCAGCCCCCTGGCGCATATTGGAGGTTCCTGGTGGGCTAGTTGGGCCCCAGGGACCCTCGGGATTGAGGAGGCATTAATTCTCCAACTTAAAACGCGCCACAGGGCGTGTTTGCAGACATGTCACCTCAGGCCCCACCCCCTTCCTTCACCATTGTGCAAATATTCCTCTAAAATCAGCCGAACTACAAATTCCGATTTACTCACCTGTTATCAGGAGAGACCTCAGTGCTGCATCTTTGAGCCCAGTACTGATCCTGAAAAGTAATTTTAACCGTACTTACCAGTAACTTGAATTTCCTTCCATAGGCTAACATTGACTGGTTTCACTTGGAAATTCTTCTAAGTGTAGAGTTTTGGAACTTTATAATATTCCTCTAAAATCAGCCGAACTACGAATTCTGATTAACTCACCTGTTATCAGGAGAGACCTCAGTGCTGCATCTTTGAGCCCAGTACTGATCCTGAAAAGTAATTTTAACCGTACTTACCAGTAACTTGAATTTCCTTCCATAGGATATCATTGCCTGCTTTTTGCTGAAAAAGTTTCTAAGTGTCGATTTTTGAAACATACAAATATTCCTCTAAAATCAGCAGAACTACGAATTCCGATTTACTCACCTGTTATCAGGAGAGACCTCAGTGCTGCATCTTTGAGCCCAGTACTGATCCTGAAAAGTAATTTTAACCGTACTTACCAGTAACTTGAATTTCCTTCGATAGGCTAACATTGACTGGTTTCACTTGGAAATTCTTCTGTGTGGAGTTTTGGAACTTTATAATATTCCTCTAAAATCAGCTGAACTACGAATTCCAATTTACTCACCTGTTATCAGGAGAGACCTCAGTGCTGCATCTTTGAGCCCAGTACAGATCCTGAAAAGTAATTCTAACCGTACTTACCAGTAACTTGAATTTCCTTCGATAGGCTAACATTGACTGGTTTCACTTGGAAATTCTTCTATGTGTGGAGTTTTGGAACTTTATAATATTCCTCTAAAATCAGCCGAACTACGAATTCTGATTTACTCACCGATTATCAGGAGAGACCTCAGTGCTGCATCTTTGAGCCCAGTACTAATCCTGAAAAGTAATTTTAACCGTACTTACCAGTAACTTGAATTTCCTTCCATAGGATATCATTGCCTGCTTTTTGCTGAAAAAGTTTCTGTTGATTTTTGAAACATACAAATATTCCTCTAAAATCAGCAGAACTACGAATTCCGATTTACTCACCTGTTATCAGGAGAGACCTCAGTGCTGCATCTTTGAACCCAGTACTGATCCTGAAAAGTAATTCTAACCGTACTTACCAGTAACTTGAATTTCCTTCCATAGGCTAACATTGACTGGTTTCACTTGGAAATTCTTGTGTGTGGAGTTTTGGAACTTTATAATATTCCTCTAAACTCAGCAGAACTACGAATTCCGATTTACTCACCTGTTATCAGGAGAGACCTCAGTGCTGCATCTTTGAGCCCAGTACTGATCCTGAAAAGTAATTCTAACCGTACTTACCAGTAACTTGAATTTCCTTCGATAGGCTAACATTGACTGGTTTCACTTGGAAATTCTTCTATGTGTGGAGTTTTGGAACTTTATAATATTCCTCTAAAATCAGTCGAACTACGTAATTCCGATTTACTCACCTGTTATCAGGAGAGAACCCAGTGCTGCATCTTTTAGCCCAGCACTGACCCTGAAAAGTAATTCTAACCATACTTACCAGCAACTTGTATTTCCTTCCATAGGAATCCATTGTCTGGTTTTCAGCAGAAAAGTTTCAAAGTGTCAATTTTCACAAACTAAAAATATTCCTTAAAAATCGCCTGTATGACTTAAACACATTCTTTCAACTGTTTACAGGAGATGCACCAGTGCTGGATCCAGGATCCACCACTGAGTAAGAAAAAGTAACGATAACACTACTTACCTGCTAAGTGAATTTCCTCCCATAGGATAACATTGGTGATTCTATGTGAAAAAGTTTCTGTCAACTTTTAAAATACAATAATATTCCTTAAAAATCACTACTGTAACCAAAACGCTTTTACTCAACTGTTTACAGGAGATGTCCCAGGACTGAATCTAGGATCCAGTCCTGTGGTTAGAAAAGTAATCCATAAAGTAACTAATTGCATTTAACTAGAAATTCACATTGAGCTCAATGTTGCATTGTGTTTGAAATTGTGTTACCCATTGCAACAACTGTAACTACTGTACTTAAAAGTCTATTGGCTATTTGCAAAGTATTTAAACTAAAGTAATTCATTCTGAGAAAGTATATTTTGTAATGTAATTACAATGTAATTTAAAAAATAAAATATGTAAAAATAAATAGTTTAAAAAATGTAGTAAATCAGTATCAAAAAATAAATATAACAATTAATACATTTTAAAATTGTCATTTACAAAACCTTTGAAATTCACTGAAAAAAACCATAGGTTTCAGACATGTTATAGTTAGGAATTAGCATTTAAAAAACCTTTGAAATTCACTGAAAAACCATAGGTTTCAGGCACGTTATAGTTAGAAATTAGCATTTAAAAAACCTTACAAATTCACTGAAAAAACCATAGGTTTTAGGGACAGTTATAGTTAGTTGGACATTGCACTCGTACAAAACCCGTGAAATTCCCCGTTATAGTTAGTTCAGCTAACTATAACTCGCGCCCGCAATGCACTGCTGATGACGTCACATATTACATCATTCATGACATGGTCAGTGACATCACTGATGACATCACTGATGACATCTCAAATGACATCACTGATGACATCACTGATGACATCATCCACGTGATAATTTCATAAACCTCCTCACACCCTAATATAACCTTTGATACACCCAGTCTAAATTACAGACTGCCATTCGCAAAACCATAGACACTCCAACACCAATAACTACATACCCACTCACTGATTCTTAGGTCTACACACACATCCACTCACTCACCCGTACAGTCACTCATACTTACGGTCACTCAGTACAGGACTATCATATGCACTCATACTCCTATATAGACACTCAAACACCGCCACTCATCCATAGAGGTACTCACACACCTAGTCAGTCATGCAAATAATTAAACACACTGCCATTTACTCACCTATACAGTTATACACACACCAGCTCACTTACTCATACAAATACTAGCACATTATTACGCTCTTATACAATCACTGATACAAGCACACACTCATCCATACAGACACTCTCACAATCACACACTCTCGCTTATAGCTATTTATATACCCCAACACACATATATACTGCCTTTCACATATGTAGTTACTCACACATGTACCACTGGGACATACATTCACTCACTAACACACTCTTACACACACTTACCCACCCATACAGTCTATCACAGATGCACTCTTGAAACCATCCACCCAGTGAATCACCCACTCACACATCTATGCACAGAGTCGCACACACCCCTCCCACACAAACACTCAGGCACCCATACAGATACTCAGACAACCAATCAATAACTCATATAGACACTCATGTAGCTATTCACAAACCCATGCAGCCACTTACACAGCAACAGACAGACGGATACAGACATTCACACAGTTTAGTCAGTAACCCATGCATTCAGTAAGATACGTTTAATCACTCACTTGTAGAGTTATGTTATGTTATGTTAATCGAATTTGTAAAGCGCACTGTTACCCAAGGGTGTCCTGGCGCTATGCACTGCCTGCTAGAAAGGTGGCCAGAAGGTGTTTATTGGTTAAAAAGCCAGGTTTTGAGCCCCTTCCTGAAAGAGAGGAGGTCTGTAGCGTTCCTCAGTTGGAAAGGAAGCTCATTCCAGGATTTGGACGCGCTGTTAATAAAGCTTCTGCCTCCCCAGCCTGCTTTTTTTTAAAACGCTGATTGTGACTTTCTTTGCCCCTGTTGATCGTAACGCTCTCCTTGGAATGTACCACTGTATTTTTCGTTGCATGTAGTCCGGGCCTTTGCCATTGAGGGCTTTAAAAACGGTGCACAGCGCTTTGAAGCATATTCTGTGTCTGACAGGGAGCCAGTGCAACTGTTTGATCTCTTCCTTTACAGAGGCAAACTTTGAAGTCCCCGACAGCAGTCTGGCTGCCGCATTCTGAACCATCTGAAGCTTGTTAATATATTGTTTTTGAGCATTCATGTAGAGTCCGTTGCAGTAATCCAGCCGAGACATGATGAGTGCCGAGATTACTGTTTTGAGGCCATTATCGTTGAGGAAGAACTTAATCTTTTTTATGATCTTTAATACATAAAAAGAGGCCGAGGTAACTGAACTTATTTGGTCACCTAGTGCCAACTTATTGTCCATTAACACTCCCAGATTCCTAGCTTTCTCAGTAGGTATGGGGCATGAGCCCAGGTCAGCCGGCCACCAGTCTGGGGTCCACACTAGCGGATTCTTCCCAAATTTTATGACCTCAGTTTTGTTAGAGTTAAGTTTTAAGCAGTTTGCAGACATCCATCTGGAGATAGCAGCCATGCAGTCATGGAATCGAGCCCCTGTTTCCTTTTCAGAGCTCTCCCTTAGTGACAGCACTATTTGGGTGTCGTCAGCATAAGAGGTCAACTGGAAGCCAAATGACCTAATTACACCCGCTAGGGGAGCCACGTACACGTTAAAAAGTGTCGGGCTGAGGGAAGAGCCCTGTGGCACCCCACATGGAAGGGTGAAAGGTTTAGACTGGCAGTTGTCCATATCCACAGTTTGTACTCTGCCAGAGAGAAATGACTGCAGAAGCTTCCAGGTAGACCCCTTTATCCTGGCCCTAGACAGACGGTCCATCAAAACTTTGTGATGGACAGTGTCAAAGGCCGCGTCAGGTCTAACAAGATCAATACAGCATTGCCTCCCCTGTCCAGGGCCTCCCGAATTTCCTCCGTGGATTTAATTAAGGCAAGCTCCGTGCTGTGTTCTGCTCTAAAGCCATATTTGGATGGATCAAGAGTCTGGTTGGATTGAAGAAAGGCATTAAGTTGTATGTTCATGGCTTTTTCCAGGGCCTTGGCAGGAAGCGGGAGTCGAGATATGGGCCTATAATTATTGGGGTCACCTGCATCAAGATTCTGTTTTTTTAGGAGGGGGAGAATGGAAGCAACCTTCCACTTCTTGGGAAAAATCAGTCAGAGTCAGTCACGCACCTACTCAATGATCCATTGAGACACTTATACACCAAGTCATTCTTCAATACGCCTTTGCCTATATATATTAAAAATATTTAAACTTTACAGAAACACAAAGTCACTGGATGATGTCATCAGTGATGTCATTTGAGATGTCATCAGTGATGTCATCAGTGATGTCACTGACCATGTCATGAGTGATGTAATATGTGACGTCATCAGCAGTGCATTGCGGGGGCGCGAGTTATAGTTAACTGAACTAACTATAACGGGGGAATTTCACGGGTTTTGTACGAGTGCAATGTCCAACTAACTATAACTGTCCCTAAAACGTATGTTTTTTTCAGTGAATATATATATATATATATATATATATATATATATATATATATAAAAAAAAAAAAAAAACCTACTGGCATGGCAAGTCCACCCAAAACATTTTTTCAAGTGTGCCAGTGATTATAGTTGTGCATACAAAGTTTCGGGGCGATCCGTCAAACGTTGACAGAGAAAAAGAGGGGGGGGCAAAAAAGTGCTTTTCCCATGTTAATTCCCATAGGGGCCTTGAACACGACTACAGCCCAAACTGCTGGATGGTATTACACCGAATTTGGCAGAAACGTAGCTTTTGGTTCGCAGATGATGCTTTCAGTTATTTGGTGTAAATCCGTTCAGTAGTGTGTTACAAATTAAAGGAAATTCAAATTTGTATATCTACGATCGCTTCGCGAATAATGATGAGCTTATAGAATTGATCAACTTCTGCCTCAATCATAATGTCTTTTTATTTAACAACACATTTTTTACAAGTGCAGGGTGCTGCAATGGGCACATCATTCACGCCGATATATGCCAATCTTCTAATGGGCTGGTGGGAAGCAGAGATAGCATGGAATGAACAAAACAAAACAAATATGGAGCAAATAGTCTTGTGGGCCCATTTCATAGATGACTTATTTTTAATTTGGGAGGGAGAAAAGGCAGATTTGAAAACTTTTTTAAAGTCTTTGAACCATAATAAACTGAACCTACAGTTCACCTTTAACATCCAAAAGAAGAAGCTTAATTATCTGGATTTTGGGGTCTATACATCAAAAGATAAAATTTGCACAAAACTATATAGAAAATCCACTAGTAACAACAGTATATTACATGCAAATATTGGACATCCCCAATCGTTAAAATGGAGTGTCCATTTGGGGAATTTTTGAGAGCAAGACAAAGTTGCTTGGAAGAATCAGATTTTAGGCAGCAAACTAAAGAGGTGTATAGAAGATTGCAAATCAGAGGCTATCCAGTTATAATCTTAGAAGATAACCTTAGAAGAGCTGGGATCAAGAAACGAGAAACCTGGTGGTGACAAAAAATAAAAAAACTAAGTCTGAGAATGGAACACAAGTTATCATTTATATCACAGACTTTAATAAATCCAATCAAAAAGTTGGAGACATTTTACGAGAGAATTGGAAACTTTTGAAGATGGATGACGATCTAGGAACTGTACTCTTGGAATCTCCAAACATCACTTATAGATAAACAGCTTCCCTAAGGGACCTCCTTACGAGAAGTTATTTGACACCAGATAATATGCCGAAGAAGAATTCTACAAACTGGCTTGTCAACAAAAGGAAGGGTTTCAGTAAATGTTCAAAGTGTAAAGCCTGTACTCATGGAAAAAATACCAAAGAATATAAAAATGTATGGAAATATGAAGGAAATAGAACAATGAATCACATGTGAAACAGACTTTGTAATTTCTGTATTTGAATGTATTTGTGGCATTAAATATGTTGGGAGCACTATTAATAAACTAAAACTCTGTGTTCTTCAACATTTACGAGGGATAAAGAATTGGGACTTGAAATGTACTATGGTCATACACATCTGGGAGCTCCACGAAGGGAAAGCAGAGAACATGACATATTATGGAGCAAAGTATATCATGAAAGAACCAAGAGGAGGATTTATAATGGAAAATATTGAGCTTTGGGACTTTTCCTAATAAATATTATTTGTGATCTTTTGCACAAGTTCAAATGCATTTTTTTCACAAAGGAGTGTTTATAAAGATTAGTACTTTAGGCAAATTTGCACAAAGGACAGTTCTTGAGAAAGAACATTATCTGCGGTTCTGTAGAGAATCAAAATGCACTTTATTATTAGAATTTGATCAGACATATCACTGTATGTTACTCTTTACATGATTTTGCACGGACGAGTGAAAATGTTTACAATCGAATTGCACTTTATTACTAAAACTTGACGAGGTATAGTACTATGCAATATCTCATGTGTATAATACTTCTTATATATAAGAGTGAACATGCATTGGGAATAGGAAAGAAAAACAGAAAAGAAGTTTAAAGAGATATATAGAATGATGAAATGGAGATAGACTCTGAATTGAGGTAGGGTCTTTATCTTTCTAAGTATTTAATCCTCTCCCTTTTCTAAGCACTAATTTCATTTTTACCTTTATTGTGTTAGATGACCTCTTCCTTATGGTTATACAAATTTTACTGTTTCAGTTAAAAGTGGGTACTTTAACATAAATTCAGAAAAAGCATATAAAACATATAAAAAAGAAAAAATGAAAGAAGTAGAATAAAATCATGTATGTAAATGTATATCTGATTAATTTTGAAATGAAGGATAATCAATACATTAGAATGTTTGGAGTTATAACTGAAAAGGAAGGCAGGAGTCTAGTCACTGTTTTCAATGGTGGTGGAGATAAGGGAATTGTCCCTTTAAAAGCACTCTCTTCACATGTAAAACTCTATGACCCCATTGAAGGCTACGGCTTAAAATTGTTGATCTCGTGTCCGCACCCGATAGTGATGTTTATTAAATAAAAACAAGTATTTTGTGAACCCTGGCTATGCTGCTCTGTCCTTGCCTCAATGGGAAGACTTAAAAGGTAGAGGCTGAGACGAATCCTGGTATATATATATATATATATATATATTCACTGAAAAAACCATAGGTTTCAGGCACGTTATAGTTAGAAATTAGCATTTAAAAAACCTTTGAAATTCATAGAAAAAACCATAGGTTTCAGACACGTTATATTTAGAAATTAGCATTTAAAAACCTTTGAAATTCACTGAAAAAACCATAGGTTTTAGGGACAGTTATAGTTAGTTGGACATTTCACTCGTACAAAACCCGTGAAATTCCCCCGTTATAGTTAGTTCAGCTAACTATAACTCGTGCCCCGCAATGCACTGCTGATGACGTCACATATTACATCACTCATGACATGGTCAGTGACATCACTGATGACATCACTGAGGATATCTCAAATGACATCACTGATGACATCATGCAATGACTGTGTGTTTCTCTAAAGTTTAAATATTTTTAATATATATCGGAAAAGACGTATTGAAGAATGAGTGGGTGTATAAGTGTCTGTATGGATGATTTAGTAGGTGCGTGACTGACTCTATAAGTGAGTGATTTACCGTATCTTACTGAATGCATGGGTTAGTGACTAAACTGGGTGAATGTCTGTATCCGTCTGTCTGTTGCTGTGTAAGTGACTGCATGTGTTTGTGAATAGCTACATGAGTGTGTATATGAGTTATTGAATGGTTGTCTGAGTATCTGTATGGGTGCCTGAGTGTTTGTGTGGGAGTGGTGTGTGCGACTCTGTGCATAGATGTGTGAGTGGGTGATTCACTGGGTGGATGGTTTCAAGAGTGCATCTGTGATAGACTGTATGGGTGGGTAAGTGTGTGTAAGAGTGTGTTAGTGAGTGAATGTATGTCCCAGTGGTACATGTGTGAGTAACTACATATGTGAAAGGCAGTATATATGTGTGTTGGGGTATATAAATAGCTATAAGCGAGAGTGAGTGATTGTGATAGTGGCTGTATGGATGAGTGTGTGCTTGTATCAGTGATTGTATAAGAGCGTAACAATGTGCTAGTATTTGTATGATTAAGGGAGCTGGTGTGTGTAAAACTGTATAGGTGAGTAAATGGCAGTGTGTTTAATTATTTGCATGACTGACTAGGTGTGTGAGTTCCTCTATGGATGAGTGGCGGTGTTTGAGTGTCTATATAGGAGTAAAAGTGCATATGATAGTCCTGTACTGAGTGACCATAAGTATGAGTGACTGTACGGGTGAGTGAGTGGATGTGTGTGTGTAGACCTAAGAATCAGTGAGTGGGTATGTAGTTATTGGTGTTGGAGTGTCTATGGTTTTGCGAATGGCAGTCTGTAATTTAGAGTGGGTGTATCAAAGGTTATATTAGGGTGTGAGGAGGTGCATCAGATTATCACGTGGATGATGTCATCAGTGATGTCATTTGAGATGTCATCAGTGATGTCATCAGTGATGTCACTGACCATGTCATGAGTGATGTAATATGTGATGTCATCAGCAGTGCATTGCGGGGCGCGAGTTATAGTTAGCTGAACTAACTATAACGGGGAATTTCACGGGTTTTGTACGAGTGAAATGTCCAACTAACTATAACTGTCCCTAAAACCTATGGTTTTTTCAGTGAATTTCAAAGGTTTTTAAATGCTAATTTCTAACTATAACGTGTCTGAAACCTATGGTTTTTTCTGTGAATTTCAAAGGTTTTTTAAATGCTAATTTCTAACTATAACGCCCCTAAAACCTATGGTTTTTTCAGTGAATTTCAAAGGTTTTGTAAATGACAATTTTTAAATGTATTAATTGTTATATTTATTTTTTTGATACTGATTTACTACATTTTTTAAAACTATTTATTTTTAGATATTTTATTTATTAAATTACATTGTAATTACATTATACATTACATTACAAAATATACTTTCTCAGAATGAATTACTTTAGTTTAAATAGTTTGCAAATAGGCAATAGAGTTTTAAGTACAGTAGTTACAGTTGTTGCAATGGGCAACACAATTTCAAACACAATGCAACATTGACCTCAATGTGAATTTCTAGTTAAATGCAATTAGTTACTTTATGGATTACTTTTTCTAACCACAGGACTGGATCCTAGATTCAGTCCTGGGACATCTCCTGTAAACAGTTGAGTAAAAGCGTTTTGGTTACAGTAGTGATTTTTAAGGAATATTATTGTATTTTAAAAGTTGACACTTAGAAACTTTTTCACATAGAATCACCAATGTTATCCTATTGGAGGAAATTCACTTAGCAGGTAAGTAGTGTTATCATTACTTTTTCTTACTCAGTGTTGGATCCTGGATCCAGCACTGGTGCATCTCCTGTAAACAGTTGAAAGAATGCATTTAAGTCATACAGGCGATTTTTAAGGAATATTTGTAATTTGTGAAAATCGACACTTTGAAACTTTTCTGCTGAAAACCAGACAATGGATTCCTATGGAAGGAAATATAAGTTACTGGTAAGTACGGTTAGAATTACTTTTCAGGGTCAGTGCTGGGCTAAAAGATGCAGCACTGGATTCTCTCCTGATAACAGGTGAGTAAATCGGAATTCGTAGTTCGGTTGATTTTAGAGGAATATTATAAAGTTCCAAAACTCCACACTTAGAAGAATTTCCAAGTGAAACCAGTCAATGTTAGCCTATGGAAGGAAATTCAAGTTGCTGGTAAGTACGGTTAAAATTACTTTTCAGGATCAGTACTGGGCTGAAAGATGCAGCACTGAGGTCTCTCCTGATAACAGGTGAGTAAATCGGAATCCGTATTTCGGCTGATTTTAGAGGAATATTATAAAGTTCCAAATCTGCACACTTAGAAGAATTTCCAAGTGAAACCAGTCAATGTTAGCCTATGGAAGGAAATTCAAGTTACTGGTAAGTACGGTTAGAATTACTTTTCAGGACCAGTACTGGGCTGAAAGTTGCAGCACTGAGGTCTCTCCTGATAACTGGTGAGTAAATCGGAATTCGTTTTTGGGCTGTTTTTAGCGGAATTTTTGCACATTGGTGATGGGTGGGGGCGGGGCCTGAGGTGACATCTGTGCAAACGCGCCCCGTGGCGCGTTTTAAGTTGGGGGATTAAGTCCCCTTGAATCATGAGGGTCCCTAGGGGCCAACTAGCCCACCAGGAACCTCCAGTATGCGCCAGGGGCTGCGTTGCAGAGACGTGTACAGAGGCCACACCCCTTTTTACACCTCTCTGCAATACAGCTCTGTGGCGCTTTCTGGACGTACCTGTTGGGCTAGTTGGCCCCCAGGGACCCTCAGGATTGAAGGGGATTTAATTCCCCATCTTAAAACACGCCACGGGGCCTGTTTGCACACATGTCACCTGAAGCCCCGCCCCCTCCCTTCACCACTGTGCAAATGCGCCCGTGGCGCGTTTTAAGTTGGGGGATTAAGTTCCCTTGAATCCTGATGTCCCTGGAGTCCAACTAGCCCACCATGTACTTCCAAAAAGCGCCACAGAGCTGCGTTGCAGAGAGGTGTAAAAAGGGGCGTGGCCTCTGTACACCTCTCTGCAACGCAGCCCCCTGGCGCATACTGGAGGTTCCTAGTGGGCTAGTTTGCCCCCAGGGACCCCCAGTATTCAAGGGGAATTACTTCCCCTTCTCAAAACGCGCCAGGGGGCGCGTTTGCAGACTGCTGCAGGGTGGGGGGCGGGGCCTCCGGCACGATGCCGGTCTTTTTTTTTGATTGGGAGGGGGGCTGCGTGGCCCCCCTTCCCTCAGCCACTTTTTGCCCCGGGGACCCCATCCCCCGGGGCCTGAGGATTTTTTTAAATAAAATTTTAAAAACGGGAAGGGGGCCGCGTGGCCCCTTCCCTGGGCCTGTATTGGCCCCGGGGACCCCATCCCCCGGGCAAGCCCTCTTTTTTTAATTAAAATTTGGAGGGGGCTGCGTGGCCCCCTCCTCAGGCCATTTAAGGCCCCGGGGACCCCATCCCCGGGGCCGGCCTTTAAATATTTTTTTAATTTTTTTTTAGGGGAGGGGGCTGCGTGGCCCCCTCCCTGGCCACTTATGGCCCCGGGGACCCCATCCCCCGGGGCCTGGCCTCTCGTTGGGGACTGTGGGGGTCCCCAAACCCCCACAGTCCCGCCGGCTCCCCATGTCCTATGGGAGCCGGCATTGCTTTTCCACATGGGGAGCAGCTAAGATGCTGCTCCCCATGTGGAAAGCAATTTGCTTTGGATATTGGAAGCGAGAGCAGGTTTCTGCTCTCGCTTCCAATATCCAAAGCAAGTTTGCAATGACAGGACAGGAGCCGCGAGGCTCCCGTCCTGTCATTGCAAACAGCAGTGTCCCGGGTGTAGGCACCCCGGGACACTGCAGGTGCTGGCCCTGGGGGGTGGCGGTCCCCAGGGCCACCACAGGCTCCAAGAGGGGGGCCGCATGGCCCCCCTCCCCACATCTAGAAAGCCCCGGGGAGGTGGTGGTCCCCGGGGCTTCGGGGGTCCAAAACGGACCCCCATTTTAAATTTCTTAGTGCCCCAGGGAGGTGGCGGTCCCCGGGGCATGTGGGGGGGGCTGGAGCACAGGTTAAAACATTTTAAAAAAGAAGCCCCAGGGAGGGCAAAGAGCCCTCCCGCACCATTATTTTTTTTAAGCCCCGGGGGGTGACGGTCCTTGTGGGACCCCCTGAGCAGACCTAGGGGGTCAGGGTGTTTCTACCCTGCCCCCTTTTTGTGCTTTGCGCACTTGTTTCTGTCCCTCGGTTCTACCGAGGGATAAAATGGCTGCCAACACTTCCTGATTTGGAGTGTTGACAGCCAATTAGCATGCAGCTCGTGGTCGGGAGGGTACGCGGACCTCTACTCGCCCATAGATATATATGTGATTTTCCTTTTGATTTTCTCTGGAACTACTGAACGGATTTACACCATTTAACAAAAGGGTTCTTTCTGAACCAAGAACTACCTCTTTGCCAAATTTGGTGTAATTCCGTTCAGCAGTTCGGGCTGTAGCCGTGGCTAAAGTTTCCTATGGGAAATGAATGGGGAAAACACGTTTTGGGACCCCTTTTTCTCAGCCCCGCTGACGAATCACCCCGAAACTTTCAGGGTAGGAGCGGACCGGAGCGGGCCATAAAGTTTGAAAATTTCGCGAAGATTCGTCAACCGGCAAGAGAGTTATTTCAAATAGAATGTCACGGATTTCCTATGGAAAATAGGTCCTAACTATAACTATCTACTGGCGACTGCCAGTAGATAATATATATATATATATATATATATATATATATATATATATATATATATATATATATATATATATATATATATATATATATATAAAATATATATATATATATATCTACTGGCGGTCGCCAGTAGATAGTTATAGTTAGGACTTATTTTCCATAGGAAATCCACAACATTCTATTTGAAATAACTTTGGCGCCGGTTGACGAATCTTCGCGAAATTTTCAAAACTTATGGCCCGTTCCGGTCCGCTCCTATCCTGAAAGTTTCGTGGTGATTCGTCAAGTGGGGGCCGAGAAAAAAGGGGGGTCCCAAAACGTGTTTTCCCCATGCAATTTTCCATAGGAACCTTTCATCGCAGCTACAGCTCGAACTGCTGAACGGAATTACACCAAATTTGGCAAAAGGTAGCCCTTGGTTCAGAGTCGTGCCTTTTGCTTAAATGGTGTAAATCCGTTCAGTAGTTCCTGAGAAAATCAAAAGTAAAATCACATATATATCTGGGCGGAGCCTAACCACACATGTCATTGTGAGATCTGATTGGCTGTCAGCACTTCATCCTGGAATTGCTGGCAGCCATCTTGGGACCAATATACATGATAGTACCCCATTGAAATGCATTGTAGTGAATCAAAGATTTTGAGGGTTACCAAAAGGAGAACTATAAAGGGTGATAACAGACTTTAGTTACATTAGAATTCATTTGTTGATGGTACCATACTAATTTCAGGAATTGTGGTGTGTTCTAAGGTGATTTTACCCTGTGAAAAACCTTCTGCTGGGATATCATGAATCATGTTTGAGAGAAAACTATTTTCACATGCTTGTCCCATAGAGTTTTGGAAGGTGCTCCAGAAGCTAAAATGAGAGCATATTTTCTGTAAATTCACATTATCTTTCTCAGTCATGTGAGAATGAAGTCTGACATTCTCAGTAAAACATGTACATCCAACAAGGGCAGAGACTGTCAGTTGATTCCTTTGTGTTCTACTGCAGCTTCCCAGAGTGTTCTAAAGAACAACTAGAGTGCTAACAGCCTTACTTATGACAAACAGTATGGCACACCTGAAGCCATCTTGATTGGAATAAACTGGTAACACTTAAAACATTTAATTTAAAAAGGAACAAAATGATGGGGTTCATTTTGTCATAGAAATTATGGTTAGTGCTGTAGAAAGAAAAATTAGGACATGTTTCAAGTGTGATCTCAAATATCTTCCTGTTATATTTCAACAGGAGCAGCCTGCCAGTTGATGCCTTTGTGTTCTACTGCAGCTTCCCAGAGTGTTCTAAAGAACAACTAGAGCGCTAACAGCCTTACTTATGACAAAAGTATGGCCCACCTGAAGCCATCTTGATTGGAATAAACCGGTAACACTTAAAACATTTAATTTAAAAAGGAACAAAATGAGGGGGTTCTTTTGAAATAGAAATTATGGTTAGTGCTGCAGAAAGAAAAATTAGGCCATGTTTTAAGTGAGATCTCAAATCCTCTTCTATTTCATTAGAAAATTCTGACATGCAGACTGAAACAATCACTTTCAATACCAGCAGCAGACTTCCAGTTAACTCCCTGGTGAGCAGTAGCTTTACTACAGTGATCTAATGAGAAACTAGAGTGCTAACATTCTGAATTTATGGCAAATGTGAGACACATCTGAATGCCTTCTTGATGGAATCAAAGTAAAAACTGAAAGCATTTCCTACTGAGGAGACTGCAGTAAATGAGGAAATTAGGAAACTTCATAACAAAGAAGTCTTCCAAGATGGCCACCAGAGAAAAAAGAGCCCAAATGTAGCACAAATATTACCCAGATGTAGCCCACATATAGCCCAATGACAAAAGTGTGCAAAACACTTTTTATTTTTAGTTTTTTTGCAGTTTTAATTAGTGCAGACTGGTCAGGTATTGGAGCGTTGCATCTTAAAACATGACCCCCTACACAACAAAAACACCACTGCACTACCCTAAACCCTACAACACTACCCCCAGCATGACCCCCTACACTACACAAGCACCACTGCACTATCCTAAACCCTAAAACACTACCCCCAGCATGACCCCCTACACTACACAAACACCACTGCACTACCCTAAACCCTAAAACTCTACCCCCAGCACGACCCCCTACCCTACCCAAACACCACTGCACTAACTTAAATTCTAAAACACTACCCCCAGCACAACCCCCTACACTACCCAAACACCACTGCACTACCCTAAACCCTAAAACACTACCCCCAGCACGACCCCCTACACTACACAAACACCACTGCACTACCCTAAACCCTAAAACACTACCCCCAGCACGACCCCCTACACTACCCAAACACCACTGCACTGCCCTAAACCCTGAAACACCAACCCCAGCACGACCACCTACACTGCCCGAGCACCACTGCACTACCCTAAACCCTGAAACACCACCCCCAGCATGACCTCCTACACTGCCCGAGCACCACTGCACTGCCCTAAACCCTGAAACACCAGCCCCAGCACGACCCCTTACACTGCCCGAACACCACTGCACTGCCCTAAACCGAAACACCAGCACCAGCACGACCGCATACACTGCCCGAACACCACTGCACTGCCCTAAACCCTGAAACACCAGCTCCAGCACGACCCCCTACACTGCCCGAACACAACTGCACTGCCCTAAACCGTGAAACACCAGCCCCAGCACGACCCCCTACACTGCCCGAACACCACTGCACTGCCCTAAACCCTGAAACACCAGCCCCAGCACGACCCACTACACTGCCCGAACACCACTGCACTGCCATAAACCCTGAAACACCACCACGTGCACGACCCCCTACACTGCCCGAACACCACTGCACTGCCCTAAACCCTGAAACACCACCCCCAGCACGACCCCCTACACTGCCCGAACACCACTGCACTGCCCTAAACCCTGAAACACCACCCCCTGCACGACCCCCTACACTGCCCGAACACTACTGCACTGCCCTAAACCCTGAAACACCATCCCCAGCATGACCCCCTACACTGCACGAACACTACTGCACTGCCCTAAACCCTGAAACACTACCCCCAGCAAGACCCCCTACACTGCCCGAACACCACTGCACTGCCCTAAACCCTGAAACATCACCCCCAGCAAGACCCCCTACACTGCCCGAACACCACTGCACTGCCCTAAACCCTCAAACACCAGCCCCAGCACGACCCCCTACACTGCCCGAACACAACTGCACTGCCCTAAACCATGAAACACCAGCCCCAGCACGACCCCCTACACTGCCCGAACACCAGTGCACTGCCCTAAACCCTGAAACACCAGCCCCAGCATGACCCCCTACACTGCCTGAACACCACTGCACTGCCATAAACCCTGAAACACCACCCCCTGCACGACCCCCTACACTGCCCGAACACCACTGCACTGCCCTAAACCCTGAAACACCACCCCAGCACAACCCCCTACACTGCCCGAACACCACTGCACTGCCCTAAACCCTGAAACACCACCCCCTGCACGACCCCCTACACTGCCAGAACACTACTGCACTGCCCTAAACCCTGAAACACCATCCCCAGCACGACCCCCTACACTGCACGAACACCACTGCACTGCCCTAAACCCTGAAACACTACCCCCAGCAAGACCCCCTACACTGCCCGAACACCACTGCACTGCCCTAAACCCTGAAACATCACCCCAGCAAGACCCCCTACACTGCCCGAACACCACTGCCCTAAACCCTGAAACACCACCCCCAGCAAGACCCCTACACTGTCCGAACACCACTGCACTGCCCTAAACCCTGAAACACCAGTCCCAGCATGACCCCCTACACTGCCTGAACACCACTGCACTGCCCTAAACCCTGAAACACCACCCCCTGCACGACCCCCTACACTGCCTGAACACCACTGCACTGCCCTAAACCCTGAAACACCACCCACAGCATGACCCCCTACACTGCCCGAACACCACTGCACTGCCCTAAACCCTGAAACACCACCCCCTGCACGAACCCCTACACTGCCCGAACACTACTGCACTGCCATAAACCCTGAAACACCACCCCCGGCACGACCCCCTACACTGCACGAACACCACTGCACTGCCCTAAACCCTGAAACACTACCTCCAGCAGGACCCCTACACTGCCCGAACACCACTGCACTGCCCTAAACCCTGAAACATCACCCCCAGCAAGACTCCTTACACTGCCCGAACACCACTGCCCTAAACCCTGAAACACCACCCCCAGCAAGACCCCCGCCACGGCCCGAACACCACGGCTCTACCCTATACCCTGAAACACCACCCCCAGCACGACCCCCTACACTGCCCGTACACCACTGCTCTGCCCTTAACCCTGAAACACCAGCCCCAGCACGACCCCCTACACTGCCCGAACACCACTGCACTTCCCTAAACCCTGAAACACCACCCCCAGCACGACCCCCTACACTGCCCGAACACAACTGCACTGCCCTAAACCCTGAAACACCAGCGCCAGCATGACCCCGTACACTGCCCGAACACCACTGCACTGCCCTAAACCCTGAAACACCAGCCCCATCACGACCGCCTACACCGCCCGAAAACCACTGCACTGCCCTAAACCCTGAAACACCAGCCCCAGCACGACCCCCTACACTGCCCGAACACCACTGCACTGCCCTAAACCCTCAAACACCAGCCCCAGCACGACCCCTAAACTGCCCGAACACCACTGCACTACCCTAAACTCTGAAACACCAGCCCAAGCAAGACCCCCTACTCTGCCCGAACACCACTGCACTGCCCTAAATCCTGAAAAACCAGCCCCAGCAAGACCTCCTACACTGCCCAAACACCACTGCACTGCCCTAAACCCTGAAACTCCACCCCCAGCAAGACCCCCTACACAGCCCGAACACCACTGCACTAAACCCTGAAACACCACCCCCAGCAAGACCACCTACACTGGACGAACACCACTGCACTGCCCAAAACCCTAAAACACCACCCCCTGCACGACCCCCTACACTGCCCAAACACCACTGCACTGCCCTAAACCCTGAAACACCACCACCTGCACGACCCACTACACTGCCCGAACACCACTGCACTACCCTAAACCCTGAAACACCACCCCGAGCATGACACCCTACACTGCCCAAACACCACTGCACTGCCCTAAACCCTGAAACACCACCCCCAGCATGACCCCCTACACTGCCTGAAAACCACTGCACTGCCCTAAACCCTGAAACACCACCCCCCTGCACGACCCCCTACACTGCCGGAACACCACTGCACTTTCCTAAACCCTGAAACACCACCCCCAGCACAACCCCCTACACTGCCCGAACACCACTGCACTGCCCTAAACCCTGAAACACCAAACCAGCACGACCCCCTACACTGCCCGAACACCACTGCACTGCCCTAAACCCTGAAACACTACCCCCAGCAAGACCCCTACACTGCCCAAACACCACTGCACTGCCCTAAACCCTGAAACATCACCCCCAGCAAGACCCCCTACACTGCCTGAACACCACTGCCTCTAAACCCTGAAACACCACCCCCAGCAAGACCCCCTACACTGCCCGAACACCACTGCACTGCCCTAAACCCTGAAACACCACCTCCAGCACAACCCCCTACACTGCCTGAAGACCATTGCTCTGCCCTAAATCCTGAAACACTAGCCCCAGCACGACCCCTT
Source organism: Calotriton arnoldi (assembly GCA_963921515.1). Lineage (NCBI taxonomy): Eukaryota > Metazoa > Chordata > Amphibia > Caudata > Salamandridae > Calotriton > Calotriton arnoldi. Next base: position 135,814 of record CAWUFW010014518.1, on the reverse strand, counting down.
ACACTGCCCGAACACCACTGCACTGCCCTAAACCCTGAAACACCACCCCCAGCACGACCCCTACACTGCCTGAACACCACTGCACTGCCCTAAACCCTGAAACACCAGCCCCAGCAAGACCCCCTACACTGCCCGAACACCACTGCACTGCCCTAGACTCTGAAGCACCAGCCCCAGCAAGACCCCCTACACTACCCGAACACCACTGCACTGCCCTAAACCCTGAAACACCAGCCCCAGCATGACCCCCTACACTGCCCGAACACCACTGCACTGCCCTAAACCCTGAAACACCAGCCCCAGCATGACCACCTACACTGCCCGAACACCACTGTACTGCCCTAAACCCTGAAACACCAGCCGCAGCACGACCCCCTACACTGCCGGAACACCACTGCACTGCCCTAAACCCTGAAACACCAGCCCCAGCATGACCCCCTACACTGCCCGAACACCACTGCACTGCCCTATACCCTGAAACACCAGCCCCAGCACGACCCCCTACACTGCCGGAACACCACTGCACTGCCCTAAACCCTGAAACACCAGCCCCAGCACGACCCCCTACACTGCCCGAACACCACTGCACTGCCCTATACCCTGAAACACCAGCCCCAGCACGACCCCCTACATTGCCCGAACACCACTGCACTGCCCTAAACCCTGAAACACCACCCCCAGCACGACCCCCTACACTGCCCGAACACCACTGCACTGCCCTAAACCCTGAAACACCACAACCCTGCACGACCCCCTACACTGCCCGAACACCACTGCACTCCAAACCCTGAAACACCACCCCGCACGACCCCTACACTGCTCCGAACACCACTGCACTGCCCTAAACCCTGAAACACCACCCCCTGCACCACCCCCTACACTGCCCGAACACCACTGCACTGCCCTAAACCCTGAAACACCACGCCCAGCACAACCCCCTTTACTGCCCGAACACCACTGCACTGCCCCAAACCCTGAAACACCACCCCCAGCACGACCCCCTACACTGCCCAAACACCACTGCCCTAAACCCTGAAACACCACCCCCTGCACGACCCCCTACACTGCCCGAACACCACTGCACTGCCCTAAACCCTGAAACACCACCCCCTGCATGACCCCCTACACTGCCCGAACACCACTGCACTGCCCTAAACCCTGAAACACCACCCTCAGCACGACCCCCTACACTGCCCGAACACCACTGCACTGCCCTAAACCCTAAAACACCACCCCAGCACGACCCCCTACACTGCCCGAACACCACTGCACTGCCCTAAACCCTAAAACACTACCCCCAGCATGACCCCCTACACTACCCGAACACCACTGCACTACCCTAAACCCTAAAATACTCCCCCAGCACGACCCCCTACACTACCCGAACACGACTGCACTGCCCTAAACCCTCAAACACTCCCCCAGCACGACCCCCTACACTGCCCAAACACCACTGCACTGCCCTAAACCCTAAAACACTCCCCCAGCACGACCCCCTACACTACCCGAACACCACTGCACTGCCCTAAACCCTAAAACACTACCCCCAGCACGACCCCTACACTACCCAAACACCACTGCACTGCCCTAAACCCTAAAACACTACCCCCCGCATGACCCCCTACACTACCCAAACACCAATGCACTACCCTAAACCCTAAAACACTACCCCCGCACAACCCCCTACACTACCCAAAGACCACTGCACTACTCTAAACCCTAAAACACTACCCCCAGCACGACTCCCTACTCTACCCAAAGACCACTGCACTACCCTAAACCCTAAAACACTCGCACACTCCTACACTACACAAACACCACTGCACTACCCTAAACCCTAAAACACTACCCCCAGCACGACCCCCTACACTACACAAACACCACTGCACTACCCTAAACCCTAAAACACTACCCACTACACTACACAAACACCACTGCACTACCCTAAACCCTAAAACACTACCCCCAGCACGAACCCCTACACTACCCAAACACCACTGCACTACCCTAAACCCTAAAACACTACCCCAGCAGTACCCCTACACTACCCAAACACCACTGCACTACCCTAAACCCTAAAACACTACCCCCTTCACTACCCAAACACCACTGCACTACCCTAAACCCTAAAATACTACCCCCAGCAGTACCCCCTACACTACCCAAACACCACTGCACTACCCTAAACCCTAAAACACTACCCCCAGCATGACCCCCTACACTACACAAACACCACTGCACTACCCTAAACCCTAAAACACTACCCCCAGCACGACCCCCACACTACCCAAACACCACTGCACTACCCTAAACCCTAAAACACTACCCCCAGCACGACTCCCTACACTACCCAAACACCACTGCACTACCCTAAACCCTAAAACACTCCCCCAGCACGACTCCCTACACTACCCAAACACCACTGCACTACCCTAAACCCTAAATCTACCCCCAGCATGACCCCCTACACTACACAAACACCACTGCACTACCCTAAACCCTAAAACACTACCCCTGCATGACCCCTTCACTACCTAAACACAACTGCACAATATGGTACAGGCGTTGCAACCCAGGCCTGTGGTGCTTACTGAAAGTACCTGGTGGGCTAGTTGGGCCCCAGGGACCCTCAGGATTCAAGGTGACCTAATCCCCCAACTTAAAACGCGCCACGGGGCGCGTTTGCACAGTGGTGAAGGGAGGGGGCGGGGCCTCAGGTGACATGTGCGCAAACACGCCCTGTGGTGCGTTTTAAGTTGGGGAATTAATTCCCTTGAATCCTGAGGGACCCTGGGGCCAACTAGCCCACCAGGTACCTTCAGTAAGCTCAACAGAGTTGCGTTGCAGAGAGGTGAAAAAGGTGCGTGGCCTCGGAACGCTCTCTGCAACTCAGCTCTGTGGTCCTAACTGTAGGTACCTGGGGGACTAGTTGGGCCCCAGGGACCTCAGGATTCAAGGGGACTTAATCCCGCAACTTAAAACGCGCCACGGGGCGTGTTTGCACACATGTCACCTCAGGCCCCCCCTCCCTCCACCACTGTGCAAACACGCCCTGTAGCGTGTTTTAAGAGGTAGTTTTAATCCCCCTGCCCTATTATGTACTAGGGACTTACAGAGGAGGTCATGCTAATCACAGGGGTACCCCAACGCATAGTGTTCCCTAGTGTATGTAGGTGTTTTCACTGTATTCTAAGTGTCTTTTAGCATAGCACTGGCTCTGGTTAGTCAGAGTCAGTTACCACCAGTACCCGTCTGAAAAAGTTGTGGGCACAGGATGATTTTGCAACAAGGCCTCTTTCTGCTCCTCTGTTGGTTCTTTCTGCACATTTTTTGCTTCTTCCTGCACTTTTCTTCGTCTTTGTGGACTTCTGTTGCTTCTTTCTGCATTTCTTTTGCGCCTTTCTGTGCGTTTTTCTTCTTTCTTCACATGTCCTACCTCTGTAGGCATAGTTAGAAACTAGCATTTAAAAACCTTTGAAATTCACTTAAAAAATCATAGGTTTCAGGCACGTTTTAGTTAGAAATTAGCATTTAAAAAACCTTTGAAATTCACTGAAAAACCATAGGTTTCAGACACGTTATAGTTAGAAATTAGCATTTAAAAAACCTTTGAAATTCACTGAAAAAACCATAGGTTTTAGGGACAGTTATAGTTAGTTGGACATTTCACTCGTACAAAACCATAGAAATTCCCCCGTTATAGTTAGTTCAGCTAACTATAACTCGCGCCCGCAATGCACTGTTGATGACGTCACATATTACATCACTCATGACATGGTCAGTGACATCACTGATGACATCACTGATGACATCTCAAATGACATCACTGATGACATCACTGATGACATCATCCATGTGATAATTTCAAGCATCTTCTCACACCCTAATATAACTTTTGATACACCCACTCTAAATTACAGACTGCAATTCTCAAAACCATACACACTCCAATACCAATAACTACATACCCACTCACTGATTCTTAGGTCTACACACACACATCTACTTACTCACCCGTACAGTCACTCATACTTACAGTCACTCAGTACAGGACTATCATATGCACTCATACACCTATATAAACACTCACACACCGCCACTCATCCATAGAGGTACTCACACACCTAGTCAGTCATGCAAAAAATTAATCACACACCCATTTACTCACCTATACAGTTATACACACACCAGCTCACTTACTCATACAAATACTAGCACATTCTTACGCTCTTATACAATAACTGATACAAGCACACACGCATCCATACAGCCACTCTCACAATCACACACTCTCACTTATAGCCATTTAAATACTCTAACACACATATATACTGCCTTTTACATATGTAGTTACTCGCACATGTACCACTGAGATATACTTTCACTCACTAACACACCCATACACACACTCACCCATCCAAGCAGTCCATCACAAAGGCAGTCTTGAAATCATGCACCCAGTGAATCACCCACTCACACATCTATGTACAGAGTCACACACACCCCACCCACACAAACACTCAGGCAGCCATACAGATACTCAGAGAACCAATCAATAACCCATATAGACACTCATGTAGCTATTCGCAAATCCATGCATCCACTTACACACCAACAAACAGACGGATAGAGACATTCACACAGTTTAGTCACTAACCCATGCATTCAGTAAGATACGTTTAATCACTCACTTGTAGAGTCAGTCACGCACGTACTAAATCATCCATTCAGACACTTATACACCCACTCATTCTTCAATACGCCTTTCCCTATATATATTAAACATATTTAAACTTTACAGAAACAGACAGTCACTGGATGATGTCATCAGTGATGTCATTTGAGATGTCATCAGTGATGTCATCAGTGATGTCACTGACCATGTCATGAGTGATGTAATATGTGACGTCATCAGCAGTGCATTGCGAGGGCGCGAGTTATAGTTAGCTGAACTAACTGTAACAGGGGAATTTCTATGGTTTTGTACGAGTGAAATGTCCAACTAACTATAACTGTCCCTAAAACCCATGGTTTTTTCAGTGAATATATATATATATATATATATATATATATATATTCTTGGGAACATGAATGCTTCCATTGTAATTACTCCACACATTACATCACTCATGACATCTTCTATGACATTGTTGATAATATCACTATACCTATAGTTACCTGCGATAACTATACCTGGTGAGTTTCTGTGTGCTCTTTTTTAAATGTTAAGTTGTTAACTGAACTTTTCACCTAATTATAACGTTACTTCGACCATTGTTTTTTTCAGTGAATATGTGTGTGTGTGTGTGTGTGTACATAGAAAATACAATTTATAATTATAAAACTGTTTTTCACTGTTCACTGATAGAATATCAATGTTAAAAATATCGATGTTCAAAATATCAAAAAAATATATATAGACTACAAAAATATCGACTCCAATTCCTACACAGGTAAGTAGAAAATATTGAATCAAAAATATAGATTCAAAAATATAGATGTAAAAAATATCGATTTAAATATATATAAAAAAAATAATATATATTAAATATTAATATTAATTTAAACAAAAATAAATAAATTTAATATACATTTTTACAAAATATTACAAATAAACTTAATTTAAAAAAATAAACACACAAACATAATAATGTATACATATATATAATTACTTTAAAATAATTAATAAACCATTATCTTTAATGTATTTTAAAACTTTAAAATTATATATAAATAGAATATATATATAAATAATATCAAATATAAAAACATTCTAGAATAAATTAAAACATTAAACTATGAAAAATATTTTAACTTAAATTGCCCAATACAATCAGTGCAACAGTAGGGAAGTGTTGGATAGCGGAGGGAAAAAAATGACTATTCCCACTCCAGTGAGTGCAACAGTAGGGAAAGTGTTGAATAGCGGAGGGGTAAAAATTACTATTCCCACTCCAGTAAGAGCAACAGTAGGGAAAGTGTTGGATAGCAGAGGGGTAGAAAATACTATTCCCACACCACTGAGTGCAACAGTAGGATAAGTGTTGGATAGCGGAGAGGTAAAAATTACTATTCCCACTCCAGTGAGTGCAACAGTAGGGAAAGTGCTGGATAGCGGAGGGGTAAAAATTACTATTCCAACTCCAGTGAGTTTAACAGAAGGGAAAGTGTTGGATAGCGGAGGAGTAAAATTTACTGTTCCCACTCCAGTGAGAGCAACAGTAGGGAAAGTGTTGGATAGCGGAGGGGCAAAAATTATTATTCCCACTCCAAAGAGTGCAACAGTTTGGAAAATGTTGGATAGCAGAGGGGTAAAAATTAGTATTCCCACTCCTCTGAATGCAACAGTAGGATAAGTGTTGGATAGCGGAGGGGTAAAAAAATGTATTCCCACTCCAGTGAGTGCGACAGTAGGGAAAGTGTTGGATAGCGGAGGGGTCAAAATTACTATTCCCACTCCAGAGAGTACAACAAGAGCGAAAGTGTTGGATAGCGAAGAGGTAAAAATTACTATTCCAACTCCAGTAAATGCAAAAGTAGGGAAAGTGCAGGATAGCGGAGAGATAAAAATGACTATTCCCACTCCGGTGAGTGCAACAGTAGGGAAAGTGCTGGATAGCGGAGGGGTAAAAATGACTATTCACACTCAAACACTTAGAAGAAAACAAAATAAAAATTAATAAACAAAATTAAAAATATATATATATATTAAACATATAAAAATAACACATATAATATTAATTACATATAACAAAACCTACCCTATAACACCACACCAATAACAAGACACTTCAACATTTTTAATTAAATTTATTTACATAATTAATAATGTTAATAAAAAATATTATTAATAAAAAAACGAATAAACATTAATTGACTACACACACTTTAATACTATAATATCCAAAACACACACCTAAATTAAACTATACAATAATAAAACACAATTAAAACTTAGTTTAAAATTAAAAACTATTACTATTAACACCTAGGGGTCTATTACAATGTCGTGCGGATCGCCACCTCCCGCATGGCGGTGGCGATCCGCACAACATTATCCCGCGCCCGCCTCCCATTTCCCCCCACCACATTATGATGGCGGGGGGGTACCACGGCGGACGGGAAGACCGTCCGCCGCTTTTCCGCCTGGTCGACGAGTTGACCGGGCAGAAAAGGGCTGAATATGGTGGTGGTGTCTGCTAGACACCGCCATCCATATTACAATGGCAGCGGGAAGCAGCCTTTCCGTGGCGGCGTTGCCGCCACGGAAAGGCTTGCGGATTCCTCATTCGGGGGCCCGTTGCGGGTCCCCAGGATGTTGTGGGGGTGGGCGGGCACATGGGGGGTACCTATGGTACCCCCGCATTTGCATGGATGACGTGGCAGGCACCGCGCGGTGCCTGCCACGTTGTGCATGCAAATGCGCACATGCCTTTAGATTGCGGCGGGCGCTGCTGAGAGCACCGCCCGCCGCAATACAAAAAATGCGGGATGCGCCCGCCAGTGTGGCGGGCGCATCCTAGTTGCCCATGTGGGACTGCCGCATCCTTAGCGGGCGGTCCCATTTCCCGGGGCGATGGCGGGCCGACAAAGTCGCCCGCCATCATAATAGACCCCTAATAATTAAATAATTAAAATATATTTAACACCCACCCTTAACAACTACATATTAATTAATTAAACACAAATTACTTCCCACCCTTTACACCTATAAACACCACAACACAAACCTAAAATTAATTACAAAATTAATAACCAAGTAATTAATTAAAATGAATTAACAACCAATTATTAATACATCATTAAAAAATAAATTTCTTCCCACCCTTCCCACCCTTTACACATATAAAAACCGCAACACACACCTAAAATTAATTACTTAATTACCAAAATTAATTACAAATTAATTAATTAAAATTAATTAACAACCAATTATTAATTCATAAATTGAAAATAAATTACTTCCCACCCTTTACACCTATAAACACCACAACACACACCTAAAATTAATTACACAATGACCTATTTAATTATCAATTAATTAATTGAAATTAATTAAAAACCAATTATTAATTAATTCATAATAAATTACTTTACACATTTAACACTATAACATCTCATTAAACAAATAATAATAAATAAAATGTATCAATACATTTAATATAATTAAATTACTTCCCACCCTATTCCCCTATAAACCCACAACCCGCTACAGAACTGAAAGCGCAAAATTCGAATAAAAAAAGTAATAACTACTAATAATGTAACACATATATTAAAAATACAAATAGTTCAAAACATACATCACATACATATAAAATATATACTAAAATACATAACAATAATAAAAAGGATATTTTTAACAACTATATTTTTGCAAACGATATTCAACACTTCGATATTTTTAAAATCGATATTACATACCTTAAGTCGATATTCTTGACAACAATATTCTTGCTGTCGATATTTCTGACCCACGATATTAATGACTCGATATTTGAGCAACTAGATATTTTGTACTCGATATTCTGTCTCAGCACCGTTTTTCACACATAAGCGTATATCTACCTAGAACTTGCTATCTATCTGGAGCTAATGGAAGGTGAGCATCTCTCCGATACCCTGCAAATGTCATGTGGGGTCCCACAGGGCTCTGCACTAAGCCCGACACTATTCAATCTGTATATGCAACCACTAGCAGAAATAGTGCAGCAATTTGGACTGTCAATAGTGTCATACGCAGACAATACCCAGCTGATACTATCTGTGACGGAGGGCCCCCAATCTAGGCACCACAATCTGGCACCATGCATGTTGCAAGTAGCAGAATGGATGAATAATGGTTGCCTGAAACTGAACGGAGGCAAAACAGAGCTTATGTTCCTGGGTAATAAGGCACCAAGAAACATGATTAGCTGGCCTCCAGAACTGGGAGATCCCCCGGTCCCAAAGATAGAGGTAAAGAATCTGGGAATTTGGCTGGACAAAAGCCTGTCCATGGAGACCCAAGCTAGAAAAATATCAGGATCATGCTTTGGAGCACTACGAATGCTACAGAAGATCCTACCGCTCATTCCCGAAACCACGCGCAGAACTGTAGTACAGGCCCTAGTGCTGTCACAGCTGGACTATGGCAACTCCCTGTATCTTGGAGCACCCAAATACGTCATAAACAGATTACAAGTGGCACAAAACGCAGCAGCTAGGATACTACTCTGCATCCCCAGACAGCAGTCAGCCAGGTCAGCCCTGAAGACATTACACTGGCTCCCAATAAAGGCCAGAATAGAGTTCAAATCACTCTGCATCGCTCACAGAGCCATGAATGATAAAGGCCCAATGTTAATCAAAAAACTTGTCACACACTACATTCCAGGTAGACACCTAAGATCCTCCACAGATCTACTTATGAAACAGACCAGGATAAAGAGAGCCAGATGGGGAGGTAGACCATTCTCGTATTTGGCCCCGGGCCCATGGAACTCCCTGCCTAGGAAATGCGCATACTAACTGATGAACTGGCATTCAGGAAAAAGCTCAAAACCTGGCTCTTCCCCTAATCTTCTATACATCCTCAGTCTAGTTTCTCTCAGCGCTGGGAAGCCCTTGGGCAGCTATGCGCTCTATAAAACCATAAACATAAACTGGATGGATGGATGGACGCATAGATAAATAGATAGATAGATAGATAGATAGATAGATAGATAGACAGACAGACAGACAGACAGACAGGCAGACAGACCGACAGACAGACAGACAGACAGACAGACAGACAGACAGACAGACAGACAGACAGACAGACAGACAGACAGATAGATAGATAGATAGATAGATAGATAGATAGATAGATAGATAGATAGATAGATAGATAGATAGATAGATAGATAGATAGATAGATAGATAGATGGATAGATAGATAGTCATTTTAGTTTCCAAATTGTGTAATCAATGTATCACCAATGTCACTGTTTGCTGGAATAACTGCACTTAGATATTATTGTGCCAGAAGGTGTCCTCTAGAGTTGTTGTTTCTGAGAACTGGATGGATGGATGGATAGATAGATAGACAGACAGACAGACAGACAGACAGATAGATAGATAGATAGATAGATAGACAGACAGACAGACAGAAAGACAGACAGACAGACAGACAGACAGACAGACAGACAGATAGATAGATAGATAGATAGATAGATAGATAGATAGATAGATAGATAGATAGATAGATAGATAGATAGATAGATAGATAGATAGATAGATAGATAGAAATCCATATTGTGTAATCAATGTCTCACCAATGTCACTGTTTGCAGGAATAACTGCACTTAGATATTATTGTGTCAGAAGGTGTCCTCTAGAGTTGTTGTTTCTGAGAATCATTTTTTAAACGACAGTTATTATTTGGCAAAGCAATGTTGAAGGACATTGTTGTATTGGCAGTACTTTCAGAGGGCAAATCACTATTAGAATTATACCCATTAAGATAGTTTGTATTAGCATAGACCTCCTTCTCTCTGGCAAGGTTATTTTAATTCTTTACACATCACTTTGCTTTTACAGAGCTGTAACTCACCTTCACAAAAATTGAAATGTTTTAAGTATTTACTAGGTGAAAACAAACTTCTAACCTATCTCCACACATTCCAACCAATTAATTTAAAAAAAGCACACACACATAAACATGCACACACAAACACACACTATCCTCGCACAATAACTGACTACCTAAAGTCCTACTACCCTAGCCTCAATTATAGATATGTCCTCAGAATACCCCATCTTATAGAGACTACTTCCCAAAATGACCTTCATCTAATTAAAAACCAGTGTACATGTTACTCTAAATAATACACAAAATACTGCTTAAGACTTTTTTCTCTTTGAAGATGTGTGGCTTGTCTCAGAGAACTTGGGTGCATGTACTGATCTGTGTCAATGCCTCACAAGAGACACCTGCTGGAAGCCCAGAGATGATTGGAAGATGGGGGGTGGTGGTGAATGGGTAGGGGAACTACTGTTCCTTGAGATGGTCTGTGTGTGGAGAGGAGAGATCTTTTGCCATTCTGGTCTACCAAAAATGTGATTCATTCCTCAGAGCAGGGCCACGTGTCCCATGTTAGTCGTGTTGCATTGTAATCGAGTTTGATAACAATCCACTACAACCCCTGTGGTTTGCCAACTGAGATTCATTTGCCATGGGTCTGGCGCTTTGTGCTGTAGGCCAGGCCAGGCATTGGAATATATGATGAAGCATTGCTGAATGTTCTCCTCACACTGTAGTAACATCTGTTCCCTCAGCGAGTCTGGTATTTCATTGAGGTTGGTGAAGAATGCACCTGTCTGTCTCTAGGTCAATAGCATTTCAATAATCTGAGCCAGAGTGTGGCTGTTGTTTGTAGCCTCTCTGCAGGTGGAGCTGCTCACATCCCTGTCTCTCATTTTGGAGATGAGTTTGGTATTTATTATACGTCCAGCTCCTCACCGTCTGTGCCAAATACATTATGCTCTGAGTGGCCATGGTGAAAAAATTAGTTGCTGTTGCTAAGGCTGCAACTGTCGAAATTTTAGTGGATGGGGTGGTTGCAGGTGCATAATGGTGTTGGTAGTAGAGGTAGTTGCTTGTGGCAATATTTCTTAAGAATGCAGACGAGATGGTAGTGGTGAGAGCTGCAGATGCTTGTGTTACTGTAAGTGGTGTAGCTAGGTCATCTTGAGCCCTGATGCAAGAGAAATAGGCCCCCAGGCTATTGGATGGGTAGTAAAATACAGTTATAATTCAGGTTCAATGGGCCCCTAGAATCCCTGGACCCCAGTACCACTGTACCTGCTACACCATTGATAGCTATGCACCTATTACGCTCTATATAAAGACTTGACCCGAATATTAGTAAATGTCACTTTGTAGGTCTAAAATGTTCAAGGAATAAAATGGGACTCAAATGGACAGACTGCTTCTCTTGTCCACAATATTTTGTTAGAATGTCTTTTTTCAAAATTTAGTGGCCCTTTTTTTGTTAAAAAGGGGATGGATATTCAACCCTCATTAAAACTGGGGGGGGGGTATGTTTTGCCTCAGCTGTGCCTTAATATGACGCCCTTGACTATCGAGGATTCCATACTTACTCACACCTTTGCCTCATACTCCCGCTATTTAGAAACTTAACATATGGGACATGCTGGAACTAGCATTACTTAGATCACTGATATAGTCTTTAAAATCGGGCTTCCCATAGACTCTCTTCCTCCAGCTAAGCTTTACACTCTGGATCCTGATATTTTGACCCTACTGATGGACCTCCTTAATTCCTCTTTACAGGCAGGGTGGATTCCTCAACCTTGGAAAATGTCATGGCTCGGCCCCTCCTGAAGATATCTAACCTGGAACTTTTGAATTGGTCCAATTATAGACCCATCTCCATGCTTCCCATTATGGCTAAAACCCTGGACCCCACGACGATCCTTATACGCATCGTTCCACTACCAGGTACCATTAGTCCCCCCCAACTCGCCTTCCCCTGCCCAATATTACCTTATTGGCCTTGAATCCCCTTCATACGGTAAATAGCTACCACACGCCAAGGCATGCTGGCATTACGTGCGTTATGTGCCTTCAACTTTTCTGCACATGCCCAATTACACGGTCTTCTTGAAATGTTGTACATGGCAATTATCTTAATTAATTTTTCTGGCAAACCATGTATGTCGTCCTACTTGCAGAACCTCACCTTGTGCCTGCACCCTGCTGTTATAGCTCCTTTCATTATTAGCTGCTCCTTCTCCTTTTCTGTTACCCTTCCCTCTTGTAACTGACTAACTACCAGCTAAGTAAATTTTCTGTAACTGCATTCCGCTATCTATGCTCTTTATTTATTAGTGTAGTCAATCGCCCTCTCAGAATTTGTTTATTTAATTATTTGTCCATGTCCCCGGGACCAATGGTTTTTCTTGTTATCTAGATCCTACCTGCTCACACGCTTTCTCGTCCTGATGATGATCTCTAACTAAAGAGATCGAAACGCCTTCGACTTCCACAACCGAAACTCCTTCAAGCATATCTTATTAACTACGGAGTTTTGTACAGTGTTGTCAATGCGATGTAAATTTTAAGTCACTAGCACTTATCACTTCACGCACCTTTCACCTCCTGTGTGAGCACCAGGACTAGCTCCTATAATGTGAATGATACTCCTTTTATGATGTTAATAAATGTGATATCATTCGTACAACCTTGCGTCCCCGCACATTTTGTTTTCCCAGTCCTGTTGGGACTCTCTGTTCACTACTAAAACCTAGACTAAGACAACACTTGAAATAATAGTAGCTCTGGCTACCCGAGGACCCAATTGGCCTCACCCTAGACCACTGTCTTTTGCAAATATATAAAATCCTGGAAAAGCATGTTAAGGTGTAGAGCAGGTCACAGTATGGAATCTGCCCTTCTAGGACTCACATAACATCTTAGGCGGCTTCTGAATGACGGCGAGACTGCAGCGCTGATTTTTTTGGACCTCAGCGCTGTTTCCATACTGTGTCACATGCTACGCTTCTGGAGAGACTGATCACCACAGGTTTACAAGGTACAGCTTTATCCTGGATGACATCTTTTCTGAGTGACCGTACTTTCCAGGTTTCCTGAGCAAATACCTCCTCCACACAACATGCTCTTACATCAGGGGTTCCTCAAGGCTCAGCCTTAAGTCTAGCCTTATTTAATATTTATGCCCAACCTTTGGCTGACCGTGTTGAAAGCTTTGGCCTGACCATATTTTCCTAATCGGATGACACAATTTATTTTCTCTCTGTCTTCCGTGCATGGTCATGATTCTGAGGCCCTGAATTCTTGCCTAGCTGGTGTTGCCGCATGGATAAACTTGAATTCTCAGAAATTAAACAGGGAAAAAACTAGGGATGGGGCCCACAGCACTGGCCTCAAAACTAGGATGCACTTCTCTGCCGGCCCAAAAGGTGAAGAATCTTGATTTCTTGCTGGACAATAAACTGTCCATAAAGCCTCAGGTTGAGAATGTGGCTGCCACCTGTTTTGATCTCAGGAAAAGCTACAGAGAATTCTTTGAATTCTTCCTTCTCAGCCAAAAGGACAGTCATTCATTTATGCCCTCATTCTATCTAGATTGAATTATGACAATATCCTCTATTTGGGAGCAGATAAAGCCTCTATAAGAAGGCTGCAAGTAGTCCAAAATTCAGCAGCCAGGCTACTCTACTTTCCTGTCTCCTGAGGGAGTTGTTCTAGCTTAAGGTGGAGAAGCATATCCATCCAAGTCCTGTGCTTTCTGTACCAAGCTAGATCAGGAGCTGGCCCTCACTATCTCCATTGATGAGTGAGACGTTATCAACAGACTTGTGCATTACGTTCCAGCAATCACTCCTTATGCGCGTTTCCAAGACTCACATGGGAGGACGGTCCTTTGCTCACCAGGGCTTCAAGCTTTGGAGCAACGGTCCGCAAACTTTGAAATGCTGTACCTCATTGTCCTCTTTTCAGAAACTGTTGAAGACATGGTTAGCAGACTCTGACTGCACTCTATCTGTCTCTAAGCGCTAGGAAACCCAGCTGTGGGTAGCTGTTGCACTGTATACGTTTTCTTCTTATTCTTATTCTTCTTCTTATTATTATTATTATTATTATTATTAATAATAATAATAATAATAATAATAATAGTAATAGTAATAATAATAATATTAATAATATTAGTAGAAGTTGTTTCCTGAACTCATTGTCTATGACTATGGTTCTTAACCTTTCATCTTCTGTGGACCCCCACTTAATCATTACTGGAATCCAGGGGCCCCCAATGAATCATTATTGGAATTCGGGGACACCCCTTGAGTCATTATTGGAATCCAGGAACCTCGGCCTAAGCAAGTTTAATGATTTGAAGCAAAAAAACTGAGGAAATGCAATAGAAAGTGAATTCTAATTGTAAAGAGGTATTGCGTCACTGGCAAGGATTAGTTCTTGAAGGGTTTTTACAATGATTTATGGTATATCAATTGGTGTTGTCTCTTGTAAATTTAAGGACATATAGATTGAACCTGGTACGAACCAACTTAAAAGTTGTTTTTTATTTACTACTGGTGGTGAACACTGTTAGGACTATTGCCACTTAAAGCTCTGCCCCTGCCACTTCTGCACTGTTTTTAGATCAAGCCTACCAGACATTGCAAACTCTATGGTTACAACACACATATAATGGGCATACCAACAACATAGAGGGACTTGCCCAGTGCTAACTATTGATTAGCTTTACTGTCACTCCCATTTGCCTGCATCTTATTCAATGGCTTGCCTTGTCCATCTTGTGTCTGTCTCTGCTCTGGCTCATTGCCAATTTACTTGTGTCCTTCCACTGCTCAATTTAAGGAAACTAGTTTTCTATTTTGTCTTACGCACTCTGCAAGAGTGCATGTATTTTTGAGCTGTATCCCTACTGTGCTTCTCTTTCCCCCTCTATGCTCCATGTTGCTCCCTTCTATCAGTGTGCTTTTCCTCCACTACCTCCGTGATGCACTACCCCTCGTTTGATTCTGTGGGAAGGTGATTTATAAGTAAGTGCCAGTAAGTCCCTACAGCTAGTTTTAACACCACAATCACAAATAAGGTTCATTCAAGTCTCAATAAATTAATCCTTTCTCAAACCCTTGGTACGTTTGCTGATGAGCAGTCAGGCTTAAATTAGGAGACAGGTGTGTGAAGCAATTAATATCACCAAAACAGTAAATAAGTAAAAGACAAAACACAATAACATTCCAAAACCACTTTAAAGAAATAGAGAATATGTTTATCTTTAATGTTTAAATAAATAAATTTGCTTTCTATCTCCTAAAAGTGAGGCGTCAACTGCAGCTATCTGGTTGCACTGGACCGGGATAAAGTCAAAGTTTCAACCCGACCCTTATAGAGTGTGGGTCGGCTGTGATGAGTGGTAGGGCCCTGTCAAGTTTTTACCATTTGACTTAGTCACTTTTTTGGAACTTTTTCTCTCAACGTCGAACAATCGGATCCTTGGATCTAGATTTCGGTTCGAATATGTTGGCCTGCTGCAGCGCAATGCCTCGGTGAGTCCTGAAGGTCTTTGTTGTCAATGGCGAGGAGCTCCAGAGCTCTCAGTGGGACATTCCTGCATGGTCAGGCCGTGTCACAGTTCGACGTTGCCAGCTTGACTCTCATTGTCGATGCTTGTCTTCTTCTGGAGCTTTTTCTCAAATTTGGCAAAAAGTTCCCAAACTTTAAGATCTTCCTCTGAAAGGTTCCTTGAGGGTCAGAAAAGGTACAAGGCACCAGCCAAGGGTTCAGAAACTCTGTTTTTCCTTTTGGGATCTGGGAATTCAACTCCCACAATGCACTAGATCAATCCAAGCAAAATCCAGGGGAAACTGGCCAGCTGGAGTTGTTCTTGTTGCGGATGTTTCATGAGGCTTCTTCCAGCACTTTTCTACTGATTGCTGATCAGGGAGTCCATTCCTTTATCTTTTAAGACAGGCAAAGTCCCCTTGTTGTGATGCCTTAAGAGTGCAGCAGTTGCAGTCCTTCTGAGTGCAGTCCTCTCTTGTGCAGTCCAAGGGTCCAGCAGGGCAGTCCATATTTTCCAGATGTTTTCAGGCAGGGATCTGAGGTGCATTGCAGCTCTCCCATATTTATTCCATATTCTGGGCTGGCAAGAGGGGCGCACCCCAAACAAAGGGGTTCAAGTTTCCCCTCTCCATTAAGACCACTTCCTGGGAAGTGTGGCATATGTATGTCCCTGAATGCACATCTCAACAAAATGAAGAAAATCTCTCCTTGGAGTTCAGGTCTGGCTCACTGAACCCACAGATGCGGCTAACTTTTCCCTACACTCCACTTCCAGCCCCTCTTCTAATCTAATTGGAGGGGCTCCCATCTGGCTGGGGAGTAAGGAAGTGGGGGTGTGCTGGGCTCCTGTGCTATCTGTGCTTCTCTCTTTGAAGATCAGTTTATCTCCCCAACCCCCTTCCTGTGCTGGCATCTGCAGGGTGCAGATCTCCTCCCACCAGCTGGCTGCAGTGTTTCAGCCTTAGGCCTCTTCACACCTAATCAGGGAGCAGCTTGGCTCAGGATGTCAAAGGCTGGCCAGTCAGAAGAGACTGCTACTAGGGGTGGATGAAGAATTCTGCTCTGCCGGTGGAGTTTTGCCATGAGGAGTTCCTCAAAACTCTGTGAAGTGATGAAGAGCGTAGATTTTCTCTTGCGCAGCTAGGCAATGTTAAGTTGGCGAGTGCTTGCCAGAAAAAATTGTGCGGTGAGATTTCTCAACGTGGATGGTCACGGCAGGTCACGACCGCTCGCGTTGAGAAATCTACCGCTCACATTGAGGCAGCTGCTTCTCGAGTAGAATGTCTACTCAAGGGGCAGAAAGCAGTAGCACCCTCTGGCGCATCGCAGAGTGCTGTTCACTCTGATTTTACAGTGTGGGACATACTCCTGGTGCTTACAATCAGTGTGAGCAGTGCAACTTAATAGATTCCGCCACTGGCATAACTCCACGGAGCGCAGCAGAGTTTTTGCCGCACTTCGTGGAGTTCCGCTGAGTTATTTTATGTAACTTCTGGAAGGCAAGTTCCAAAACTACTTTCCTGCAATAGTCATGATAAATCTTACCTTGGCAAATTGTTGGATGTATTGCAACTATTATTTTGATACTTTGAATTAGGTTGCTAGCTCACTCCTGTCGAAAGTTAGACTTTATTGAAGTTTAATAAAGCTTTCACATGTTAGCCTATGGAGCTAGCAGCACTACAACGGGGAAAAAGGACTTTGGCTGTTTTTCCTCATCAGGGGATATAAAACATCTTTTATAATGTCCTTGCTTTTTATAACAAGGCACCCTACACCTAGAGTGACCTAGGGAAGACCTTGGGGGTGATGTATATGTAATAAAAAGGTAGTCTGGGACTTTGGAAGTCCTTTACATTCCAAAGTCAAATTTGGAAACAGATTTATTTTAGAACCAGCCTCAAAGGCAGGGATGACTTTAAAATGATACCAGACACCACGGCAGTGCACACTTAAGTGCATCAAATCTACTGGGGTGCCTAAACCCACATGCCCAACCATAGATTAGACTTACAGGTAGGTTGTCTGAACCAATTGTAATTACATCAATTTCCATATACCTTTTAAATGAAGCACTGACACTGGGCCTAGCTAGCAGAGCCCAGGGTACTTTCAGAGTCAGTAAGCACCAGTATCAGTAAAAAATAGGAGTGTTCAGGGCAAAAAGGATGACTTTCCTACAGCCTCTCCCCAATTATGCTTTCTGACTCATGCGCTTCTCCACCTCAGCTCCATGGTGCCTTCTTTCTCTCTCAAACCTTTTTCATTTATCCCCCTCACTTCACATTGCTCTCTCATGCCTGTCTGCTTTTCTCTGTCCCCCACATGCACCTCTTTGCTGCTTCCCCCTCCCGCACACCCATGTTGCTTCAAAACCCTACCCCAGCCTTCTCCCACCAGTGCCTTCTGTTTTTCTTCATCCCCCAACATTGCTTCTGCCACCTCTCTCCGTGTTGATTCCCCCCACCCACTTAAAAAAGTATTTTGCATGTTTTTCCCCTTTTTATTTACCAATACAACTCAGATTCAGTAAATAAAAAGGACAAAAAAGCCTCTGTGTCATTTTATAGATGTGTGCATCTGTGGTGTGTGCATCTACAAAATGACACAGGAGGATGCATCCTAGACATTTTTTATACATAATTCTTTAGCATCCTGCACACCATTGCAAGCCTGTACAACATGGCTAAAAAGAGTTGTTTAAGCCAATATATCCTAAAGGTGGGACCTATTGGCTCTGCCAATGTTTGTTTATGAGGATGCCTGATGACAGAGTCATCATATTATAAAGCAACTTGGCACATGACAATAGGGAGCCCGCCCCTGAGTGGAATACAGTCTCCTCTGTTGTCTGTCTGGGGCCTGTCTGCTGCTTTTATTTCCATGCCTACACACCCTTCCCAAAAGTAAACAGAGCAGGTCACAGTCAGACATTCACACAAATAAACACACAGATAGAACTTGCCTGCTTTAAAAAAACTAGCTCCAGCTGATGCAGGGCATAATGGGCCCCTCACTGCTCTGCTCCTGCTCCCTTGTGCAGTGCCCTGGCTGCACCAGTGGTGATAGCTACACCCCTGGTAACTGCAGAGATGGTAAATTGGTGTGACATCTTTTGTGTGCTTGCTACAAGTGTGGGTCGCGGAGGGTTGCTCATCATCTTCCTCCTCCTCTAGTATGTCACATGAGATGTTAATTTGCTCATCTGTTCTTTTCTATTTGTAAATATTATCGAACAATTCTCATATAGTTGTGCATCGGGTCATAACATCGTAGGCTCAGAGACGCATACTGTGCTGTTATGGGATCAGATGTATACAGCAACTAGCATTAAAATGGGATGAAATTGTGAATTTTCAGGAGATTATGAGTCTCATATGACTCGAGCCTCTCCAAGAACATAGTAGAAACATGAGACCGAGCCTGAAGTACTCACACTGCCATGTATAACATCAAACATCTCACTTCCTCTACAGAATGTGGTTATTGATATTATTTACATGATGTGTTTTTTACTACACTTCATTACTAGCCTGCAAACACAACTGTCTGATAATTACATGTCACAATTGAGACAGACACTTTGGTATTGCATTTAAGTTAGATTGCAAGGTTCCAGTACAAGAAAACATAGGATGTGGGGGTGTTAATGTTGGCTAGATATGTCCTACCTTAAAGTCAGACAAATACTTATGCAGAACAAAGTGTCAATGTTGCATTAATTTACTTGACTCCTCAACCTTTGTGCCTCCTGAGATACCCTCTGTGTTGTTGATAATTTATGATGCCAAGGACTCCCACGGTTTAAGTTTCAGCATCAGTGGTGTTCCCCTTCTGTTGAAAGACTCTCTTTGTTATGTTTGACAAGCAAGTTATGGACCTCCGTTTAAGTTCATTAAACCTTTTTTTACAATCCTCTAAGGTACATGGATGGATGTACCTTGATGTCCCATGAAGGTTCCTTCTTCGCACATTCGTCTAGCAGCACCTGAAGCTATAGCTCATCATTTTTTTTATTTCCTATGTCACTGTGTGGCCTTTGCATTTTTTGGGTTATTTTTTAGGATACGTCTGCCCTAGACAGTGGATGGGGATGGGTTGTTCAATGTTATGCTATGTGAATTGTAGAACACGGCTAATCACCTGTGAGGGTTTCCAGGTACTAAGTAGGGCAGGCCTGAGTGAGAGGAGCAGATCATGTCTGTTTCGTCCAGAAGAGCAATGTTTTGAGGTTCTTTCAGAAGTGTATGAGTGAGGGGGAGGTTCTGAGGTATTTTGGGAGGTCATTCCAGGTCTTGGCTGAGAGGTATCAATCAAGCAGTGCTTGTATAGAGCAGCTTATAACCTGAGAGCGTATTCAGGCGCTGTGCTGCAGGTATCAGTCGAAGAGCCAGGTCTTGAGTCCCTTCCTAAAGTGGGTCAATGAGGGTGAAGAGCGGAGCGGAGAGCGGAGGCGGAGGGGGAGGGCGTTCCAGGACTTAGCAGAGAGGCAGGAAAAGGAGCGTACTCCGGAGTGGCAGTGGTGGATGCGAGGTATCTGTGTGAGGAGAGGAGGTTCATCATGAGTTCAGTGGCGGTGACTGTATAGAGTGCGTTGCTCTAGTCCAGCTGGCTGGTGATGCGGGCTTGTGTCACCGTTTTCCTTGTGTTGATTGGGAGCCACTTGAAGACTTTACAAAGCATGTGGAGCATGTGGAAGCATGCTAAGGAGATGGTGTTGACCTGACGTTTCATGGAGAGTTCGCTGCCCAGGATGATGCTTAGGTTGTGAGCGTGGTCTTTTGGAGCGGAGTTGGGTCTGAGTTCCGATGACCGCCAGGAATCATTCCAGAGGGCGGTGTGTTTGCAGAAGATCAGAACTTTAGTTTTGTCCTTGTTGAGCTTCGGGCAGTTGTTCTTCATCCATGCTGAGACATTTTTTATACAGCTGTGGAAGTTGGTCTTCGCCGAGGTGGGGTCTGCTGAGAGCGAGAGAATGAGCTGGGTATTGTTGGCGTAGGATATGATATTGATGTTGTGGGATCTGACGATGTCTGCGAGTGGTGTCATGTAGATGTTGAAAAGGGTTGGACTGACGGATGATCCTTGAAGGACTGCACATGGTGTGCTTGAGTTGTGGGGTGAATGGTGGAAAGCTGACTCTCTAGGTATGCCCCATAAGAAAGGATGCCATCTATCTGAGCGCGTTGCCTGTCATTCTAATCTAGTGCAGACGCTTAATGAGTGTGTGGTAGGAGATGGTGTCGAAGGCCACGGAGAGGTCGAGTAGGATCAGCGCAGCTGTTTCTCCTCTGTCGAGTAGGGTGCAGATGTCATCTTTTCCGGCATTCAAGGCTGTCTCAGAGCTGTGATTGGCTCTGAAACCTGATTGGCAGGGGTTGAACAAGTTGTTTTTCTCCAGACGTTGGTTGAGTTGGAAGTTGATGGCCTTCTCCAGGACTTTGGTGGGAAACGGGAGCAGTGAGATTGGACAGTAGATCTGGAGCTCGCTGGTTTGCAGAGGGTTTCTTGAAAAGGGGGTCTCACCTCTGCATGTTTACAGACATTGGGAAAGGTGGCTGTGGTGATGGAGGCATTGAGGATCGAGGTGAACTGATGGCTGATCTCATCTCTTCTGAGGTTGACACGTTGGTGGGGGCACAAGTCAGTGGGTGCTCCCGAGTGGATGGAGTTCATTAGAGTAGTTGTGTTTGGTGTGCAGAGTTGTTCCCATGTGGTTATTGGGAGGTCGGTGGTGGTGGTTGATGGAATGATGAGGAGGTTGGTGGGTTGGGGATCTAAGTTTCTGTAGAGGGTTGCTATCTTGTTGTGGAAGTGGTCAACGAGGGCCTTGCAGAGTTCTTGTGAGGAGGGGATTGAGTTTTTGGGTAACTCTCTGACGATGGTGAGGAGTTCCTTGGTTTGGTTGGTGCTGGTCTCAATCCAGTGAGTCAGGGCCTCCATTTTTGCAGCTTTGAGCTGGTGGTGGTAGTCATTGAGGACCGCCTTGAAGGTGGTTTGGTCGGTGTGGTTACTGCTGGTGTGCCATCTTCTTTCCAATTTTTTGCACCTGCAGTTTGATGTGCTGAGTTCTGGGGTGTACCAGCTGGCTCATCTGGTAGGTCTGTGTGCTTTGGCTGCTTTGGTGGGAGCGACTCAGTCAGCGGCACTGGTGATCCAGGCTTTGAAATTCTGCCTGGTCCATGTTGGTGGTGACGTTAGTCTGTGAGGTGCTGAAAGCGTCAGTCCATTGGTGCTGAGTGACCTTGGTCCAGCTGCAGAGGGGGCTGTGGTGGTTTGGGGTAGTGTGGGGGGTGAAGTGTACTATGGAGTGGTCCAACCAGGTGAGTTTCGAGTTGTGGCTGTATCTGATTCTGTGATGGACGTGAAGATGGGGGCCACCGTGTGTCCTGCTTTGTGCGTGGGGTCCGTGACCAGCTGCTTGAGGCCGATGTTGTCCAATCTTCCAGGAATTCAGTGGAGTTGTTGTCAGTGGGATAGTGCAGTTGGAAGTTGAGCTCTCCGAGGAAGACCTAGCGTTCCGATTCAATGACGAGTGGGGTGATGAATTCAGCTGTGGCATCGCTGAGGTTGGTTCACGGTCCTGGCAGTCTGTATGCGAGGATGCTTTTGATGGTGGCTTTGTATACGGTGTGGAGTTGGAAGTTCATGTGTTCCATGACTGGCATTGTTTCATGATGGGTGATGGTGCAGGTGATCGATTCCTTTTATACAATGTTGATGCCACCTCAGTGTGTGTTTAAGAGGTCACAGTGTTTCATGTTGTAGCCGATGGGTGTTGCCATGGTGATATCTGGGGCCAATACGTGGTGAGCCAGGTCTCTGTACTGAAGGTCACGTCAGGGGCAAGGGTAGAGATGGTGTTCCAGACTTCAGTTGCATGTTTGCAGAGTGATCTGGCATTGACCAGGAGTCAGCTGAGTTGTTCTGGAGAGGTCTCGGTCGCCAGGGCTGGTGTGGTGCTGGTTGCTGCGGAGGTGGTCAGGGCTGGGGTGGAGGTGAATTGGCAGAGGGTGCGGGTGAAAGGTCCTACTGTGGAGTGAGGCAATGCAGGCAGCAGTTGTTATTGCATTTGGGGTCTAGGGCATGGAGGACTGTAGCAGAGTATCTGTGGGGCAGACGGAGGGCCAGGGTTCCTGACACTGGGCGTGGTCCAGGCACAGATGGGCACAGACGGGATTGTCTTTTGCGCGCCGGTGGTGCACCTGCTGCGCGGTCACACAGCAGCCTCCATAAGTAGTCCTGGGAGGTGGGAGGGGCTGGCAGGGAGGCAGGAGGGCAGCGTTTGGGACAAAATGGCGGGGAAAAAATGGCAGGAGTGGGCAATGGCCAGAAACAGTGGGGCTAAAAGAAATGCAGGCACTCTGGGATAATGTGGAAAATTAGCCAGGGCAAAAAGGGACAACAGACTTACAAGGGCCAACAGAATTACCAGTACAATTTGAAATACGCCTGGCTGTCAGCAGGGCTAGGGACTGAACCAGCGGCCTTGGGGCTGTGCAACACAGCAACAGTCACAAGCAGATAGGTAGCGGCAGCGGTGTGAGAAATAGTATCCTCCGCTTCTGGTCTTCTTGATGCTAGGGAGGTGTGCTCTTCCCTGGGATGCAGATCGAAGGTGTCTGGTGGGTTTGTAGACGTTGAGGCAGTTGTTGAAGTAATATGGACCTTTGTTGTGGAGAGCTTTGTAGGCGTGGGTGAGTAGCTTGAACTTACATCTTTCCAGGACTGGGAGCCGTGGGGATTGTTGACGTGTGGAGCGATGCGGTTATTTCGCGGGATGTTCAGGATGAGTCTGGTGGCGGCGTTCTGAGGGGTTTGGAGTCAGTGTTAGGCATAGGCTGGAATTCCGATGTAAACGGTATTTCCATAATCAAGTTTGCTTGTGATAAGAGCCTGGGTGACTGACCATCTGGTGTGCAGTGGGATCCGCTTGAAAATCTTGCGTGGCATTCACAAGGTGTGTAAGCATGAGGAGGAGACAGCGCTGATTTGTCTGCTTATGGAGAGGTTGGTGTCCACGATGATCCTGATGTTCTTGATATGGTCCACAGGGGGGTTGTGGAGGACCACGTTTGGAGAGCCACCAAGAAGTGTCCCAGGGGGAGTGGTTGTTGCCTAAGTTTGGACTTTGGTTTTGTCTGTGTTGAGCTGAAGGCAGTTTGTTTTTCATCCAAGCAGTGACGTTGCTCATGCAGTTGGTGAAGTTTGCTTTGGCAGTGGTGATTGAGTCGATAAAAGGAAAGGATGAGCTGTGTGTCATCGTAAGATACTATGTTGATGTTGTGGGCTCTGACGATGCCCACGAGGGGTGTCATGCAGGCGTTGAAGTGTGTTGGGCTAAGCGACAATCCTTGAAGGACTTTGCAAATTCTTGGGTTCTGAGGTGTAGGAGGGAAGCATAACTCATTGAGTTCTGTCCATGAGGAAGGAGGATAGCCACTTGAGGGCCAGTCCGCAGCTACCCAAGTGCTGAAGCTTTCTGAAGAGTGACTTGAGGGAAACCATATCAAAAGCTGTGGAAAGGTCGAGGAGAGTGAGTGCGGCCATTTCTCCTAGGTCGAGGAGAAGTGTAGGAGTTTATGGCCTTCTAGGTGGTCTGCCAGTTGAGTATTGATGGTTTTCTCTATGACTTTAGCTGGAAAAAAAGGAGGGAGATGGGTCTGTAGCTAAGGGTGTTGGTTTCTTCAACAGAACATTGACTTCTGCATATTTCCAGCAAGACGGAAGGTGGCAGTGGTTATGGAGTTGTTGTTGATAGCGGTGAGCTCGGAGGAGGTGATAGTTCTTTCAGGGTGGTAAATTAAGTGGGGGCATGGGTCTGAGGGGGCCCCTTGAGAGGATGGTATTCATCAGGGCAGTGATTTTTTCATTCAAGAGGGGCTTCCAGTTGCTTACCCGCTGTTTGGCGATGAAGGAGGTGCATGGCTGGTCAGGGGAGTTCATATCGATATGCTGTGGGTCGAATGTGTTGCAGATCTTGGCAATATTCTGTTCGAAGAAGTCTGAAAGGTTGTTACAGAGTGCTTGGAATGGAATGATGTTGTTGGCAGCTACGGGATTGGAGATGTTGAAGAGTTCTGTGCTGTTGTTGGAGCTGACTTCGAGTCTGAGAGTTAGGGCCTTTTTCTTTGCATCTCGTAGTTGTTGGCGGTAGAGGCTGAGGGCGGCTTTGTATGTGGATCTTGCAGTGGTGTTTTTGTCAAGTCTCTATTTTATCTCAAGTTGTTGGCATTGGTGCTTGGAGTCTCTGAAGTTGTTTGTGTACCAGCTGGGTTGTTTGTTGTTTTTGTAGGTCTTGTTTCTGGTGGCAGAAGTGCGGTTGGCACAGTGTGTGAGCCATTTCCCTCTATTATTGGTCTGTAGGACAGCTGACTGTTAACTTCACCTCTGCTAGCTGCAGAAGGCATGTGTTTAAGGCTTCCTAATATACACTAAATTATGTTTTAGGACTCTGCTTCCTGTTTTGGGTTCACAGGAATTTGTCATATAATTTAAATACTTTTCCGTTAGTCACACATCCACAGTATTTACA
The DNA here is from genome assembly GCA_963921515.1 of Calotriton arnoldi. Lineage (NCBI taxonomy): Eukaryota > Metazoa > Chordata > Amphibia > Caudata > Salamandridae > Calotriton > Calotriton arnoldi. The sequence continues at coordinate 110,183 of CAWUFW010014518.1, read as the reverse complement.
GCTGCAATATTTCTGCTCCTGGTAATCCCATTTCCTGATTTAGCCCAGAAATGCCAAGGACCTGGAAAAAAACACGTAATCACATCTGTGAGGCGCTGAATTTAGGACACAGACTCATTATTACCATGTGTGGTTTTTCCTATCCTGTTAATTTGCCAACTTGTAATGCAGAGCCTAGGAGGGGAGAAATATCTCACGCAATGATCCCGAAACCGCCATCGAGGGACCACATTAATGTAAAAACAATCCAGTGGAAAATGCCTCAATACCTGCAAATATATTTATCTATGGTTAAAGTGACTGTGCATGTCAGTGCCCATATAGCTAGTCTCCTGGATGTTTCCAAGGATGGTGAGAACATGGTCCTCACTTTCAGTGACAGTCTGTCACCCTTTGAGTGGCAAACTTCATGAGGGCCATGCTGGAAAAAATGGTGGCAGATGGGCCGCTATCAAAAATGGTTGGAGAGGAATTGCTGCCAAACATGTTGTAGATGAGCTACTCTAGATCGGGCAGTAGAACCGTCGCCATTAGTGGTTGAGTTAATCTTGCACATTAGCAGAACAAACAGGAGAGTCAGATGAGGTTCTTTGACTTCAGAAAGTTGTATTAGTATTGAAGAAGAACAAGAAGGATATTATATGCACACTCGGAAACCTCAATATCAGATGTGAAAAGTCAATAATAAGAAGCAGAGATACAAATAATTGAGGGGCATATTAACAACGAGGCGATAGTCAATTATCGCCGCTTTAGCGTCCGTTTTCGGACGGAAAGCGGCGATAATTCTATCGCCTAATCAGCAAGGTCACGCTATCGCGTGAATCCCTGCACTATCGCCCTTTCCCCCAACGCCCATCCTTGCATCTCAAATGAGATGCAAAGTGGGCGTTACTGGGCGTACCCCAGATGGGCTACGTTGTAAATATCGCCGATGTGCACATCGCGATATTTACAAGGCAGCCCACAGGATTATAGCAGACGTTAGATTTTGGCGAAAACGGCCGTTTCGCCAAAATCTAACGTCTGCTATAATCCCGACTTACCTATGTTAGCCATAGGAGGTGGATTCTGCTGATACGACCCTGTGGGTCGTATCAGCAAGAGTTATCGCCCTTTTGCAGGGAACATCGCTGGAAAACCAGCGATGTTCCCTGCAAAAGGGCGATAACATCGCTATCTCTGGAATTTTTATCGCCCTGGAGTAACGCGTTGTTAATAACGCGCTACCAGGGCGATAAATGCCAGAGATAGCCAGCAATAATATAATTATCGCTAAGCACGGCCAGCGATAATTATCGCTGGCCGTTGTTAATATGCCCCTCAGTCATTAGTATTCCGAGTCTTAAAGAGGTTGAAGTAAAGAATAGTAGGAAAAGAAGAGGAAAGTAGGAATAAAAGAAGAATTAGCAAGAAGGTAAGAGTATAATGGAATAGGTTAAAATATATCCTGGAGTATGCCACACACAAAAGCAATCATTCAAGGAGGTTTGATCTATTTCAAATACGAGTCCAATTTTTCCCAGATAGGTTCAGAGGAAGTTTCAATGGAAATTGCTGGAGTGTGATGCTATCCGCTCCTCTCACACAAATCAATTGTTCTTTCCAATCTTGAAAAGAAACATTACTTGCACTTTTCCAATTGCTGAGAATGATCTTGAAACCACTGGTGCGAATGAGGTCAAGAAGATGACTTCCATTTGTCTTTGAGATGAAGGGATCATGGGGGCTGGTTAACAAGTATGTAAAGCAAAATGAAGTTTCTATTTGTAATACATCTTCAATAAACAGGAATATTTTTTACCAAAAGTCCTTAAGTAAAATGAAAATAAAACAACGTGTGCTAAATCATCTTTCTTTACATTACAATTCCAACATAATTGATTATCTCTCAGGCTCATTTTGCACAAACGTTGGGGGACCAAACATTTGTGTGTAAGGAGTGCAATTTAGTTTGAGACAGCGAGGGAGTGATTTTGTGTTTAAGGCTAGACTACCAAATATTTTTCCAGTTAAGGGTGTAGTTACAGTGCATTCACGTTTCCATTTGGATAATGCAGGAGTCAATATTCTAGCAGCGTTCGGAAGACGATAAGCTACACTCTGGAAACAAAATGGCCACAAGAGCCAGATGAGATTCTGTTAGTGGGACGTTTGTCATGCACCTAACTGAAAATTCGACTAATACACCATTGGAGGCGCAAAGGCAAACCTGCCTCATTTTGTGACAGATTTTCTGTCATGCTGGTTCCTCTTAATAATGTACCTTATATCGTATTTATTGTTCTTCATTACAAAATGCACATTTCCACAAAATGTGTAATTAGGAAAAGGGGTAAGTACATACATTGGCAGTGATAGAAAAAACCTACAGGCATTTTTAAAATACTTGGATTTTCTTGTTGATGAATCAGTTATGCATTTTGCTCCTGCACCGGATCTGCTAGAAGCCCCATTTTAATGTTTTCTTTCCAGCTAATTGATGAGAAATATGCATTCGTATTTGTCAGTGCTCGGATGCTGTGAGACTTCCTAGCGATAAAGGCGCTTTCTCTTCACAGGCAGTACTGAAGCCTTCAAAGGAAACGAGAGCAAACCGCATGCATCCCGGGCAAATAGACCTTCTCAGAGATGAACGTTTTACATGTTCATAGATCGTATTTGAAAAAATAGAATTATTCATGCAATAATTTGCAGGCAAAGAGAGCTTTGCTAAAACCTACCAGGATGCCTGCAAATTGAACACATGAATTTAATTCAGTCTGGGGTTGGAAAGGACAAATAAAGCACTACGGAGTCTAAAAATCATAAAACAGCATGAATATCCACAGCATGGGGCCCCTGATTTAAGTAGCTTTGGCTGACAAGGAACTGTTGAGCAATCTTCTACATCAGTGAACAGTGGACCTCATATAACCCATAACCCTATCACTAAGGTAGGCTGAAATGGTGATAGCATTGGTCAAGTCTGTGAACTGTATTTTTTAAATGGAAGTTAATTACTGTATGTGCTCTTTAAAGAGTCAAGTAAAAAAGCATGAATTGATATTGGTAAATAGCAAATCAGGGAATTGCTATATCCAGTTGGCCATTTTGCACAATCTATTTCATTTGACAGCTGTAATTATTGGTACTGTTTGACTGTATGTGGAATTGAGGCCCTCAGAGGGTCTACAGACTTAGAGAGAAGTGCAGTGGACAAAAAAAAAGAATGCATCTTTCTTAGGGTTTAATTAAAAGTATGCCTGTAAATCGACTGGGCCCTTATTTTCCTCACTGGAAATACCATAGGCACAGATTATTCCGGGATAGGGGGTTGGGTAATGAAATGTATGCAATGAAAATGATGCAGACATTTCACCTGCTTTCAGCACTCAAAATGGCCGAAGGAAATTGTGGGAAGGTGGATTATTAGAAGGGGTTAGTATGCACCTACCTCTAGCAAGAAGGCCATCAGTGCAATATAAGGTCCAGCCAAGGTCTGAATAAATTATTCCCTTGCTCAATCCTTGGTAGCTGGCAACGAGCAGGCAGGCTTAAATTAGGAGACAGGTGTAAAGCATTTAAAAACACCAGTACATTAAATAAGTAAGACACAACACACAATAAAATTCCAACAACAATTTATCAAAATGGAAATATTTTTATCTTTGAAATGACACCAAAATGACAAACATCATATATAGGGAACCAAAGACATGAATTTTTAAAGAATAAACACTTTCGAGTGCTTAAAAGCCAATTGCGCCAAATTGGGACATCTGGTCAGGCTTGACCGGGACAAAGTCAAAGTTTGAGGCCAACTGTGATGGAGCTCTGGTCAGATACACTAAGCAGAAGGCATTGGTCAAAAAGTTACCTTCGCACTTAGAAACTTTTCTGGAGCTTTTTCTCTCAACGGGGAGCAAGGCATTTCATCAGGCCGGATTTGCAGTGGGTTCACAGGCTTGGTTCAGCAGGAGTCCTCGGTCAACTCTTGGAAGTCTTGAGCTCCAGAGTTTTCAGTGGGACTAACATGAAATCCAGGCCGGGTCATGGTTAGATGTAGTCAGCTTGACTTTCGACGTCGGGCTGGTCGCCTTATGGAGCTTTTTCCTTAAGTTGCTCCAAACTTCTCCAATCTTCTGGAACTTCTTGCTGAAGTTCCTTTTGACGCTTCAAAGTGTCTGCAACACAAATCCAAGGTTCCAGAGTCTCTAAGTTGCTCCTCAGAAGTTGGGACTACAGTTCCCACAATGCACATGTCCGAATTCTTTAAAGTCCAGCTGAATGCCGTCAGCTGGGTTCTTCTTGCTGGAGAGGATGCAGGTGAATCTCTTTTAACATGTTGCTTTCAGGAAGTCCACTCCTTTGCTTTTTTAAGCAAGTTATAGTCTTTAGGGTTGTAGTTTCTTAGTGTGCAGCAGGCACAGTAATTCAGAGTGCAGTCCTCTTGGTTCAGGCCAAGGTTCCAGCAAGGCAGTCCTTCCTCTCGTAGTTTCAAGCAGCATATATGAGTTGCTATGCCGCGCTCACATATTTATCCGATGTACTGGGGCACTCCTGTCCAATGGGGTGCAGGGAGCCAACCAAAAACATCACAGTTTCCTCCAAAGCGAATTGTGGCATATTCTTGTCTCACAAAGCACTGCACTTTAAAATTCCAAATTGAGAATCTTTCTCCATGGAGTGAAGACCTGGCTAAGCCAACCTACTGGTGTGGCTCATTTCCCTTAACACTTTCCCTTCTAGACCTTCTGCAAATTCCATTCCTGGGGGTCCCATCTGGCTGGGGGCACCGGATGAGGGGTAGGCCTGGCTTGCATTTTTACTGTCCTGCTCTTTCTGAAAATCAGTTTGATTACCCAGCCCCCTTCCTGACCTGTTCTCTGCAGCAGCAGATCTCCCCCCACCAGATAACCCCTGTCTCTATGCAGGCCACTTATCACCTCATCAAAGCAGTTTGGCTAAGCCTGTTGAGGCTGGCCAATCAGGAGAGGTAGATAGAAGGTTGGATTTTGGCTCACAGAAAAGGAAGTTCTATAACATATTTTCTGCATTAGTTATGACAAATCCAACAGTGGCAAGTTGTTAGATTTATCATTACCAATCTTTTAACCCCTTCGCTGCTAGGCATTTTCCCTCCCTGTGCTAAGCCTTTTTTTGGCTATTTGGGGTAGTGCGCGCTTAGGCCCCTGTAACTTTTTGACCACATAAAGTATCCACGCCAAATTTGCGTCCTTTTTTTCTAACATCATGGGGATTGTAAAGGTACCCAGGGTTTGTGGATTCCCCTGGAGGGGACCCAGAAATTAGCTAAAATACAGCTACATTTTGTTTTTTTGGGGAAAAATGCGAAAAAAGAGCTACAGATGAAAGCGTCTTGTTTTTCCCTGCAAATGGCATCAAAAAGGGGTTGTGGTGCTGAAATCACCATCTTCCCAGCTTTCAGGGACAAGCAGACTTTTGTCAGAAAACCAACTTTTTTTACACAGTTTTGGCATTTTTCTGGGACATAGCCTATCTTTGCTATTTTTTGTGCTTTCAACCTCCTTCCAGTTAATGGTAGAAATGGGTATGAAACCAATAATGGATCCTAGAAAGCCATACATTTCTGAAAAGTAGATACAATTCTGAATTCAGCAAGGGGTCATTTGTGTAGATCCTTAAAGTTTTCCTTATAGAAACTAACAGTTAAATAAAGGAAAAATTGAAAATTAGTTGAAAAAAACAGCCATTTGTGTCAACGTTTTCACCTGTAACTTCTTCTAATTATGACAGCTATTTGAAAGCAATATACCGTTATATCCGCTGGACCTTTCTGGTTGTGGGGATATATAGGACTTGTAGGTTCACCAAGAACCCGACGAACCCAGAGCCAATAACTAGCAGCATCTAGCAATGGTTTTTATTATGTACCAGGTATATAGCAATTATTTTGGGAAAATGTATACATGGAAAAATTGTTATGAAAGACACCTATGTATTTCTGAAATGGGAACAAAATGTAGATTTTAGAAACAGTAGATATTTGCACATTTCCGAAATTGGGAGTACCCATACTAGCATGAGAATTATAGGTCATTTTTCAAAATGACTTATTTTTTACACATTGTCTTTCATTTGGAAGGCAGAAATGCATCGAAAGTCAATAGGTAATAACAGTTGCTCTACAATTCTGTGTTACCCTAAGTCTCCCGATAAAAATGGTACCTCACTTGTGTGGGTAGGCCTTGTGCCCACAACAGGAAATGGCTCAAAATGCAACGTGGACGTACCACATTTTCACAATGAAAAATTACCCTTTTTTTGCAAAGTGCCTAGCTGTAGTTTCTGAACCCTAGCTCTGCGGGCACTTAGGTAAACCTAGCAAACCTATACATTTTTGAAAACTAGACACCCAGGGGAATTCAGGATGGGGTGACTTGACTGGTTCTCACCAGGTTCTGTTACCCAGAATCCCTTGCAAACCTAAAAAAGTGGCAAAAAAAAAACATTTTCCTCACTTTTCTGTGGTGGAAAGTTCTGGAATCTGCGTGGATCCACAAAATTCCACCCACCCCGCGTTCCCCAAGGTCTTCCGAAAAAAATTGTACCTCACTTGTGTGGGTAGGCCTAGTGCCCGCGACAGGAAGCAGCACAAAACACAACGTGGACGCACCACATTTTCACAGTGAAAAATGACCCTTTTTCTGCAAAGTGCCTAGCTGTAGTTTTTTAACCCTAGCTCTGCCGGCACTTAGGGAAACCTAGCAAACCTATACATTTTTGAAAAGTAGATACCATGGGGAATCCAGGATGGGGTGACTTGACTGGCTCTCACCAGGTTCTGTTACCCAGAATCCCTTGCAAACCTAAAAAATTGGCAAAAAAACCACATTTTCCTCACTTTTCTGTGGTGGAAAGTTCTGGAATCTGCGTGGATCCACAAAATTCCACCCACCCCGCGTTCCCCAAGGTCTTCCGAAAAAAATGGTACCTCACTTGTGTGGGTAGGCCTAGTGCCCGCAACAGGAAGCAGCGCAAAACACAACGTGGACGCACCACATTTTCACAGTGAAAAATGACCCTTTTTTTGCAAAGTGCCTAGCTGTAGTTTTTGAACCCTAGCTCTGCCGGCACTTAGGGAAACCTAGCAAACCTATACATTTTTGAATAGTAGACACCCAGGGAATCCAGGATGGGGTGACTTGACTGGCTCTCACCAGGTTCTGTTACCCAGAATCCCTTGCAAACCTAAAAAATTGGCAAAAAAACACATTTTCCTCACTTTTCTGTGGTGGAACGTTCTGGAATCTGCGTGGATCCACAAAATTCCACCCACCCCACGTTCCCCAAGGTCTTCCGAAAAAAATGGCACCTCACTTGTGTGGGTAGGCCTAGTGCCCGCGACAGGAAGCAGCACAAAGCGCAACGTGGACGCACCACATTTTCACAGTGAAAAATGACCCTTTTTTTGCAAAGTGCCTAGCTGTAGTTTTTGAACCCTAGCTCTGCCGGCACTTAGGGAAACCTAGCAAACCTATACATTTTTGAAAAGTAGACACCTAGGGGAATCAAGGATGGGGTGACTTGACTGGCTCTCACCAGGTTCTGTTACCCAGAATCCCTTGCAAACCTAAAAAATTGGCAAACAAAACACACTTTCCTCACTTTTCTGTGGTGGAAAGTTCTGGAATCTGCGTGGATCCACAAAATTCCACCCACCACGCGTACCCCAAGGTCTTCCAAAAAAAATGGTACCTCACTTGTGTGGGTAGGCCTAGTGCCCGCGACAGGAAGCAGCGCAAAACGCAACGTGGACGCACCACATTTTCACAGTGAAAAATGACCCTTTTTTTGCAAAGTGCCTAGCTGTAGTTTTTTAACCCTAGCTCTGCCGGCACTGAGGGAAACCTAGCAAAACTATACATTTTTGAAAAGTAGACACCCAGGGGAATCCAGGATGGGGTGACTTGACTGGCTCTCACCAGGTTCTGTTACCCAGAATCCCTTGCAAACCTAAATAATTGGCAAAAAAAACACATTTTCCTCACTTTTCTGTGGTGGAAAGTTCTGGAATCTGCGTGGATCCACAAAATTCCACCCACCCCGCGTTTCCCAAGGTCTTCCGAAACAAATGGTACCTCACTTGTGTGGGTAGGACTAGTGCCCGCGTCAGGAAGCAGCGCAAAACGCAACGTGGACGCACCACATTTTCACAGTGAAAAGTGACCCTTTTTTTGCAAAGTTCCTAGCTGTAGTTTTTGAACCCTAGCTCTGCCGGCACTTAGGGAAACCTAGCAAACCTATACATTTTTGAAAAGTAGACACCCAGGGGAATCGAGGATGGCATGACTTGACTGGCTCTCCCCAGTTCTGTTACGCAGAATCCCTTGCAAACCTAAAAATTGGCAAAAAACACATTTTCCTCACTTTTCTGTGGTGGAAAGTTCTGGAATCTGTGTGGATCCACAAAATTCCACCCACCCCGCGTTCCCCAAGGTCTTCCAAAAAAAATGGTGCCTCACTCGGGTGGGAGGCCCAAGTACCCGACAGGCAAGGGCCCACAACGTATTGAGGCGACCTCAAAATGGCCTATCACAAAACGACCTGGTTTTGCAAGGGGGTCCCATGACGTTTTGGCTCGGGGCTGCGGCCACCTAGGAAACCTACCAAACCCACACATTTCTGAAAACTAGACACACGGGGATTCCAGGGAGGTATGGCTTACGTGGATCCCCCAACGTTTTCTTACCCAGAATCCACTGCAAACCTGACATTTTGCTGAAAAAATCCCTTTTTTCACACATTTTTGTGTGGTAAAGTTGTGGCATCACGGGGCTGACACAAATTTCCTACCATCCAGGGTTCCCCCAGGTCTCCCGATAAAAATGGGTCGTTTTGTGATAGGCCATTTTGAGGTCGCCTCAATACGTTGTGGGCCCTTGCCTGTCGCGGGTACTTGGGCCTCCCACCCGAGTGAGGCACCATTTTTATCGGGAGACCTGGGGGAACGCTGGGTGGTAGGAAATTTGTGTCAGCCCCGTGATGCCACAACTTTACCACACAAAAATGTGTGAAAAAAGTGATTTTTCAGCCAAATTTCAGGTTTGCAGGGGATTCTGGGTAAGAAAACGTTGGGGGATCCACACAAGCCATACCTCCCTGGAATCCCCCGGGTGTCTACTTTTCAGAAATGTGCGGGTTTGGTAGGTTTCCCTAGGTGGCCGCCGAGCCCCGGGCCAAAACGTCATGGGACCCCCCTTGCAAAATCAGGTCGTTTTGTGATAGGCCATTTTGAGGTCGCCTCAATACGTTGTGGGCCCTTGCCTGTCGTGGGTACTTGGGCCTCCCACCCGAGTGAGGCACCATTTTTATTGGGAGACCTGGGGGAACGCTGGGTGGTAGGAAATTTGTGTCAGCCCTGTGATGCCACAACTTTACCACACAAAAATGTGTGAAAAAAGTGATTTTTCAGCCAAATTTCAGGTTTGCAGGGGATTCTGGGTAAGAAAACGTTGGTGGATCCACTCAAGCCATACCTCCCTGGAATCCCCTGGGTGTCTGCTTTTCAGAAATGTGTGGGTTTGGTAGGTTTCCCTAGGTGGCCGCCGAGCCCCGGGCCAAAACGTCTTGGGACCCCCACTTGCAAAACCAAGTCGTTTTGTGATAGGCCATTTTGAGATCGCCTCAATACGTTGTGGGCCCTTGCCTGTCACGGGTACTTGGGCCTCCCACCCGAGTGAAGCACCATTTTTATCGGGAGACCTGGGGGAACACTGGGTGGTAGGGTATTTGTGTCAGCCCCGTGATGCCACAACTTTATCACACAAAAATGTGTGAAAAAAGTGATTTTTTAGCCAAATTTCAGGTTTGCAGGGGATTCTGGGTAAGAAAACGTTGGGGGTTCCACGCAATCCATACCTCCCTGGAATCCCCCGGGTGTCTACTTTTCAGAAATGTGTTGGTTTGGTAGGTTTTCCTAGGTGGCCGCCGAGCCCCGGGTCAAAACGTCATGGGACCCCCCTTGCAAAACCAGGTCATTTTGTGATAGGCCATTTTGAGGTCGCCTCAATACGTTGTGGGCCCTTGCCTGTCGCGGGTACTTGGGCCTCCCACCCGAGTGAGGCACCATTTTTATCAGGAGACCTGGGGGAAAGCTGGGTGGTAGGAAATTTGTGTCAGCCCGGTGATGCCACAACTTTCCCAAACAAAAATGTATGAAAAAAGTGCATTTTTTCAGCAAAATTTCAGGTTTGCAGGGGATTCTGGGTAGGAAAACATTGGGGGACCCACGCAAGCCATACCTCGCTGGACTCCCGAGTGTCTAGTTTTCAGAAATGTGTGGGTTTGGTAGGTTTCCTAAGATGGCCGCCGAGCCCAGGGCCAAAAACCTCACTGGTGTGGGTGGTTCAAGTACCCGCAACAGGCAAGGGCCCAAAACGTATTGAGGAGACATCAAAATGATCTATCACAAAACAAGCTGGTTTTGCAAGGGGAGTCACCTGGGTTTTGGCCCCGGGCTCGGCGGCCATCTTGGGAAACCTACCAAACCCACACATTTCTGAAAACTAGACACCCGGGGAGTCCAGTGAGGTATGGCTTGCGTGGATCCCCCAATGTTTTCCTACCCAGAATGCCCTGCAAACCTCAAATTTAGCTGAAAAAATCACTTTTTCTCAAATTTCTGTGTGGGAAAGTTCTGGAATCTACGTGGATCCACAAGTTTCCTACCACACAGTGTTCCCCCATGTCTCCCGATAAAAATGATACCTCACTCGCGTGGGTGGGTCAAGTACCCGCGACAGGAAAGGGCCCAAAACCTATTGAGGCGACATCAAAATTACCTATCACAAAACAACCTGGTTTTGCAAGAGGGGTCACCTGGGTTTTTGTCCCCGGGCTCGGCGGCCATCTTGGGAAACTACCAAACCCAAACATTTCTGAAAGCTAGACACCCGGGGGAGTCCAGCGAGGTATGGCTTGCGTGGGTCCCACAACGTTTTCCTACCCAGAATCCCCTGCAAACCTCAAATTTAGCTGAAAAAATCACTTTCTCCATACATTTTTGCGTGGGATCACCGTGCCGGCACAAATGTCCTACCACCCAGCGTTCCCCTTGTTCTCCCGAGTAAAATGATACCTCACTTGTGTGGGTGGGCTAAAGGCCTGTGACTGGGAAGAGCCCAAAACAAAGGGATTTAGGGTATAGCAACGAGAATTCTAAGCGCTACATTTTTTTAAAAATACGTTTTTAGCCAGTTCTGCTTTGGACACCCACACAAGTGAGGTATCATTTTACTCGGGGGAACAAGGGCAACGCTTGGTGGTAGGACATTTGTGCCAGCATGGTGATTCCATGCAAAAATATGTGGAAAATATGTTTTTTTCAGCTAAATTTGAGGGTTGCAGGTGATTCTGGGTAGGGAAACGTTGGGGGATCCACGCAAGCCATACCTCATTGGACTCCCCAGGGTGTCTAGTTTTCAGAAATGTGTGGGATTGGTAGGTTTCCCTAGATGGCGGCGAGCCCGGGGCCAAAAACCAGGTGCCCTCCCCCCCAAAACCAGGTAGTTTTGTTATAGGTAGTTTTGAAGTCTCCACAATACGATTTGGGCCATTTCCTGTTTCAGCCACTATGCCTACCCACACAAGTGAGGTACCATTTTTATTGGGAGCCCTGGGGGAACGCAGGGTGGTAGGAAATTTGTGGATCCACGCAGATTCCAGAACTTTCCCACACAGAAATTTGAGTAAAAAGTGATTTTTTTCTGCTAAATTTGAGGTTTGCAGGGCATTCTGGGTAGGAAAACGTTTGGGGACCCATGCAAGCCATACCTCGCTGGACTCCCCAGGTGTCTAGTTTTCAGAAATGTGTGGGTTTGGTAGGTTCCCAAGATGGCCGCTGAGCCCGGGGCCAAAACCCAGGTGACCCCCTTGCAAAACCAGGTTGTTTTGTGATAGGTAATTTTGATGTCTCCTCAATACGTTGTGGGCCCTTGCCTGTCGCGGGTACTTGGGCCTCCCACCCGAGTGAGGCACCATTTTTATCAGGAGACCTGGGGGAAAGCAGGGTGGTAGGAAATTTGTGTCAGCCCGGTGATGCCACAACTTTCCCAAACAAAAATGTATGAAAAAAGTGCATTTTTTCAGCAAAATTTCAGGTTTGCAGGGGATTCTGGGTAGGAAAACATTGGGGGACCCACGCAAGCCATACCTCGCTGGACTCCCCGAGTGTCTAGTTTTCAGAAATGTGTGGGTTTGGTAGGTTTCCTAAGATGGCCGCCGAGCCCAGGGCCAAAAACCTCACTGGTGTGGGTGGTTCAAGTACCCGCAACAGGCAAGGGCCCAAAACGTATTGAGGAGACATCAAAATGATCTATCACAAAACAAGCTGGTTTTGCAAGGGAGTCACCTGGGTTTTTGGCCCCGGGCTCGGCGGCCATCTTGGGAAACCTACCAAACCCACACATTTCTGAAAACTAGACACCCGGGGAGTCCAGTGAGGTATGGCTTGCGTGGATCCCCCAATGTTTTCCCTACCCAGAATGCCCTGCAAACCTCAAATTTAGCTGAAAAAAATCACTTTTTTCTCAAATTTCTGTGTGGGAAAGTTCTGGAATCTACGTGGATCCACAAGTTTCCTACCACACAGTGTTCCCCCATGTCTCCCGATAAAAATGATACCTCACTCGCGTGGGTGGGTCAAGTACCCGCGACAGGAAAGGGCCCAAAACCTATTGAGGCGACATCAAAATTACCTATCACAAAACAACCTGGTTTTGCAAGAGGGGTCACCTGGGTTTTTGTCCCCGGGCTCGGCGGCCATCTTGGGAAACTACCAAACCCAAACATTTCTGAAAGCTAGACACCCGGGGAGTCCAGCGAGGTATGGCTTGCGTGGGTCCCACAACGTTTTCCTACCCAGAATCCCTGCAAACCTCAAATTTAGCTGAAAAAATCACTTTCTCCATACATTTTTGCGTGGGATCACCGTGCCGGCACAAATGTCCTACCACCCAGCGTTCCCCATGTTATCCCGAGTAAAATGATAACTCACATGTGTGGGTGGGCGAAAGGCCTGTGACTGGGGAGAGCCCAAAACAAAGGGATTTAGGGTATAGCAACGAGAATTCTAAGCGCTACATTTTTTTAAAAATACGTTTTTAGCCAGTTCTGCTTTGGACACCCACACAAGTGAGGTATCATTTTACTCGGGGGAACAAGGGCAACGCTTGGTGGTAGGACATTTGTGCCAGCACGGTGATTCCATGCAAAAATATGTGGAAAATATGTTTTTTTCAGCTAAATTTGAGGGTTGCAGGTGATTCTGGGTAGGGAAACGTTGGGGATCCACGCAAGCCATACCTCATTGGACTCCCCAGGGTGTCTAGTTTTCAGAAATGTGTGAGATTGGTAGGTTTCCTAGATGGCGGCGAGCCCGGGGCCAAAAACCAGGTGCCCTCCCCCCAAAACCAGGTAGTTTTGTTATAGGTAGTTTTGAAGTCTCCACAATACGATTTGGGCCATTTCCTGTTTCAGCCACTATGCCTACCCACACAAGTGAGGTACCATTTTTATTGGGAGCCCTGGGGGAACGCAGGGTGGTAGGAAATTTGTGGATCCACGCAGATTCCAGAACTTTCCCACACAGAAATTTGAGTAAAAGTGATTTTTTTCTGCTAAATTTGAGGTTTGCAGGGCATTCTGGGTAGGAAAACGTTTGGGGACCCATGCAAGCCATACCTCGCTGGACTCCCCCAGGTGTCTAGTTTTCAGAAATGTGTGGGTTTGGTAGGTTCCCAAGATGGCCGCTGAGCCCGGGGCCAAAAACCCAGGTGACCCCCCTTGCAAAACCAGGTTGTTTTGTGATAGGTAATTTTGATGTCTCCTCAATACGTTGTGGGCCCTTGCCTGTCGCGGGTACTTGGGCCTCCCACCCGAGTGAGGCACCATTTTTATCAGGAGACCTGGGGGAAAGCAGGGTGGTAGGAAATTTGTGTCAGCCCGGTGATGCCACAACTTTCCCAAACAAAAATGTATGAAAAAAGTGCATTTTTCAGCAAAATTTCAGGTTTGCAGGGGATTCTGGGTAGGAAAACATTGGGGGACCCACGCAAGCCATACCTCGCTGGACTCCCCGAGTGTCTAGTTTTCAGAAATGTGTGGGTTTGGTAGGTTTCCTAAGATGGCCGCCGAGCCCAGGGCCAAAAACCTCACTGGTGTGGGTGGTTCAAGTACCCGCAACAGGCAAGGGCCCAAAACGTATTGAGGAGACATCAAAATGATCTATCACAAAACAAGCTGGTTTTGCAAGGGAGTCACCTGGGTTTTTGGCCCCGGGCTCGGCGGCCATCTTGGGAAACCTACCAAACCCACACATTTCTGAAAACTAGACACCCGGGGGAGTCCAGTGAGGTATGGCTTGCGTGGATCCCCCAATGTTTTCCTACCCAGAATGCCCTGCAAACCTCAAATTTAGCTGAAAAAAATCACTTTTTCTCAAATTTCTGTGTGGAAAGTTCTGGAATCTACGTGGATCCACAAGTTTCCTACCACACAGTGTTCCCCCATGTCTCCCGATAAAAATGATACCTCACTCGCGTGGGTGGGTCAAGTACCCGCGACAGGAAAGGGCCCAAAACCTATTGAGGCGACATCAAAATTACCTATCACAAAACAACCTGGTTTTGCAAGAGGGTCACCTGGGTTTTGTCCCCGGGCTCGGCGGCCATCTTGGGAAACTACCAAACCCAAACATTTCTGAAAGCTAGACACCCGGGGAGTCCAGCGAGGTATGGCTTGCGTGGGTCCCACAACGTTTTCCTACCCAGAATCCCCTGCAAACCTCAAATTTAGCTGAAAAATCACTTTCTCCATACATTTTTGCGTGGGATCACCGTGCCGGCACAAATGTCCTACCACCCAGCGTTCCCCTTGTTCTCCCGAGTAAAATGATACCTCACTTGTGTGGGTGGGCTAAAGGCCTGTGACTGGGAAGAGCCCAAAACAAAGGGATTTAGGGTATAGCAACGAGAATTCTAAGCGCTACATTTTTTTAAAAATACGTTTTTAGCCAGTTCTGCTTTGGACACCCACACAAGTGAGGTATCATTTTACTCGGGGAACAAGGGCAACGCTTGGTGGTAGGACATTTGTGCCAGCACGGTGATTCCATGCAAAAATATGTGGAAAATATGTTTTTTTCAGCTAAATTTGAGGGTTGCAGGTGATTCTGGGTAGGGAAACGTTGGGGGATCCACGCAAGCCATACCTCATTGGACTCCCCAGGGTGTCTAGTTTTCAGAAATGTGTGGGATTGGTAGGTTTCCTAGATGGCGGCGAGCCCGGGGCCAAAACCAGGTGCCCTCCCCCAAAACCAGGTAGTTTTGTTATAGGTAGTTTTGAAGTCTCCACAATACGATTTGGGCCATTTCCTGTTTCAGCCACTATGCCTACCCACACAAGTGAGGTACCATTTTTATTGGGAGCCCTGGGGGAACGCAGGGTGGTAGGAAATTTGTGGATCCACGCAGATTCCAGAACTTTCCCACACAGAAATTTGAGTAAAAAGTGATTTTTTTCTGCTAAATTTGAGGTTTGCAGGGCATTCTGGGTAGGAAAACGTTTGGGGACCCATGCAAGCCATACCTCGCTGGACTCCTCCAGGTGTCTAGTTTTCAGAAATGTGTGGGTTTGGTAGGTTCCCAAGATGGCCGCTGAGCCCGGGGCCAAAAACCCAGGTGACCCCCCTTGCAAAACCAGGTTGTTTTGTGATAGGTAATTTTGATGTCTCCTCAATACGTTTTGGGCCCTTGCCTGTCGCGGGTACTTGACCCACCCACGCGAGTGAGGTATCATTTTTATCGGGAGACCTGGGGGAAAGCTGGGTGGTAGGAAATTTGTGGATCCACATAGATTCCAGAACTTTCCCACACAGAAATTGGAGAAAACCGTGATTTTTTCAGCTAAATTTGAGGTTTGCAGGGTATTCTGGGTAAGAAAATTTTGGAGGACCCACGCAAGCCATACCTCGCTGGACTCCTCCGGGTGTCTAGTTTTCAGAAATGTGTGGGTTGGGTAGGTTTCCCTAGATGGCCGTCGAGCCCGGGGCCAAAAACTCAATGGACCCCCCTTGCAAAACCAGGTTGGTTTGTGATAGGTAATTTTGATGTCGCCTCAATAGGTTTTGGGCCCTTGCCTGTCGCGGGTACTTGACCCATCCACACAAGTGAGGTACCATTATTCTCAAAAGACTTTGGGGAACGCGGGGTGGGTGGAATTTTGTGGATCCACGCAGATTCCAGAACTTTCCACCACAGAAATGTGAGGAAAATGTGTTTTTGGACAAATTTTTAGGTTTGCAAGGGATTCTGGGTAACAGAACCTGGTGAGAGCCAGTCAAGTCAGCCGATCCTGGATTCCCCTGGGTGTCTAGTTTTAAAAAATGTATAGGTTTGCTAGGTTTCCCTGGGTGCCGGCAGAGCTAGGAACCAAATTCAACAGGTAGGCACATTCCGAAAAAAAGTCAGTGCCTAGTGGGCTTTTTTCTGCCACCCTGGGGAGGGGGGAAATTAGGGGCTATTGCCCCGATATGCCCCCGAGGGGGGCAGAAAGACTGTGGCTATTCTTTTGGGGGGTCGGGGGCATTGGGATGCCTATTCTGGTCAGCCCCCACCCCTGCGTATAAAAAAGCCAGCATAATCGCTGGCACATAGTGGGCTTTCTGCCCCCCCGGGGGGCAGATCAGGGGCTACTGCCCCCATCTGCCTCCTGGGAGGGGCAGAAAGACAGTGACATCTTTTTTGGGGTGGGTGGGGGCATTGGCATGTCCATTCTTGGCAGCCCCCACCCCGAACTTTGTAAAAAAAAATCCCTGGTGGCTAGTGGGCTCTCTGCCCCCCCGGGGGGGCAGATAAGGTGCTATTGCCCCATCTGCCTCCCAGGGGGGGGCAGAAAGACTGTAGCATTTTTTTGGGGTGGGGCATTGACATGCCCATTCTGGGCAGCCCCCACCCCTACCTATATAAAAACAAATCCCTGGCGCTTAGTGGGCTTTCTGCCCCCTCCCTGGGGGGGGGCAGATCAGGGGCTGTTGCCCCCATCTGCCTCCTAGGGGGGCAGAAAGTCTTTTTTTTTCTTTGGGGGTAGGGTGGGGGCATTTGCATGCCCATTCTGGGCAGCCCCCACCCCTAATAAACATCCCATAAAAATCCCTGGTGTCTAGTGGGCTTTCTACCCCCCCAGGGGGGGAAGAAAGACTAATTTTGTGGCCGGGGGGGTGGGGGCATCAGCATGCCCATTTTGGGCAGCCCCCACCCCTAATAAACATCCCATAAAAATCCCTGGTGTCTAGTGGGCTTTCTACCCCCCCGGGGGGGCAGAAAGACTAATCATGCCAAAAATGTTATGGGGGGAGCAAAGGCCCTTGCCCAAGGGGCCGCTCCCCCCTCCCTGGTGCCTAGTGGGTGGATCCCTGCTTGGGGATCGCCCTCCTGGGGCGATACCCAAGCAGGGATCCACTAGGGAGGGGTTCCATTGGAAAGGGGAGATTCTCCCTTTCCAACGATACCTCTCCTGAGTTTCTACGTGCTCAGGGGGCTGAGATAGCCCCCTGAGCACGTAGAAACTGAAATGACATCAGCGCGACGTGCGCGCCGATCGTCATTTCAGGGAAACCAGGGGGGGGCCTCGGGAGCTGGGGAAGCTCTTCCCCAGCTCCCGAGGCTTTAGGGGAGAAAAGGGAATCCCTCTGGTGCCCGCACCAGAGGGATTTCCTGTGCTGGGTCCCATGACGAGCTGGACTCGTCATGAGCACACGACCACTGTGTGCCATGACGAGTCCAGCTCGTCATGAGCATGGAAGGGGTTAAGTCCTTGAAATATTATTATAGCTCACTCTGATCAATAGTTACACTGTATTACACTATTCTCATGTTAGCCTCTGGAGCTAAAAATGTTACAATGGGGAAAAACGAGGGGGCATATTTAGGAACAATACGGTTTAACCAGCAGAGCAAAAGTACACAACTATCCACCTACAACCAATGGCTGGCAGTGAAACAGGGAAAATTATACACAGCTTAAGCCTACAACCCAGAGGCCGGCAGCGTTGAGCAGGTGTGTTTTACCTTAAGTTAAAAAACGTGTGAAAGTTTAAAAACCCCAAACACCTCCCCCTTCTACCGCGCTTCTCTGCACACTCTGCTCTAAATGCCTAAGGCATAGGCTGGGCCTGTAGAATAGGAAAGTAAGTAAAGAGCACGAGACATGGGCTAATCTGCACTTGGGACCTCAGAAGTAACTCGGATACATCAGTTCTCAGAATTCAGAGGAGAGGATCTTAATAAAAGGAGTACATTAATCGGGAAAAGACGCACCCTGAGAATCAATGGCCATGGACAAATGTTGCATTCCCAAAATAAACCAAAACTTATGCAGCCAAGAGATGTGATCAGGAATCCTATCAGTCCCCCACAATAACAGGATCACCTCTCGTGCTGCTCCCAACCCCAGGCCAATTGCTGGGTTCGGAGGGAGTGCAAGGGAAAGGTTACGGGATTTGGGAGACTCATTATGGTGTATACTGGAAATCAGGGAATGGAGGCATCAAAGGCTGTATCAATATCAGTAAGCACCTGGTCCCAGAATCGGCAAAGCTTAGGGCAATGCCACAAGAGGTGCAGCAGGGATCCTGTGTGCCCACAGCCACGCTAGCATTCCCTAGAAAGCATAGGGTTCCAAGTATGAAGGCGGGCGGGTGTTAGGTACCAATAGGAGACAATCTTATAGGTTGCCTCTCTGCTAGCCATATTGTTGGCTGTGTGGTGAACTCTGTAAAAGATGTCTGCCCATTCTTTGATGGTGAGATACCATCCTATCTGTGCTTCCCACCTGAGTTGTCCCTTAAACTTCATCCTGGGTGTTTCCTTGCAAAGAAGAGTGTGGATTTCAGATATAAGATGAGAGTCATCCAACTTGAGTAGCAGCCATTTTCTAAAAGGGGTCACGGTGCAGGAGGCCTCTTATCTAGATCCCGACGAAGTTACCCAGTGTTGCAGCTGCAGGTACGAGAAGTAGTCTGCCGGGATGAGAGCATAGTCTGCCATTATGTGATCAAATGGGATACGCCCATCACGGTCAAAAGGGATTCCACGTGTTTACACCCGCCTTCCTGCCACTGTTTGAAAACCATCGCATCTTGCCCCGGCGGGAAATCAGGATTCTTTGTGATCGACGTCATGGGGAGGGGAACATCGGCAGTCCAAGCCTTAGGGCCACTGAATCCCACACCCTAAACATCGAGCTCGTCTCCGGTGCGGGTTATAGATCCCGAGCTCTGTGTTTTTGCAGCAGCCAGGCCTCTCTCCAGATATTAGAACCAGCCACTGCCTGGTCCATATAGGTCCAATGTTTCTCTGAATAAAGGCGCATCCATTCAACTAAGAAGCGTAATTGAGTGGCTTGATAATACCAAATCAAAGAATGGAGACCCACACCGCCTTCGACTTTTGGACGATGTAGGAGTTTATGATTAAGGCAGAGTTTCTTACACTCCCAAAAGAAGTTATTGATGGCCGCTTGCAATGAGTGGATTGCTTTGGGCGGGGAAGTCAAAGGGGGGAGGTTTGGAAAATATAATGTATGCGTGGAAGAATGGTCATTTTAACAGCCGTGATGTGGCCAGACCAAGAAAGCTGTAAACGAATCCAAGAAGACAAGGACCCCTTCATCTGGGAAAGAAGCGTAGAGTAATTTAACATCACAGTCTTGGAGGGGGTCCTAGTCAACTGAATACCTAGATAGAGGTCAGCCTCCCCTGCACACTCGAAAGGGAACTGAGAATGTAAAATGGATTCCCGTGATGGCGATACAGAAATATTTAAAATCTGAGATTTTTCTAATTTGACCTTAAAGCCAGAAACTGCACTAAAGAGTCTGAGCTCGTCAAGCAAGGCAGGTAAAGAATTTAAAGGATCAGTTAACGATAAGATAACGTTGTCAGCATAGAGACTAATAAGATGGTGGTCTGAGCCAAACAAAATCCCTGTGACTGTTGGATTATCCCTCAACCTTTGCGCCATCGGCTCCATGTAAAGAGTGAAAAGAAGAGGGGAAAGAGGGCAACCCTGACAGTTTCCCTGTAGAATAGGGAAGGAAGAAGAGATCATGCCATTGACCCAGACAAAGGCTCGCGGAGCACTATAAATGCAGCCAACCCATCTAAGGAATGTGTTGCCAAAGCCGAATTACCGAAGGGTCCCAAAGAGATATGGCCAGTGGACAGGGTCAAATGCTTTTTCTGCATCAATGGAGAGAAGGTGAAATTCATTCTGAGACCGGTGGATTTTGTCTAAGAGATGCAGAAGCCGTTTAATATTATCTCCACTCTGCCGTGTCGGAATAAAGCCTGCTTGGTCAGGGTCGACCAACCCTGGCATGAGAGGGTTCAAATGACATGCCAGGATGCTAGTGAAAAGCTTAGAAACCTAATAGAAAGAGTAATTTCAAAGAAACAAGTCCCTAATGCTGCAAAATCACAAGTTTCACAGAATGGGGGTACTAGCCAGCAATGGAGGCCAAAAAAGATCCAAGGAGGCATGGTAGAAGAGTCCGAGCCATGCTGCTCAGAGCGGAACAAAACAAGAAAGGAGAAAGAGCACCAACGGGCAGACTCACCTTCATTTAATTTTTCACCATTTAATGCAGGAAAGGGCAGTATGTCCCAACAAGGAAACCTTAGGTTCCACACCCAAAACCATAACAAGTCAAGTACAGTGGAAGGCAAACAAGTAGATTCATCTTGGGAAACAATTCAAGAGCAAGAATCCTTAATGCAGCAAATAATTTTAACACCAGAATATGAATCACAGGGTCCGCACGATATTTTAAATAGGGGCAATATATTAAAATTGTTAGCAGAAATTCCAGCCTTAAAACATTTAGATTCCACAAATCTATTGGAAATAGAATTTATTTCAATAGGGAAACAAAAAAGCAAAGAACAAACGCTCACTACATGGCAGTCGCAAGAAGTAGTTCATCTCATTTTGAACTTCGCTCAACAATATGAAGCATGGGGTATAAGACTATCCAAACCCATCGATTCATGCTACCCCGGACCTCTTATTAGAAATCCATCCTATAAAGTAAAACAAATGTCAAGACAAACACAAGAAAGGCAGGAGGTGTATTCTGTGCTGCAGAATGCAAAAGGGAGAAGTCCAACTATTCCGACGAGGAGTGATGTGTACAAATGCCAGAAGGCGAATACAGGACCAGACCAAAGTCAATCAAGTTGGCTCTCAGGTACCCTTAATGCTACAAAGGGTGACTGACCTGTGGGAAGACAAACATTCAAACCCAAGAATGGAAATATCCACATGCTCTCATGGAACATAGCAGGAGCAAAATAATGGCTAGAAGATGGAAAGCCTCCTTGAGGTTGGGAAACGTGATATAACTGCCCTCCAGGACACATGGGCATTGGATGACTTACCCCTAGCAGGCTTCATCCACTACACTATAACTGCAGAAAAAAACACTAAATACAGCCGACTGAAAGGGGGCCTGGCAGTTTATGTGTCCACAGCACTAAACATCAAATTGGAACAGCTAGTCTATCCTGATTCCAGTGTTCAATTAATCAAATTTACTCAATGGATTTTAGACAAACCGAGACCAGTGCTGTTGATTAACACATATGCCCATCCATAGGCAATGAAGAAATAAGCTCATAAGCCCTATTAATTGCCACAATCTCAGATATAAGATGCACTCATCCCTCTTGGGATATAGTACTGACAGGAGACTTTAATTCTAATTTAATCTACTCTCCTGAAAAAGATTTGAAACTAGCCACTGACAATATATTTTAGAATGTTCACCCTCAATATCAATTAAAGACAACCTGTCCTGACCGTATAGGCCAACACATAGTAAAGGCATTAGAGTATCTGGGAATGAGAGTGATAAATGGCAGATCGATGGAAGTTACCCCTCCTAAGTATATATACCATGGAGTGAAGGCACTATCCAGACTTGATTTTACGGTAATTACTCTACCATTGATGTTATTTCTCTTCCAATTTTCCATTGAATACACCACCCAGAGCGACTACTCTTATCAACACATTTACTTCAACCTAAATTTAGCTAAGCATCAGGCTATTCCAGTAATGGAGGTAAACATCTATTCGATTGATCTACATCGCCTGAAATGTACAAATGAAACCATACAGTACCTGCAAAACACAAAAAAAGAGTCAATATAAGCCAGTGGCCACGAGGGTTCCAATACAAATCAAGCCTGGATAGATTTTACATCAAAATTGTCATCATTAATGTCGGGAACACAAAAACAGGCATCAAAAAATAAAAATTGTCCAAATCCTGAAACGTGAAGTAAAGAAAGCTATCAGGAAATTAAGAACAACGGACCTCGACCAAACAGCATGGGATTCTGCATGTCATCTGAGGAAAGAATACAAAAGAAGTTATGGGAAGACAAAAGAAATAGAAACAAGAGATTCTGGTCAAAACTACTGTTCAGTGCCAAGCAAACCAATTCCAGCACCTTTTGGGAAATAATGAACAACCTGTACAGGCCAGTGAATGCCATAACCTCAAACGTACAAGAACACTATTGAGCCGAATTTGTAATAAGGAGAATTCTGGAGAACACACCTCCCGAACAACTGTCTCTTAAGTACCTGGAGGGTTTTTATCAACAAGACTCAGCGACTGCGACTGGAAAAGCAGAAAACTCTAGCTGTAGAAACCATGGTATTTGCATTCCAAAGGAAAAAACAGGTTCGTCATTTTACTCAGCGGAGGAAATAATCAACATAATACGGAAAGGCAGAGGAGACGGAGCACCAGGGCTTAATGGCATCCATCAAGCTATTTTTAAATGTAATCAAGCTTTCTGGAGCAAACATCTAATAACACTTTTTAAAGAAGTTGAACAACTAAATCAGATACCACCCAGTTGGCAAGGATCAATTATAACACCAATCTACAAAGGCGGAGATAGAACCAATCCGTGAAACTATAGGGTTATTGCCCTAATAGATGTAGAAGCAAAGTACCATGCCTCTTCGATCTTGGCAGACCTGATTGACTGATCAGATAAGTTTAACTTGATCCCTATTAACCAGACAGGTTTTAGAAAAGGGATCAGAACGAGTACAAATATTCTAACTCTCTCTTTAGTAGCAGAAAAATGTAAGCGGAAAAAACAACAACTGCACCTTTGCTTCAGAGATCTAAAGGCAGCCTTTGACAACATGGATCCTCACTACGTTTTGAAAAAATTGAGAGCTTGGAACATCCCTGATAGAATACTAAGAGTCATAATGTTATTCTACTCCCAAACGTGAATAAGAATTACGTTGGGTGATGGCTCCAGATTATCTAGAAAGCTGAACACAAATAAAGGCTTGAAACAAGGGTGCGTGTTGGCTCCACACCTTTTTAATCTGTTTATGTCTGACTTGATGCAACGGCTTAACAAAATCAACTCCTACCCACTGCAACTGGGAAACGTTTTTGCATCTTTCATACGCAGACTATGGGGCCGATTCCGATCTCGGTCGGAGGCGTACCCAACACCATTCGGTCGGGAAAAAAGCCATGCGAAAGCCTGTTTCCCGACCGATCCGTACAGCACACCGAACGAGTAAGTACGATGCGCACAACAGCAAAGAATCCGGCCGAGCCGTACTCACCCAAACCAGGTCCTGTTCCCCGACCGAGGCGAATCCGGAAACGCCGAATCGAGTCGCATGGAAGGAAAAATGCAGCCCCGTCCGGCCGGACAAGTACGATGCGCTTTCCGTACGCGCCGAACCCGTCGCTACGCACGGCACGTCAAAGCATCCGGGAGAGGCGCACATAAGCTCCGATTCGCGCCACAACATGATCCACGGCTCCGAGACGAACACGGCAGCGACGAGGACGAGGCGAAGCGACGAGGACGAGGCGAAGCGACGAGGCGAAGCGACGAGGACGACGCGAAGCAACGAGAAGGACGAACGACACGAACCAACCATGAATCCCTTCGTCCCGATCATACCAATATTCTACATTTACTACCGGAACAGGCACGGACGCGTACGGCGCAGAAGGTAAGCCAGACACCAACCACGAAACACATACAACACGTACACGACACATCACACACACACAGAGGGATGCAGAATATACTTACACCAGCAACAGCAGCACCATAGGGGCGGGATGCCCATCACCAATGCCACATATGCACACAGGGGCCTGAATGCGCACCACCACCCTCACCCAGGGGGGCAGGATGCCTACCACTACTACCACCCTCACCCAGGGGGGCAGGATGCCTACCACTACTACCACCCTCACCCAGGGGGGCAGGATGCCTACCACTACTACCACCCTCACCCAGGGGGGCAGCATGCCTACCACTACTACCACCCTCACCCAGGGGGCAGGATGCCTACCACTACTACCACCCTCACCCAGGGGGGCAGGATGCCTACCACTACTACCACCCTTAGCCAGGGGGGCAGGATGCCTATCACTACTACCACCCTTAGCCAGGGGGGCAGGATGCCTACCACTACTACCACCCTCACCCAGGGGGGCAGGATGCCTACCACTACTACCACCCTTAGCCAGGGGGGCAGGATGCCTACCACTACTACCACCCTCACCCAGGGGGGCAGGATGCCTACCACTACTACCACCCTTAGCCAGGGGGCAGGATGCCTACCACTACTACCACCATCACCCAGGGGGGCAGCATGCCTACCACTACTACCACCCTTAGCCAGGGGGGCAGGATGCCTACCACCACTACCACCCTCACCCAGGGGGGCAGGATGCCTACCACTACTACCACCCTTAGCCAGGGGGGCAGCATGCCTACCACTACTACCACCCTTAGCCAGGGGGCAGGATGCCTACCACTACTACCACCCTCACCCAGGGGGGCTGGATGCCTACCACTACTACCACCCTTAGCCAGGGGGGCAGCATGCCTACCACTACTACCACCCTCACCCAGGGGGGCAGGATGCCTACCACTACTACCACCCTCACCCAGGGGGGCAGGATGCCTACCACTACTACCAACCTCACCCAGGGGGCCAGGATGCCTACCACTACTACCACCCTCAGCCAGGGGGGCAGGATGCCTACCACTACTACCACCCTTAGCCAGGGGGGCAGGATGCCTACCACTACTACCACCCTTAGCCAGGGGGGCAGGATGCCTACCACTACTACCACCCTCACCCAGGGGGGCAGGATGCCTACCACTACTACCACCCTCACCCAGGGGGGCAGGATGCCTACCACTACTACCACCCTTAGCCAGGGGGGCAGGATGCCTACCACTACTACCACCCACACCCAGGGGGGCAGGATGCCTACCACTATTACCACCCTTAGCCAGGGGGGGCAGGATGCCTACCACTACTACCACCGTCACCCAGGGGGGGCAGCATGCCTACCACTACTACCACCCTTAGCCAGGGGGGGCAGGATGCCTACCACCACTACCACCCTCACCCAGGGGGGGCAGGATGCCTACCACTACTACCACCCTCACCCAGGGGGGCAGGATGCCTACCACTACTACCACCCTTAGCCAGGGGGGCAGGATGCCTACCACTACTACCACCCTTAGCCAGGGGGGCAGGATGCCTACCACTACTACCACCCTCACCCAGGGGGCAGGATGCCTACCACTACTACCACCCTCACCCAGGGGGGCAGGATGCCAACCACTACTACCACCCTCACCCAGGGGGGCAGCATGCCTACCACTACTACCACCCTTAGCCAGGGGGCAGGATGCCTACCACCACTACCACCCTCACCCAGGGGGGCAGGATGCCTACCACTACTACCACCCTTAGCCAGGGGGGCAGCATGCCTACCACTACTACCACCCTTAGCCAGGGGGGGCAGGATGCCTACCACTACTACCACCCTCACCCAGGGGGGGCAGGATGCCTACCACTACTACCACCCTCACCCAGGGGGGGCAGGATGCCTACCACTACTACCACCCTTAGCCAGGGGGGCAGCATGCCTACCACTACTACCACCCTTAGCCAGGGGGCAGGATGCCTACCACTACTACCACCCTCACCCAGGGGGGCTGGATGCCTACCACTACTACCACCCTTAGCCAGGGGGGGCAGCATGCCTACCACTACTACCACCCTCACCCAGGGGGGGCAGGATGCCTACCACTACTACAGCCCTCACCCAGGGGGGCAGGATGCCTACCACTACTACCACCCTTAGCCAGGGGGGCAGGATGCCTACCACTACTACCACCCTCACCCAGGGGGGCAGGATGCCTACCACTACTACCACCCTTAGCCAGGGGGGCAGGATGCCTACCACTACTACCACCCTCACCCAGGGGGGGGCAGGATGCCTACCACTACTACCACCCTTAGCCAGGGGGGGCAGGATGCCTACCACTACTACCACCCTCACCCAGGGGGGGCAGGATGCCTACCACTACTACCACCCTCACCCAGGGGGGGCAGGATGCCTACCACTACTACCACCCTTAGCCAGGGGGGGCAGGATGCCTACCACTACTACCACCCTCACCCAGGGGGGGCAGGATGCCTACCACCACTACCACCCCCACCCATAGGATGGACAATGCATGACACAACCAGCACACCACAACCTAGGGAATGCAAGAAGAAGACATCCCCCCAACACCATGACAAGCGTGTGTAGACTGTGTCAAATGCCTACAACACCGAACATGACTTTGAACATACAATGTGACCCCCTAGCACATGTGCCACACAAATATGTGTGTGGCACCCACAATGCAAGCAGGCCATGACCATTGTGGCAATGTGGTCCAAACCCCCATCATCACAGTGACCAAAATGTAAGTGTGGGGTCCATAGCTGCAGCACATTTTGAACATTGTGGCAATGGGGTCCAAACCCCCATCATCACAGTGACCAAAAGGTAAGTGTGGGGTCCATAGCTGCAGCACATTTTTAACATTGTGGCAATGGGGTCCAAACCCCCATCATCACAGTGACCAAAAGGTAAGTGTGGGGTCCATAGCTGCAGCACATTTTGAACATTGTGGCAATGGGGTCCAAACCCCCATCATCACAGTGACCAAAAGGTAAGTGTGGGGTCCATAGCTGCAGCACATTTTGAACATTGTGGCAATGGGGTCCAAACCCCCATCATCACAGTGACCAAAAGGTAAGTGTGGGGTCCATAGCTGCAGCACATTTTGAACATTGTGGCAATGGGGTCCAAACCCCCATCATCACAGTGACCAAAAGGTAAGTGTGGGGTCCATAGCTGCAGCACATTTTGAACATTGTGGCAATGGGGTCCAAACCCCATCATCACAGTGACCAAAAGGTAAGTGTGGGGTCCATAGCTGCAGCACATTTTGAACATTGTGGCAATGGGGTCCAAACCCCCATCATCACAGTGACCAAAAGGTAAGTGTGGGGTCCATAGCTGCAGCACATTTTGAACATTGTGGCAATGGGGTCCAAACCCCCATCATCACAGTGACCAAAAGGTAAGTGTGGGGTCCATAGCTGCAGCACATTTTGAACATTGTGGCAATGGGGTCCAAACCCCCACCATCACAGTGACCAAAAGGTAATTGTGGGGTCCATAGCTGCAGCACATTTTGAACATTGTGGCAATGGGGTCCAAACCCCCATCATCACAGTGACCAAAAGGTAAGTGTGGGGTCCATAGCTGCAGCACATTTTGAACATTGTGGCAATGGGGTCCAAACCCCCATCATCACAGTGACCAAAAGGTAAGTGTGGGGTCCATAGCTGCAGCACATTTTGAACATTGTGGCAATGGGGTCCAAACCCCCATCATCACAGTGACCAAAAGGTAAGTGTGGGGTCCATAGCTGCAGCACATTTTGAACATTGTGGCAATGGGGTCCAAACCCCCATCATCACAGTGACCAAAAGGTAAGTGTGGGGTCCATAGCTGCAGCACATTTTGAACATTGTGGCAATGGGGTCCAAACCCCCATCATCACAGTGACCAAAAGGTAAGTGTTGACAAAGTAAGAGGTGCAACTGCCAAACTGCATGGATGATTCCTGGTCACAGAACAACAAACACATCAGTGGCAAAGTAGTGTATGTGTCCCATTGCAACATAAATTGGGGGAGCCAAATCCTGCAGTGCAAATAAGACATAACTTTGGCCATGTGCAGACAAACAACACCCAACGGGTCTGACACCGTCAACAATCATCAATGACACAATGACAGAAGTGACCATCAGAATGCAGACCCACATATTTGCACCAATGGGCACACACATGCAGATACCCTGTGGAGACTGCAGATGTGAGGTGAACAGATACCATACCATGGCAGCAATGGGACACACAAACCATGATCATTGTGCTGACCGATGACCTAGGAGTCCCAGGGACAACAGGGGAAACCCACCAAACTACATACAGCCAATGGCACACCCAAGATATGCCAATGCAGTGGTGCAGATGCACAAACACAAACAGGCAGACCCACCCTGCACATCATACACAACAGGTGAGGGTGGGGGTGCCAGTGTCCCCAGGCAACCACACAACACATGAGGAGACATGAATACCAATCATACAGATGTGCATACAGTGCCACACAAAGGTAACTCATGGATCCAAATTCCCTATGTGGGCAAGCAGGCATTGTCAGATGAGAGGGAGCACAAATCACACATGTCACACAGGCACGTAGGGACAGCAACTGACACAGCAAGACACAGACACACCACAGCACCACCCCCAGGGCCCCCACAATGTGGTGACCCAGGGCTGCATTACAATCCCACTGTGATGACAAAGCTAAATGTGGTTCACACTGTGAACCACAGTCATGTGTACTGAGCAACTAACTACCATCACACCTACACAAGCACAAATCAAACTGCATGGCCAGTGAGCCAAGGCCAACATGGAGGCAGGGGCCTAGCCGGGCAACAACTCTCATCTGCACACACTCAACACCACACCCCTCGACCTCCAACAATGTGCAGCAGTGAAGCACACATGCACTGGTGACATTGCACATGCACCCATGACTATTCCAGGGTGGTGGGTGGGAACCAAGGTGCAGAAACACATCACACATGGACACTAAACAAGACTCCTGAATGTCTGACACACTGCACACTACGCCGTACATGGACATGACGGCAATACCACACCAACCAATGGGATCACAGCCACAGTCACACACCAATGAAGAAGCCAAGGTCACCCACAAAGAACACACATAGACAACAACCAACATTGCAGCCCGGAACCTGAGGAGTGCCAGCAGTCACACACACAACGTGTCACAATCACTGAAAGATAACACAAACTGGAAATCACATGACAGGGGCAAACAACAAGTGCCAAGGGGAAACCTGACTGTGACCCAGCTGGGTCTGCACACAAACTGAGCCCTGACAGCAAGCACACCTATGGGTGACACCCTGATGACCAGTAATGTGCCATGCACCCACATCACAGAGAACCCAGGGATAAGACTTTGGGGGAACATAGCTCAACTCAGCTAGCATCACAAACAGGTACAACACTAGGGATCACAGCATGCACAGCTAAACGGAAGTGAACACACAGACATGCACATACAACACACACCTTGGGCGCAGGCAATGTCACAGGAGTACACACTGCCATGAGGGGACTCCACTCCTGTGTGAGGACAGCTGTGCCATATGTTGCCTCAGTAGGGCCCCACCATGTCAGCTGAGCACTTGGTCACACAATCAACAATTAGCACCAAATGAGGGCTCCCGTCACATCAGCCTGGTCATGGAAGTGCCAACGGAATCATCAGCACAGATCCAACACACTTGTATAGCAATGTTGCACTGACAACACAGATGAGTCCTTCCCCATTGATGCCCAAACCTGCATGTCCAGTGGAGATGGCCACACGGTCAGGGAAGTAGACGAATAGAACAATGGCAGGCACAACAGATGTGCAGGGGTGGAAGCCACAGATGTGAAATTGCCAATCTAAGTAGGAAATCCCATTGCCAAATACTGAACACATGACACCCTCAGATGCTGCTATGGATGACATGGATACACCACAGGATAGGACACATTCCCCCTGGACCACATGGGTTCCTGCACAGTAACACTTCATTATCATGAGACCAAATGTCACCATCACTGCAGCAAGGGCATGGTTAGCATCATCAACATCATGTACATCAGAAGCAAAAGCACTAGAGAACAGAAAGTTGCTTTATTCAGCATATGTGGCATTAAAAGGAGAAGTCCGGTAGAACATAAACAAAGGCCAATGGCCAGTCCATCAACAAAGTCACAAGTGGGTGACAGTGGCAGATGCCACCCTACACATGCCTGCACAAAACCAGGGACAATCCACTAGGAGGGGCAACCGGGGGGGTAGGCCAGGCACCGCAGGGACAGGATCAGGGCTCACCAGGAGGAAGCAGGGAAGGGGTGGTGGGTGCTGGAGAGCCACTGACAACTGCAATGGAGGTGTCTGACATGGTGTGTGCCGGCACAACTGGGGGGCATGGCTCAGATGTTGTGGGTGCCAGCACGACTGCAGTGGACCCTGCAGATGGAGTGGACAGGTCCGCCACTGCAGTGCCCAAGTCAGACAGGGTGGTAGTGGACTCCACTGCAGTGCCTACCACCAGGGGAGGAGAATGGGGAACAGGCAAGGTGGGCTGGACAGAGGGGAGGACACCCTCACCACATCAGTGGCACAGACAAGCGCAGCGGGGGTGTTGTTCCGGGAGAGCAAGTGGCAGGGGGAGAAGGCCGGAGCCTCTTGGGGATGGTATATCTGTGGGTGGGGGAACCTGGGGCAGGGTGTGGTGGGGGCACCTGTGGAGTGGGGGCCTGAGGGATGGAGGAAGGAGACCTGGTGCTTGAGCTGCAAGGCGGCGGCGGGGTCTTGCTCTTAGCACTCCGGGGGGAATTGCGGGTGGGGGCCTCAGTCTGTCTGCGCCTGGGGGAGGGTGTCCGGGGGCGAGGGGCACTCTGCTCCGTGTGGGGGGGCTTCCTCTTCCCCCTGGTAGCTGGGACAGCTGGATCGGAGGGGAAGAGGCCGAGGTCACTGAGGAAGAGGCGCTGGGTCTTTGGGGTTGCAGGTGAGGCAAGGGAGGGTGCTTTGGAGGGAGAGGCAACTGAGGACTGCGCAGTGCCCGTGGATGCGTGTGTGTGTACCAGGGCCCCATCCCCTGTGAGTCTGGTTTCAGTACCCTGACTGTGCGTGCGTGTGCGTTTAGTTTGTGGCGTGTGTGTCTGTGTGCTGGACGTGTGTGTGCTGGTGTGTGCCTGTGCCGGTGTGTGTGTGTGTGCTTGGGACGGGTAAGGTGCTGGGGAGTGTGGATGGAGCAGAGGCAGGAGGGGTGAGGGACTGTCTGAGGAGGGACACTGCTGCCGTCAGGGAGGAGTCCATGGACCTGTTGCCCCTCTGTAGGTCAGACATGCCCGATGAGATGCCCTCCATGAACAACACCAGCTGAGTTAACAGTGCGGTGTGCGCATGGAGGACACTCAGCATGGCTGTCTGCTCTACATGGAGCTGGCGAAGGAGGTACACAGACTCCTCACTCAGGGCAGCAGGGGACACAGGGGCAGGGGGTGCGGTGCCTGGCCCAAAGGAGACACGCTCCCGAACATGGGAGCCTCCACGGACCTGGGGAATGGGAGCCGATGGGAGGGCGGTGGTGGTGCTGGTGGTGGCGGGGACAGCAACACTAGCTGGCGTGTGGTGGCTGCTGACACCTGCCTCCACAAGGGAGTCATCCTCCGAGTTGCTCTGGTCCTCAGCTGAGGTGGATGGTGCTGAGGACTCCTCGGTGTGGCTCCCCTCGCCCTCCGTGCCACTGGGTCCCTCCGACCACTCCTCGGCTGCTGACCCAGTCTGGCTCTCTGGCTCCTCCTGGTCCGTGGAGCTGTCCCCTTCCGTGGCCGTGGATGTATCTGCAAACAATGGGGAAACAGACAGACATCAGTCACCTGCACCAAACGCACACACCACTGTGAGCACAGCACATTACAGAGCAAGCCCTGGCATCATTAGTTGTACATTGCTAAAAGTGCCCTAACTGAACAGGAGAAGCCAATTGTCAGTCTGATGCCAAGCATGGCACTCACATCCCACATGGCCTTGCACCCATCTGTCTGGTGTCTGTTGGATTGCAACACCCCAGTGTGGACACATGTACCAAGTACACAGTAGTTGGACAGTGCAAAGGACACGGTGTGGCATGTGGACATGCACACATCACAGCTCTTGCCACTGAGTCAGTACAGGTTTCCGGATGAAAGGGATGCCCAGAGTCAAATAGGAAATGCATGTGATGCATACCAGCAACAGACACCATGATGCACCCATGTCCTGATAGCCAGAGCCACTATGGTGTGCATGTAGCACATGTCACTCCCCTGCAGGACCACCAATAAGTTGACACATGCCATGGCAGAGGCATGACTGCTAAGTCATACATCACTGTCTCAGTGATGTATGACTTGGCAGCCAGACAACAACACTATGCACTGTGTCACAATAGTAGGTCATGGGGAATGCAAGTCCTGGAGCTGCACAAGTGCACATGTACATCCCCCACACAACACATCATCTTAACCCTCATCTGTCCAGGTCACACCTATTGGACATATGGGAGACCTGTGACACTACCCTTGGAACCTGAGCCCCTCACAATTTGCTGTGAATGGGGAACAGCTGCCTGAACTTCACATTTGCATACCCCAGTCTGCACGGGCAGCTGATCAAACACCTATGTGACACACAAGTATCGTCTCCTATGGTCACATCTCCAGGGGCATGCTGAGCCCCTACCAAGAAACACCCCAGCAGTCCTGGCAACTAATCCCCAGCACACTGACACAGAGGCAGACACCTGAGGGGTCAAATCACTGTGCACAATGTGTCAGCTGATACACGGGAGTGGGAGTACAGAGTGCATTGCATGGCCTGGAGTAGGCATGACTGTCCTGCTCCACATGAATGAGGGATGTGCCCTGGACAGTGGATAGCTGGCCATGTATGTGTGACACACGTAATCTGCACACTCCTGGGGCCCAAACATTGTTCCCACCCGCTGCATGGGCGTGTGTCACATACCCCAGGCACATGTGGTGGCTCAGCTCAGCAAGTGGACCGCATATCAAAGCAACACGCAGATCACATGTCCAAACCCAGGCGTTGTGTGAACAATGGACCCACCCATGATGCCCACAACAGAGTTAGGGAAACAGATGCTGTCCCCCACCTTTAGTGAAGCAAACTGCAAGGACACAGTCCCAAGTGACACAATTCCCTGAATGTAAGGGCCACACCTGGGTATCAGATGAGCAGTGGGCAGTGCACAATAGAGGGACATGGCTCCTGGACAACATGACTGCTGCACTGTGGCAGTTGAACCAGGCCAGAGGAGGGCACAAAGCATGTAATACAGAGTTCACAGTGCAGTCTTTGACTCACCCCCTCCTTGCTGCTGTCTGGCCTTCAGCTGCCCATCCAGGTCTGGAAACACCACCGCCAGGATCTGGAGCATGTGGGGGTCAGGGTCCGTGTTCCGCCCCTCCTGCGAGGAGGCGACAGCTTCAGCTGGACCCGTGCAATCCTCCGGGTCCAGCCCCGAAGGTCCTGCCACCTCTTCTGGCAGTTGCGGATCCGGCGCTTGTAGACCCCCACGGACCGGACAGCCCGGACGATGTCCTTCCAGATTTCCTGCTTCCGATGGGCATTAACCTGTCAGGATGACAAAGTGAAAAGGCCATTACCACACATGCAACATATCCGTGCATGACACAGTTGTATATACATGTCTCAATCACAGGGGCACATGATGTACACAGGCAGTGCAAAGCTGACCATGGACAGTTTGCCAGACGTCACTACATGGTATCATTGCATGGGAAGTAAAACCATGTTCAAATGCACTGTCACTGCACCATACCTGTCCAGTGCAAGTCACTACACACTATGGGGGGTGACAACTACTCAGTGAGCCTGCTAGCCAGTGGCGTGCAGACTCTCAGCCTTGCTAGTCACACAAAATGCACTTTCAGAAAGGCAGTGCACAGAACACTCACCTGCTCCCCTGGTGTCCCATACAGCTTGCTGTACTGTGGAAGTAGGCTGTCCAGCAGGGCCTGGTTCTCTTCAAGGCTGAAGGCTGGGGCTCTCTCCACAGTACGTGCCATTGCAGGGTCCAGAGGGGCAGAGACAGCAGCAGTGCAGTGGCAGATGTCGTCCTGGAGCAATTAGTGCAGGCAAGTGAGCTCTCAGGGGAATAGCCAGCAATATATATGTGCTGGAGAGGCAGATACTGTCCCTTGTGTCCAAAGTGATAGGTCCAAGTCGTTTGCATCTTCTGAATCTGGCCAATCCATGGAATAGCAGCACCAAAACACGCCCACAGCATCCTTCAAATCTTCAACTTCATGACATACATGATTTTGCAACATTGTTGTGGGTGACCAACTGAATGTACAGCAACCGACTCGTTCGAAATTCGAAAATGCGTCCGTTGCCAGGCAAGCCCATTGTCAATGGGTGCGCACCGATCGGTCCATTGTGGTACAACGCGCACAGGGGTACAACGCGTACCCGCACACATTGAATGCAATGGGCCGGCCGGAGGCACCGATCGGTCCATTGCAGTTCAACGCGCACAGGGGTACAACGCGTACCCGCACACATTGAATGCAATGGGCCGGCCGGAGGCACCGATCGGTCCATTGCAGTTCAACGCGCACAGGGGTACAACGCGTACCCGCACACATTGAATGCAATGGGCCGGCCGGAGGCACCGATCGGTCCATTGCAGTTCAACGCGCACAGGGGTACAACGCGTACCCGCACACATTGAATGCAATGGGCCGGCCGGAGGCACCGATCGCTCCATTGCAGTTCAACGCGCACAGGGGTACAACGCGTACCCGCACACATTGAATGCAATGGGCCGGCCGGAGGCATCGATCGGTCCATTGCAGTTAAACGCGCACAGGGGTACAACGCGTACCCGCACACATTGAATGCAATGGGCCGGCCGGTTGGCACCGATCGGTCCATTGCAGTTCAACGCGCACAGGGGTACAACGCGTACCCGCACACATTGAATGCAATGGGCCGGCCGGAGGCACCGATCGGTCCATTGCAGTACAACGCACACAGGGGTACAACGCGAACCCGCACACATTGAATGCAATGGGCCGGCCGGAGGCACTGATCGGTCCATTGCAGTTCAACGCGCACAGGGGTACAACGCGTACCCGCACACATTCAATGCAATGGGCCGGCCGGAGGCACCGATCGGTCCATTGCAGTACAACGCGCACAGGGGTACAACGCGTACCCGCACACATTGAATGCAATGGGCCGGCCGGAGGCACCGATCGGTCCATTGCAGTTCAACGTGCACAGGGGTACAACGCGTACCGCGCACATTGAATGCAATGGGCCGGCCGGAGGCACCGATCAGTCCATTGCAGTACAACGCATCACTGTACATGTGACTGGCATATGTCAGCATGCCTGTCTCAGATGGACATATGCCAGCCACAGATAGCTCCCAGGGAGTGAGGGGCACACCTACATCACGACAGCCTGTCCAAACTTTATCATAAGGCATGTAAGGCTGCATTTCCTATTGTGTGTATGTTGGTGTACATGTTGTCCTGTGGGTGTCACCTGTGGGCAGCCACCCCCAGGCTGTGCACGTGTTCATGGGGACAGGATCCTGGGTGTTACGTGTACATGACCACTGTGATGTGCAACTGTTCATATCTGTGCATGTGCCATGGTCACATTTCACAGTGGTGTATGTGTATGTCATGTCACATACCCCGTGAGTCCCATGTGGGACGGTATGTTTGAGCCAGGGTGTCCCAGTGGCACAATAGTGATGGTCCTCCACAGTCTTTGTGCATGTAGTGTTTACAATGTCTCTGATTTCATGTGCACAATGGGAGACAGTCTCCACATCCACGTTGTGTGTGCATGGACTCTGATGTTGGGCGTGTGTGTGTCACAGACGTCCATGTCTGTCCTGCCGTGGCAAGAGGGGCCACTACCTGTGGGGGTCATGGTTGTTTTGCTGTGGTGTATACATGATACTCCATGTAATGCCAGTGTCCATGTGGCATTACAGGGTCCCTGGGAATGTACCTGTTGTTGAGCTGTGGTGCCTGGGGCACAACTGTCCTCACATGTCACTGTGGGGGGTTATTGTGACACGGCAGCAAGAGATGGGAACTGTGACACGGCCTCATGATATCCAATGGGCCAACCTGGGACTAATTGATGCCACCTGTTGGACCGTGTTGACAGATGTTGGCCATGTATGTACCATACATGTCCTTCCGGTACTGCACACTTCATGTAGTTGTGCCTCATAATGATGTATGTTGGGATCTTGAGTGTGTTCAATGCCGCATATGTGGGGTGACTGACAATCTTGCTTACTTCTCCTCTGCACTGCAGGGCTCCTGCTGTCCATCGACCATTCCCAGACCTGGCAACGATGGTGGAACGGGACAGCATCCGACGGTACCGCTTCACCAGGCAGCTGATTGAGGATTTGGCAGTGCAGTTGTCCCCACATTTGCAGCCTGGCCGGCCGTATCCTACAGCGCTGACCCCCAAGGTGAAGGTGATGGCAGCCCTACACTTCTTTGCCACTGGTACCTTCCAACATACTGTGGCGACTGCTGGTGGGATGCCACAGACCATGTTCAGCCGTGTGCTCCGCGATGTTTTGGCGGCAATGTTGCTCTTCCTGAACCGGTACATCTATTTCCCTAGACTGCGACGACTCACTGACGTGAAGAGTGACTTTTATGCCCTGGGGAGGATGCCGCATGTCATTGGCTCCATTGATGGGACACATGTGGCTTTGGTACCACCACAGGCCCAGGAGCAGGCCTACAGGAACCGCAAGCACTACCACTCGGTCAATGCACTGGTGGTGTGTCTTGCAGACATGACCATCACACACGTGTGTGCCCGTTTCCCTGGTTCAGCACACAATGCCTTTGTGATGAGGAGTAGTCGCATCCCCAAGATGATGGCACAGATGCAGAACCAGCGTGCCTGGCTTGTCGGTGTGTACTGACTTTGTGCCATTGTGTGTGATCTGATCTGTAGTATTCCGCCCACTTTTCCAAGTCAGCTAATGTGCACTTGTCTGTCCGTAGGTGACTCGGGATACCCCAACATGCCGTGGTTGCTGACACCCCTCAGGAACCCTGTGACACCAGCCCAGATGCGCTACAATGAGGCACATGGTCGGACCAGGAGAGTGATTGAGCGGACCTTTGGTCTCCTGAAGAGCCGCTTCCGCTGCCTGGACAAGACCGGAGGGTCCCTCCCATATGCCCCTGCGAAAGTGTGCAAGATTATCATCGTCTGCTGCATGCTCCACAACCTGGCAGTGCGGAAGGAGTTGCCTCTCATCCAGGATGACAATGACCAACATCCGCCACCTGTGGAGGATCCTGGCCTGGACCACGATGCCAGTGACGATGATGATGATGATGGTGATGGTGATGGTGATGTCCGCACACAGCTCATCACCAACTTCTTTAGCTGAATGTGAGTATCCTGAGGTGTCATGTCAATGATGTGAGTTGGCATGATGTGTGGGTGGTGCTCTGGTGCTGTTGGAGTGTGTCCATGGGCTACTTGACTGGATGTGTGTTGCGATGTGTGGTGACAGGTGGGCTGTACTCCCCAACAGTGTTGACATGCTAACTTGGTTCTGGGTGGGTATCTTGTAACATGTATTGTGCATGAGTTTTGCTGTTCTGTCCTGTACTCCATTGCTTTTGACTGTGTGTCATTTCTGTCCTTCACAGGGTACTTTCAGATTCGTTTGGTCAACTGTGTCCACCGACGACGTGATTGCACATCCAGGCTGGTAGCTGTTGTGTCCCTACAGGTGATGTGCGCCACACCCATGGACTTCCTTCCGTCTACAGTTGTTGACTGTGTGCCCGCTGCCAGGTGGGATTACCTTGCATCTGTAGTGGTTACGGCATGTTGCAACTGTGTAATAAACCTGTGCTCCACTTTGTGATGTGCGTTGTCTGTGGTCACACATTTGACTGCCATTTGCTTACTGCACCTGTGGGCTACTTGACTACAACTGGGAATGGGTGTGGTGTCTGTGCATTGCACCGTCTTCCCTGGCAACATCAGTGTAGGCAAATAGTCAGATGGCCTAGGTGTGTATGTGTTGTGTAGCCCTGGTGGTGTGTCTCCCTCATGTGTGTCACGTTGCCTGTACTCACTTGCCTGTGTTGTCCTTGCTGTTGCAGTTCGCATACACAGTGTAATTTTGAAGTTCATCATCCCCATAACAGCACCCAGTTGGAATCACGACAGAGGCAAGTATGGTGTATTAGTGTGTTTATTGTGATACATTTGTGTTAATAGTGCATGGGATGGGTAGTGATGTACATAAATCTTATAATCCCAAGTTCCTAGGTGAATTGAAAGTCCTGGTAGACAGGATCCCCAGTATCGGGGCCACAGTTGTCTGACACATTGGTCCAACTTGTACTCCCCATGCAATGTGTGGGAGTAGTGTTGCCGTCAACAGGGTGAACAGTCTGTGCACAAAGGCGAACATCCAGAACAGGTTCAGGCTTCCTGGGAGTTGCGCTTGGCCATCGGCCTCTCACTTTTCCCTCCTCGGACGACCCCTCTTCTTGGGGGGGGGCCCCTCAAGTACAGGCTGCTGCGGTGCAGGGGACTTTCCGCCAGAGTCCTCCTCCCTCCCTGTGGCAGTTGCAGTTTGTTCGGCACCAGATGTTGTTGGCACACAGGGAGGTGTGGACTGGTTGCTGTTCATCTGGCGGAGGCATTGTAAAATGTCCCTGTGCACCGCCGTCATCTCATTCAGTGCATCCCACTTGGACTCCACGCGGGACATGTGTGAGTCCACACGGGACATGTGTGACTCCACGTGGGACATGTGGGAGTCCAAGCGGGCATGATGGGCAGCCTGCTGCTGTTTCATGTCTCTGAGGAGCCCCACTACCTGACTGAGCTCTTCGGTGCTGGACTGGCACGCATCAGCTATGCGTACCAGTTGTGGGTCATCATGCACACCAGCAACGTCTGCAAGCAGCAACCTCTGTCTCCCACCCCTCCCACCACCCCTGCTGACATGTGCAGTGTGTGCAGTGGCACGCACAGATAACCCTGGTCCACCTTGGGGGTTAGTGGTGGTGGTGGTGTCCATGGCCCCAGGTTGGTCCAGGGTCCCTGTGCTGGTGTTGCTCCTTGTTCTGTCCATGTCGGCAGGGATGGTATTCGTGGTGACAGTCGTTGGAGGGGGTGGGTGCAGGGGTGCAGCTGGTGGTCCTGCTGGTGCTGCAGCTGGTGGTCCTGCTGGTGCTGCATGTTGACTTGCACCGGATGTGCCAGGTTGTTCTTCATCGTCCGAGGAGGACAGAGGCTGTACGACGCCAGTGAGCTCGGCATCCTCTTGAGCCTGGGACTGGGACTCCTCAGCGTCTGCTGCTGTGTCCCCATCATCACCTGTTTTTGGGAGACACAAACAATGTGTGTTATGTTTCTGCAGGCATCAATGGTTGACACACATGACAGTTGTGACTGTGCCTCTGGGTGCGGGCCTGTACATTGCATTGTCCTAAGTCGTCACAGTCAGGGGTTGATATTGGTGTGGCACATTGTCCTGCATTATTTGGGCATGTCTATGTATTTTCTGGGGTGTGAACATGGTCTGCATTGGTTGTGTTTGGTTGACAGCCGACCCTCCTTCCCACCCACCCAGCCAGTCAGTTATCCCACCATGGAACGTGCTTGCATTGCAGGGAGTGTAAGTTGTCTCTCAGGATGTCAGTCAGTGGTGTCCTGCTGTTTGTTGATGCACAGTTGCCAGCAGGGCCTTGTGCTCCCCACAGCAGTAGCCAGTGTCAGCCATCTTGTGAGTCCTTCTCCACTTCCTGTGATGTGAGCATGGTTCAGGGTGGTGTTGATGGGACAGTTGTGGGGGTGACCAATATCAGTGACTACGACTCCCATCATGCTATTGCCTCCACCCCCTTCCCAGCATGCCCATGCTTCCTTCCTTTTGACTCTGCTTCCCTGTGGGGTGGGGTGGCTGTGCTGACAGGATGGCTGGGAGTGTTGTCCTGGCAGTTGTTTGGCTAGAAGTCCCAAGAGTGTCCCTGTGCTTCACACAACATAACCCAGGGTGGTGGTTCTTTGTGGGATCTTGTGTTAGGATGGGGGGCATTGCATTCTACCAGGTGGGTTCTGTGGAGTTTGTGTTGAGGGGGGTGTGAGGGGAGGTGCTTGTGACTATGGTCAGTGCTGCAAGTCCCCCTTCCCACCCAGCTAGCCAGATATCCCACCATGGAACATGCTTGCATTGCAGGGAGTGTAAGTTGTCTCTCAGGATGTCAGTCAGTGGTGTCCTGCTGTTTGTTGGTGCACAGTTGCCAGCAGGGCCTTGTGCTCCCCACAGCAGTAGCCAGTGTCAGCCATCTTGTGAGTCCTTCTCCACTTCCTGTGATGTGAGCATGGTTCAGGGTGGGGTTGATGGGACAGTTGTGGGGGTGACCAATATCAGTGACTACGACTCCCATCATGCTATTGCCTCCACCCCCTTCCCAGCATGCCCATGCTTCCTTCCTTTTGACTCTGCTTCCCTGTGGGGTGGGGTGGCTGTGCTGACAGGATGGCTGGGAGTGTTGTCCTGGCAGTTGTTTGGCTAGAAGTCCCAAGAGTGTCCCTGTGCTTCACACAACATAACCCAGGGTGGTGGTTCTTTGTGGGATCTTGTGTTAGGATGGGGGGCATTGCATTCTACCAGGTGGGTTCTGTGGAGTTTGTGTTGGGGGGGTGTGAGGGGAGGTGCTTGTGACTATGGTCAGTGCTGCAAGTCCCCCTTCCCACCCACCTAGCCAGATATCCCACCATGGAACGTGCTTGCATTGCAGGTCGTGTAAGTTGTCTCTCAGGATGTCAGTCAGTGGTGTCCTGCTGTTTGTTGGTGCACAGTTGCCAGCAGGGCCTTGTGCTCCCCACAGCAGTAGCCAGTGTCAGCCATCTTGTGAGTCCTTCTCCACTCCCTGTGATGTGAGCATGGTTCATGGTGGTGTTGATGGGACAGTTGTGGGGGGCAATATGTGTGACTGCGACTCCCATGATGCTATTGGCTACACTGACTTGGCCAGCATACACAGAATTCCTTCCTTTGAGTGGCCTTCACTGTGTGTTGGTGTTGTTGTGGTGGCTACATGTGTGGATGTGTTTGTTAGTTCTATTTGTGCCACTGCCTAGCTGTAGTTGTAGTTGTGTTTGTACATGTGTTGGCACAGTTGGATGCGACTTTTTGGATGGCATGTGTTGTGTTTATCTGACTGACATACACATTTTGGGATGATTCTGTTCTGGTTGCTGTGTAATTGCTATGAGTGCATGGTTTGACTCTCCCCTTGACAGTGATGTGTGTGTTTTGTGGCAGTATATTGTGTACATTTGTTGTGTACTCACCAGGCTCTGGGATGTCCTCTAGTCCATATACGCTCACTGGCGGAAGGATGGCCCGCACCTTCTCCTCCCAGGGCCTGAGGTATATTGGCTTGGCAGGAGGGCCACTGCCGGTGTATTGCCTGTTGATGTAGTCTTTCTTCAGCATGTCCCGTACCCTCCTGCGCACGTCATACCACCTGTTCTGGATGTCGGTCTTTGTGCGCCGACATGGTGATTGTGCGTTCACCCTGTTGATGATCCTCTCCCACATCTTGGTTTTCTGCGACATGGGGGTCTGTTGGACCAGTGTGCCAAACAGCTGTGGCTCCACCCTGAGGATCTCGTCTACCATGACTTCCAATTCACTATCTAGGAACTTGGGATTCTTCTTGGGGGGCATGGTGATGGGTGGTGATGGTGGGTGATGTGTGTGTTGGTGTGCAGGTGAGGGTGTGTGAGTGTGTGTTTTGCTGGGTGTATGTGAGGTAGGTATTTGTTGGTGTGCTGATGGTGTGTGGCTTGTGTGAGGGATGAGCTGTGGGTGTGTGGTTGCTTTCTCTTGGGTGCTGGCAGTGGAATGGCATTTGCAAAGGCTCATTGTTGTGATTTGTGTCCTTTATATAGGTGGAGTTGTGGGTGTGTCTTTGTTCTCTGTCCCCACCCCCCCCCCCAGTATTTATTGGCTTGGTAATTGCTTGTTTGGCCATTTTTTGGGTGATTTTTCCTTTGTGCTGTTTGTGCATGTTGGAAACGTTCTTGTGACCGAGTCGGACCCTGCATTAGTCTCGTACGGTGTTCTCCATTTCGTTCACGCTGTGTTTGTGCAGTTTTCTATGCTGCGTACGCGTCGGTCGCGGTGTTTTGTGTTGCTTCGGCTCGGTTTTGTATGCGTGTCGGTCGTACGGCTTGGCCTCCGTCCGACTCGCTCGTGGTTTTTGCGCCTTGTATCGTACTTTGCGGTTTGGAGTTCGCGGGTACGTTTTGGTCGGATTTGTTCCGGGTGCGTGTCAGTCGGTTGGATTCGCGTGTTTTTCCGGCCGGATTGCTGTTTTCCGTGCGGCTCGGTCGGTCGACTTGGTTTAGGTACGTGTCGGTCGGATTTTTCGCGCCTTGCATCGTACTTGGCGTGTCGTGCGCCACGGGTACGTGTCGGTCGGTATTATTTCCGGATCCGAGTCGGTCGGTGCTTTTTCCGGCCCGAATCGGAATCGACCCCTTTGTGGTGCAAATGAGCCTAACTAAGGTTGGCCTTCGAAGGTCACTTACTGAATGATGGAATATATAACAGCTAACAAATTAGAAATTAATACATCAAAAATCAAAACAATGCTCATTAGTAACCGTCCTAGCACCAAGTAGAATATCTGGCTTGATGGCAAACCGCTGGAGGAAGTAACCAGCTACAAATACTTGGGGTTTTTCATGGAAAATAGATTAAACCATCAAGAGCAGAAAAACTATATGTCACAGAGAACCAGTGCATTAGTGTTCCCCTTTAGGACCCTGGCAAAAACACTGAAGGGCCCGTCCTATACACCACTTCTCACCGTGATAGCAGCAAAAATGCTGCCAACGATATCTTATGCCAGCATTGCTTTACACGGCAAAGGTTCTGCACTTTTAAACAAGCTGCTAGTTACAACATACAAAAAGGTCTTTCAACTTCCCCAGTCAGCATCACCAGGGTTCACTGATAGAATATCAATGTCACAAACATCGATGTTCTAAATATTGAGTAAAGAATATCGCCTGCAA
This sequence comes from Calotriton arnoldi, assembly GCA_963921515.1. NCBI lineage: Eukaryota > Metazoa > Chordata > Amphibia > Caudata > Salamandridae > Calotriton > Calotriton arnoldi. The sequence goes on along the minus strand of CAWUFW010014518.1, from coordinate 66,904 downwards.
AAATATTGACTCCCATACCTTAACAGGTAACTACAAAAATATTGCTCAAAAATATCGAGGTAAAAAAAATAGATGTAAAAAATATCGATTTAAAAATATATATAAAATAAAATAATATATATAAATTATATTAAATAATAATATTATTTTTAACAAAATAAATAAAATTTAATATACATTTTAACTAAATATAACAAATAAACTTATTTAAAAAATTATAAACAAACATAATAATTTATACATATACATATATTTACTTAAAAATAATTTATTAACTATTATCTTTATTTAATTTTTAAACTTTAAAATTATATAAAATAATATATATATATATATATATTAATAATTTAAAATAAAAAACATTCTTTAATAAATTAAAACATTAAACTATTAAAAGAATGTAAACTAACATTTCCCAATACAATAAGTGCAACAGTAGGGAAAGTGTTGGATAGCGGAGGGGTAAAAATGACTACTCCCACTCCACTAAGTGCAACAGTAGGGAAAGTGTTGGATAGTGGAGCGGTAAAAATAACTATTCCCACTCCAGTGAGTGCAAAAGTAGTGTAAGTGTTGGTTAGCGGAGGGGCAAAAATTACTATTCTCAATACAAACAGTGCAACAGTAGGGAAAGTGTTGGATAGCAGAGGGATAAAAATTACTATTACCACTCCAGTGAGTGCAAAAGTAGTGTAAGTGTTGGATAGTGGAGGGATTAAATTTACTATTCCAACTCCAATGAGTTCAACAGTAGGGAAAATGTTGGATAGTGAAGGGGTAAAAATTACTATTCCCACTCCAAAGAGTGCAACAGTAGGGAAAGTATTGGATAGCGGAGGGGTAAAAATTACTAGTTCCACTCCAAAGAATGCAACAGTAGAGAAAGTGTTGGATAGTGGAGGGGTAAAATTACTATTCCCACTCCACTGAATACAACAGTAGGATAAGTGTTGGATAGCGGAGAGGTAAAAATGTTTATTCCCACTCCAGTGAGTGCAAAAGTAGGGAAAGTGTTGGAGAGCGGAGGGGTAAAAATTACTATTCCCACTCCAGTGAGTGCAACATTAGGGAAAGTGCTTGATAGCAAAGAGGTAAAAATTACTATTCCCACTCCAGTGAGTGCAACATTAGGGAAAGTGTTGGATAGCAGAGAAGCAAAAATTACTAATAACACTTAAACAGTTTAAAAAAATATATATATATTAAAAAAAAAAAATCACAAAAAATAAAAACAATATTTAAAAAATAGAAATCTAAATCTATTAAATATATAAAAACAACACATATTATAATATTAATTACATATAAGAAAAATGTATTTATTTTATTTCATAACCTATAACACCACACCAATAACAAAACACTTTTTTTTGTCCTCATATCACCAATGTCTACAAAACCGGGCCTTAATATACGACCTATTCCGCCCACAGGCCACTTGCAATTAAACATCTGGCCCTGCTAGTCCAGTCCTTCCAGTTTCCTGGTTACTGGTTTAACGCAGGTGAATCATAGGATGCTGCCTTAGGCCCTTGCTGTTCCAGACCAAACTCAGGAAATCGTCCCAAATCATACTGCGAGGGCCCCCCTCAAGACCAGTATCCATTTTGCATATAGTTCTAACCCCCATGAGACAGTCAAAACCCTGAGGGGGGAGAGGATTTGTCCATCTCTTACAGATCTCTCTCCTAGCTAAAAGCATCATATAAAAAAGGAGCTTTCTCCTGATTGCCGGTAGGGGCTGACTAGAACGATCCTCCAACCCCAACAGTACCAATGTTGGGCTCATTGTTATATTCAACTGAAAAATATCACTAACAACTTTCTCAACGGCCTGCCAATACTCCTGTAGTTTTGGGCACTCAAAAACATATGTAGGTCATCGGCTCTTCGCATGCCACATCTGCAACATGTTGGGATCGGATCTGATATGAACTTAGCTAATTTCTGGGGGGCCCAGTACAGCCTATTAATAGTAAAGACATGATTCCTTTTCAGGTTGGCGGGTTTAACCACCTTGTAGAGTAATTTTAAGGAAAGTTGTCAAATTGTTTGTGGCTCCGTCATCTGAATAACTCCTTCCCATATCGAATATGGAGCTTTTAGCTTCTTATCTCCAGTTTCTAACATAGTCCAGTACCAATTGGTAACTTCCTTTTTCCTGGGGGCCTCATTCTGTAGTTTAGATTCAAATCCCCACATCCCCCCGATCTCTTGTCCATTGGCCACCATCCAAGATAATAGCTGCAGGTACTTGAATCTTGAGAGGGAATCACCCGTTTTTGCCACCAGCACTTCCCAAGTCACCATACCCTGCACCGTCAGGAGATCCCCCCAGACTTCAATTCCCGCCCTCCTCAATGAGAGACTCAACCGATCTTGAAGGCACTCAGGCGTACCTGGTGTGTCCCAAATTGGGGGGAAATCCGAGAAATAGCCCATTCCTAATATCTTCCTTACCCCTAGCCAAAGAGTAAGTGCTGCCTTTAGGATCTTCAACCTAATTTTTTTTAAGAACTTACTTGTCCCGAACTTATACAAAAAACCTTTAGAGCCCCACTCCCTTACCATTTCCTCCAACAGGCCTCCCCATGTCAGAGGCCCTGGTTTACCAAGAAGGATTCTACAATTTTTAAACTGGAAAGCCGTACAGTATAACCTTAAATAACAAAACACTTTAGCATTTTTTATTACATTTATGTCCATAATTAACATAATTAATAATAAATTGAAAAAACATCTTATTAATAAAAAACATTAATTGAGTACACAAGCTTTAACACTCTAATATCCACAACACACACCTAAAATTAAACTATAAAAAAATTAAACACAAATATATATAATTTTTTAAAGAAAAACTATTACTAGTGACAACTAATAATTAAATAAAATTTGATTTAATACACACCCTTTAAAAGTAAAAACAAAACACTAAAAATAAACATTTACCCAAAATAAATGTCAAATAATTAACATGAATTAACAACTATATATTAATTAATTAAACACAAATTACTTCCCACCCTGTACTCCTATAAACACCACAACACACACATAAAATTAATTATACAATTACCATAATTAATTAGCAATGAATTAATTCAAATTAATTAACTAATTATTAATTCACCAATGAAAAATATTTACTTCCCAGCCTTCCCACCCTTTACAACTATAAAAACTACCACACACAAATATAACTAATTACACAATTACCAAAATGAATTACAAATTAATTACATTTAATTAACAGCCAATTATTAATTCATACATTAAAAATACATTTCTTCCCACCATTTACACCTATAAACACCACAACACACACCTAAAATTAATTACACAATTACCATAATTACTTACCAATTAATTTTAATTAATTAATTAACAACCAATTATTTATTAATTAATAATAAATTAATTTACACATTTAACACTATAACATCTCATTGAAACAAATATTAATAAATAAAAATGTATCAATAAATTAAATATAATTAAATTACTTACCACCCTATTCTCCTATAAACCCACAACCCACTACGGAACTAAAAATGCAAAAATGAAATAAAAAAATTAATACATTTAATATAATTAAATTACTTCCCTCCCTATTCCCCTATAAACCCACAACCCGTTACGGAACTAAAAACGCAAAATTCAAATTTAAAAAAGTTAATAAATTTTATATAATTAAATTACTTCCCACCCTATTCCCCTATAACTCCACAACCCGCTACAAGACTAAAAGCGCAAAATTTAACACAAAAAAATTAATAACTACTAAAAATTTAACACATATATTAAAAATACAAACAAATCTTATATAAAAAACATACATCACATACATTTAAAATATATACTAAAATACATAACAATAATAAAAAACGATATTTTTAACAACTTAAAGGCCCATTACGATACCGGGCGTAAAAAAATCCGCCACCCATGAAAGCGGCAAAAATCCGCCCGCCTACACCGTCTGAATACCGACCCAGCAATCATGATGCCTCGAACCGAAAACCGCCAGCGGCGGAAAAAAACCACAAAATACCGCCCGCCCTTGCCCGAGTCGGAGTCAAACCGCCCGCCACGGACGGAAAGACGCACGACAACACAAAACCGCCCGCCCTCACGGTCGAGACACCGCACGTGAAATTACGATCGCACCGACATGAGCGCGGAAAAAAAACAAATACACCGCCCGCCAGCGTAAACAACACTGAAGAAAATGGACACGGCAGAAGCCATGGCGGCCACGTCCCTGCACAGAAACAGCCGCGGACTCAAACAAACACACACAACATGGCAAACAAGTCCACACAGCAACCCACGCACAAATACACAGACAAAGTACACATCCCGAAAACACACCACCCCTGGACAAACAAATAAACTACAAAGCCCAGAACACCAGCCACAACACACCTGAAAACAACAGACCATCAGGACACACCCAAACAGGTAAGTACAAAAGCAGCCCCTCCACAGACCACAACCCCTTGCAACATTGCAAAGCAGAGAGGAGAGGAGAGGACACAGTGACACAGCAAGGACAGCAGCACACCACAGATACGCACACATCACACCCACCACCACCACCACCACCAAACACCGGCACCACAAACCCCCTGCACATCACACATCACACACCGCACCAGCACCACAAACACCATGGCATCACACAGAATGCCCAAGTTCACTTCCACTGAGCTGACGGTCATGGTCGACGAGATCGTCAAGGTGCACACACAAATCTATGGCAACCAGGTCCAGCACACACCACTAGCCACCAGAAACAGAATGTGGAACAGAATTGTAGACCAGGTCAATGCAGTCGGGACCGTACCCAGAAACAGAGGAGAGATAAACAAACGGTGGAACGACATCAAAAGCCTGGTCAAGAAGAAGGAAGCAAAAATCGAGAGCTGGCTGCCACGACTGGCGGAGGGAATCCCGCACATTACAAGACCTTCAAAGCGTGGGTGGAGAAGGTGCGAGTCATCATCCATCCGGAGATCCTCACCGGATTACCAGGGGGAGTGGAGGCTGGTAAGTACAAACAAATGTATACCAGCACACCGCTATGTACTCACATGCACTACCACCATGCCATAGCTCCGAGGGACAAACACCCCCATGTCCAGTACACAATACACAACACATCACTCACACATGCAACAGGCACCACCACACACACAGCCCAAACATATCAACTAACAAAACCATGGGGGCATGTGTACACCCAGCCAGCCACGTAACCACCAACAGGTCCCCTAGTACTCCAGAAGCGCCACAACGAGCACCCCCCACACCCATGTGGCAGCCGTAGCTGTACCAACCGACAAGTAACAGGTAAGTAGCTGCAACACAAAGGCAGTGGGTGGGAGGGGGGACAGCTGAAGTACAACACCCACCAGGCCCCTAGTCCTACAGCACAGCAAGGCGGAGCACCCCCCACACCCATGTGGCAGCCGTAGCTGCACCAACCAACAAGTAACAGGTAAGTAGCCGCAACACAAAGGCAGTGGGTGGGAGGGGGGACAGCTGAAGTACAACACACACCAGGCCCCTAGTTCCACAGCACAGCAAGGAGGAGCACAGCCCACAGCCCACACCCACGTAGCAGCCACTGCAGTGCACACCGGCAGCCGACAGGTAGACATCCCGCCCCAGGACAAACGGTGTCAGTGGGTGTCCAGCCATCACCACGACCCATAACACCGCCCCCACCCCCACAGACCTGCAACATGGAGCACCCCCCGCCCATAACCATGTTGCATCCAGTCCAGTGCACGCTCAAAAACAACCTGCAGGTGGGAAACTGGACAGGGCGGGGTGACTGGAGGCATGAGGACTGAATTACGACTAACACATGGGACATGTCAAGTAGCAGAGGAACACGCAGCACTGCTCCCTGTCACAACCATGTGAACAATGTGCACACGGACATGAACCACAGAGTCACACCCCACATGACCCATCACAGACACAGCAACACCCAAGGAGCCACGTCTGCATGCACAAGTCACACTGATTACAGAACCACACGGCAGGCACAGTGCAACCCATCACACACAACTGCAACACCATCGAAGTCCTGTCCATGTAGCCCCTACTGCCTGTCAACCACACATCCCACAACTACGCCCATGTAAGACATACCACACTAGACGCAACAGCGTGGAACAACATAAATGCACACGAACACCACTGGACCCATCAAACACACAGACACACAATGCACATACAACATACCATCCATCTCATCCGTCAGCCCCAGTCACATGAAAGGTATGTCATCCGAACAGCTGGTCCACATACAGTAGTCACGCAAAGAAACATGCCCATGACAAATCATGTGCCAGAAGTGAATGAAGCGCACGTCACACTGTGAGCAACAACACACATAACATGGGCCACACCCCCCGAGCACTGCATTGATGCACATGGCACAGGGCAGCACGCACACCAAGGAATTGGACCATCTGCAATACGTCGTGTGGCACACAACCATCACTCACTCATAACAATGCGTCCAATTACATGGCCAGAAATCACAACAGACAGCAAATATGCAGGGTATGTCAGACATACACACACCTCAGACCATGCACTGTCATGTTGCCACAACACATGTCACGTTCTGCACCCATGGCTCACAGTATGTACCCCAAAAGCATAGTTCATCTCAAATGCGTTTCAGGGGGCTGACCCCCATTATGCCATCTGCGTTTCTAAGCGTTCCATATGAACCCCCAAAGCATAGTTCATCTCAAATGCTTTTCAGGGGGCTGACCCCCATTATGCCATCTGCGTTTCTAAGCGTTCCATATGAACCCCCAAAGCATAGTTCATCTCAAATGCTTATCAGGGGGCTGACCCCCATTATGCCATCTGCGTTTCTAAGCGTTCCATATGAACCCCCAAAGCATAGTTCATCTCAAATGCTTTTCAGGGGGCTGACCCCCATTATGCCATCTGCGTTTCTAAGCGTTACATTTGAACCCCAAGAGCATAGTACAAACCAACCTCCACGATGGGTCTGGAGTCCGCATACACCAGAGCCACAAAAAGCAGGAGCACAGCAACACACCCATCGGCATTGCCAATCCGTCCCATGCCACATGTCCACAGCACACAGTCCCATTGGCATGCCCACACAACAACAAATAGCACAGCCACACACACGGCTCCGGGAAACCTGTGCACGACTGTGCACGAACTGTGGATGTCAGACAACCTATACATACTTTGTCATGTGCAACACAATAACATATCTCATTCCCCCCACAGGTGACGAACTGCTGGATGCTGGAGATGGAGACAGCAGCCAGCACAGCCAGCCTGCAAGCCCCCAACAAGGACTCACGGATGTGGAGGATCTGTCCTCCTATTCGGACACGGACCACCCAGCAGGCCCATCTGGTGTGGCAGGGCCCAACCGCACCCCAGGCACCCTCCCACCCACCAACCCATCATCCAGGGCTGATGACCACTCACAGCCCCCTGCTGCCACTGTCGTAGCAGCCACTACCACTGTTGTGGCGGCCACTCCCACGGTCGTTGCGGCCACTCCCACTGCCGCAACCACCACCACCGCCGCGACCACCACCACGTCATCACTGGCCCCAGCCCCAGCGCAAGTGGTGGTCCGGCCGACTGGGTCCACCCTGGGAGCCACAGCGAGGACCGTGGTGAGCAATGTGGCTAGTGGGCAGGTCGGTGGCAGCAGTACTGGTAGGAGGAGCAGGGCCAGGCCAACGCCAACTGTGCCTGGGTGCCAAGCCCTGCCGCCAATCGACAGAGTCCTTGGGGCCTATGAAGAGGCCCAAGGCGAATGGGCCAGGTCGGCAAGCGACACGCGGGAGGTCCTTGCGGTGTTGAGGTCCATGGACGCCCACATGGCCCAAATCGCGGACCTCATGGGCCAGCTGGTGGTGGGGGGAGGGCACAAGCAAGGCCAGCAACACCACCTCCGCCACCACCTGCTGTGGCGCAGGTTCGTGCAGCATCGCGTTCCCCTGCGTCCACAGCGAGTGAGCACTCCTCAACCACCACCAGCGGAACATCAACACCCCCTACCAAACGTGGAAGGGGCCGTCCGAAGTGGAAACAGGTGTCCAGAGAGGACTTCGCCCGCACCAAACGCCAGTGAGTCAGCCAGCCACCTTGACCACCTACTGCATTGACTTGTAATACGATCCTACCCCACACTGCCATGTGAATGGCATGTGTCTGTTGGACTGTGGACATAGAACTCCATGGGTACACCTTGACCATCACGCAGCCATGACCGTCAACTCATTGTCACAGCTTGCACCACATTTGTCATCACCTTGCACACAATCACATGTCACCGCTGTTAATAAATACACCTTGATCACAATCGGCTTAATGTGTCCTGGGTTTATTCCACGATGTGCAATCGCCACCATGAGCAGAATAGCATCTGCTGTGTGGCATGTCGATGGGACAGGAGAGGCTGCAGGGACCTAGGGGTGAAAAACAGAACAAGAGTACATTCAATGAGTGTGTCACACACTCATCACACAGTACTTGTCACCAACTACAAGCAATGCACACACATCTCAGAGAGCAACAGGGCACAATGCTACAGCCACTGACAGTGGCATACCAACCTGGACATGGACCATTGACACACAGCACTCAGTGAACAAAAGGCCCCAGTAACAGAGCACACATACACCTGCACAACTACAGCTACATCAGCCGTCGTACATGGTCACTCACCGTCAAGTGAAGTAGCGGGCGATGAGCTGCTGACGCACATTCACAGCTTCATCCTCTCCACTGTCCTCTTCACTGGAGCTGTCCTGGTGTGCAGGCTGGGGCCCTGGTTGATCTCCGTCATCCACAATTAGGGGGATCTGCTTTCGAATGGCCAGATTGTGCAGCATGGAGCACGCCACCACTATCTGGCACACCTTCTGTGGGGAGTACGCCAGCGCACCCCCGGTGCGGTCCAGGCATCTGAACCTGGACTTGAGGAGGCCAAAGGTACGCTCGACCACATGTCTGGTCCTCCCATGTGCCTCATTGTAGCGGTCATCTGCTGGGCTCCGAGGATGTCGCAATGGACTGAGCAGCCAGGGCCCATTCGGGTAAGCCGAGTCACCTGGGCGTGAGGGACACAGAGAACCGTTGCAATTCAAACAGGACAGTAGACAGCATCCTTAAGCCAGCACGCTACACATCTCCACATACTCACCGACAATCCAGCCACGGTCCTGTTGCAGATTGGTCATCAGTCGTGGTAATATGCTGTTGCGCATGATGTGCGCGTCATGGGCCGAGCCTGGGAACTTTGCACACACGTGGGAAATGACCATGTCCGCAAGGCACACCACTTGCACATTCAGGGAGTGCGTGTGCTTCCGGTTGCGGAAGAGCTGCTCAGTGGCCTGTGGTGGGACAAGGCCAACATGGGTGCAGTCTATGGCACCAACGACGTGTGGGATCCGTCCAAGGGCATAGAATGCACCCTTCACTGCCGCCAACTCACGTGCCCTGGGGAATCTGATGTACCTGTTCCTGTACAGCATCATGGCTGCCAGTACATCCCTCAGCACCATGCTGAACATGGGCTGGGACATCCCACCTCCACTGCCCGCTGTGTGCTGGAATGACCCAGTGGCAAAAAAATGCAGTGCAGCCATCACCTTAGCCGTGGGGGTGAATGCTGTCGGATACACCCTGCGAGGACAGAGGTGGGGTTCCAACATGGCACACAGTCGATGCAGGGTTGGTCGGTCCAGACGAAATTTCCGGATGACCTCAGAATCCTCCATGTCCGCCAACAATTGGTAAGGGCGGTAAATGTTTGGTCTCCGCCTAGGAAAGATGGAAGTGGACACATGTCAAAGCAACACGCCACATGGCATTTTCACATACACATAACTGATATGACAGAGCAAGAACTAGAGTCACAGAACAGCTGTCATGCAGGGACAGCACAGCCACAATACACTTACACAGGTCTCCCACCAATAGCAATGGGCAGTGACACAAACCATTGCTATGTGCATGCACATGGGGATCCAGGCCTCAATGACCTGTGAGGCGTGCTGATGGGGACTGACTGCATATTCGGCAAGCGGCAACACCACGGCAACATGACTGGCTGCTGTGCATCACACTGCTTCCGAGGCTGGATGAGTATGGCACACACCAACGACGATGTGGGCACAGGCTGAGCTGCCAAGACAAGTGGGACCTGTGGCACGAGGGGATATGAGACAGTCATTGGTGTCACCACTGCACCCTCTGTGCAGCACTGTACGGATCACACCTCCAGAAGCATTGTCAGGTGTACACATTGACAGCCCCATACCAACACGGCTGTGTGCTTGCAAATACACATCACATGTGACACGTAACCTTGCACGTGCCAAGTGGCAGATGTACATAGTGAGAGATGACATGCATGTGCATATGCGTATACCATGCACCCATGCCAATGTGCAGATGATGACATGCTAACAGACATGTGGGGGCCGGCCACTGGCCGTCCCTGCCTATGCACACGGCATGTTGTGGCCCCGTCCATTGTGCACCTGCACCCACACGCACATCATGGCCACACCTGCAGATGCAGTGCACACATCATACTGTGTGGTGCACATGGCATCAGCGGACTGTCACCAACATGGGCCAGGCCATTACAGCCAACTCCGATGACCCTCGCGGTTGCACCCTGCGTGTTCCACTATGGAGGTAGGCGTCCCGGGCCAGCTGGGTGCAGGCCAACGTCTGCAATTGCCAATGCAGGTCTCAGTGCACTTGTTGCTCGTGTGAATGTCAGGCTGGGCCATGCTGCCCCTCTCAGTCCCAGCAGGCCTGGCCTGCACATTGACTGCACAATGCCAGTAGGTGACAGCACCGACTGCCTAGTGGGTTGCATGTGTCTCCTGTTCAGGACCCTCCAGATGGGCGCTAACTCAGTACTGACTATTGGACACACCATGTCTCGTGATAGGGATGTGTGTGTGGGATGGTGGCACTGAATGTGACCTCCGTTGCGTGGTGGGCCATGCACAGGGCGAGTACGTCGATGATTGCGCAGTGTTGGTCACAGTGGGTGCACCCACACAGATGTGTTGCCCTATGTTCATTTTCTATGTCCGCATGATAATGGACTGTAGATGTGGGCAGACTACACATTGGTCGATGTGCTGTCAATTTGAATGTGCCTTCACACCAGGCACAGCTGCCCCTGCACATGTGACCCCTGCTGCACTCGCTGCTGGGTCTGTGGAGCTGATGCACAGCTCTCCTCACTTCCGTCATTGCGCATGTCATCACTTTGCCGCAGGTGACATGGATCATGGAGGGCCCACATGTACGCGTGGGTGGCCTCAACAAGTGTGTCCAATGGTTGTCACCCCCAGTCAGTGCTTCGAATGTGAATGATGTTGTGCTGGTGCTAATTTCAATGTGGCGGGTGGGCGGGGCTAGGTGCGGGCTTACATGCAGGACATGGGAGGGTGATCGGATTTGCGACTAGTTGCAACACACACGGGGCACGTCTTTTCCTGTCCACATCAGGGTCATTCCTTGAACTCACTGACAGTAATACAGTCGTCTTTGTCCCTGTCCTCATGGCCTCCCCTCACTCCCCCCAATATGCATTTGCACCTGTGGGGCTAGCGCATGCAGATGCAGCCCCAAGCTCGCCCCGGAGAGGCCAAGGAGTGTATGTGTGGGTCCAGTTGAACGAGTGGTCTGTCTCACGGCATGATGTGTGGCGGGACACCGTCCACCTGCGTGGTGCCCCGACTCGAGACCCGGGCAACATAGACAATGCATAGCAGTCTCCGCAGTCCGGATACACCACCTGCGACACACAGAGGCTGTAGCTGCCCTAGCGGCCCATGCCGCGTCCATCTGGGGCTGATGGACCCACACATTCACTCTTTTGCCTCACTGGGGCGGGTTCGGAGGTGCTTGCACACGCGCTGGCTTCTCTGTTGCAGCGGCATGTGACGTGTGTGGAGATGTAGGCAATGGGTGGGATGGTGCGAGCCACCTTCCGTGACGTCACTCCTGCTCGTGATGTGTGCGTCCCCCAATACTTCCATATGACTTGAGCCATGCTACACATTGAGGATGTTTTGCCTGCGTGATGGGTCCCGGAGGAGCGCGCCGAGTCCTCTCCCCCACCATGCTCCACTGCCATCCCGTGCCCTGGATTGCCTGTGCAGGTTGACAATGTTGGGGATACACCTGGTCGGCAGGGGCTGTGTGTGCCTTGTCAAGGGCCTGGCGGGCACACAACAGGATCCAGCTTGTCCACAGAGGGTGGGCTGACGTGTACGCCTGATACTGCATTGTTCGTGTGCCCGGCTGCTGTGCACACACGTGTTCACATCCCCCCCCCGACAGGTGGCCTTTAACATTGCCCAGGGAAGCGGTAATGTGCAGTTCCAGACCCCTCCCGACACAGCGTGTTTCAACTTTGCATGTGCGCATCTACCCGTCACACCCACCCAACTGAGCGAAGCGTCACTCCCGCTTCACACGACACATGTGTGTCTTCCACAGTTGTGCTACTCATTTGCGTTGACATCCAATGACAGTGGACTACATAGTCATGTCACGACTGCCGTGTACATCACACACTCTCATCATCTCACATTCGTACTTGTGAAAGGAATCAGCAGAGACAGTTTCTTTCTTCAAACCATGTATTGTGACTTATGTCCTCTGTGATGCAGTATAGTGGACACTACTGGCAGCGGAATGCATGTGGAGGATATACTGAGCATGATTACACATAGCTAAGGGTGTAGGGGTACATGTGATTAGCTGTTGCATGTGGGATGTGGGCTTCAGAGTTACATCTGCTTGGCCGTTGCTGTGCTAATGTTCATTTGCAAATAGCTGCGGTGCTGCGGACTTTGACACAGACGGTATACATTTAGCCTACCAGACCGCTTGGCATCATGGGCACAGTCCATCTCAGTTCCATGTGACAGGTGTGCTGCTGTTGTTACTCATGCACGCGTGCGTGTGAGTTGACATCAGGGCATGGGCTTACGTACATGCAACGGCGTCCCACTTGTTGTTGCCATATGGTGGCTACTGGACATGTCACAGTCACTGTGGTCGTGTTGTTGTTGTATGCACTTGTCATCCATGCAAAGGTCCTGTTACGGGATTTCCGGGGAGGGGGAGAAGGGGTGCAGCTCTCACATACTCCAGCCGGGCGATTCCTGTCCACTGTGCGGTGCATATGTCCATGGGCGCAGGATCCATGTCATGGCATAGTTGTACGTGCAGTTCTGTCCATGTGGGTGTGATACACATATCCCATGCCACTGCCTCCCCCGTTACATGCAGAGTTCCTGGATGTGATGGGGAACAGAGTGCATGTCCCGGACACATCCGATGTCATGGCAGTGTCGTTGATGGTGTGGTATCAGTTGCAGGTCGTTTGGTATGGATGTTGTAGTGGTTACTGGCCAGTCCGTGCGGAAGCTAAGCATGGGTACAGTGTCGGACATCATGGCTCACTTGGGGGATTGCGTCGGGGTACTACGAATTGACAGGTTGACAGGTATGCGATGGCTTCCTGCAGGGCTTCCATTTCATTGGTGGTATACATGTTTGCCAGCCAATGTAGCGGATGGTGGCTGTCACGGTGTTGTTCATAAGTTGTCCCTTGTAGGAGCATGATGGGGCATGCTGGGTGACATTCGATGTAGCTGTAATCCATGATCCGTCGTGTGGAGGCACAGTGGTCCCATTGCAGTGTGGGTCCGATGTTCGCCACATATGCCATGTCCCCATAGGCTGAACAGACCCTGTTGTGTGCGTCCAGAGGGTGGAATAGTGGTAGCAGGTCCGCCCTTGGACATGCCGGGTTGGAGAGGCACAACTCCACAGGATGGTGGAAGGGACACCTCCGACAGTAGAAGACGGGTATGACGCAGCTGAACAATGCGATGCGGTAAGTCAGTCGGTAACTTACGTTCAGCAGGGATAGGGGTTCGCATCCCATCATCTGTATCAGGTTGTGTTTGTACAGCTTGACCTGTCTGGCGTAGTTGGGTAGGTGTGTTGTAGGTGCCATTTTGCTGTGGGGCGATATGGTGGCGTGCTCCGGCTGTGTGTGCAGTCTGCAGTGTGCAAGCTCCGAGGTTGCTGTGGGGTCTGTGATGGTCGTAGGGGGGCAGGACTTGTGTTCTGTTAGCTTGTGCGGAGGACACGGGCCCTCATCCCACGTGCTTCTCTGAATGTTCAAGGTCCAGATAACTTGCATGGGAACGGCATGGGGGAGTTTTATATTTTTTCTTTCCCGTTCGGTATGTTCTTAGGTGATATGCGCTATCTGCCCTGTGGTCGGTTTCCTCTGCATGCCTGTGTTGGTCTTTTTTTGGGACAATGGCTGTATTCTCCGGCTTGTTTAGTCGGGTTGTGGTTTCGGAGTTGGAATGGAAGGTCATTCAGTGCTGTCTGCTCTCCCGTGTGTGGGCGGCAGGCTGTGTTTCCGCTATGCGTTGGGCCTTGTGTGTGGGTGTCATTCTTGGGTCCACCTGTTGTCGGTCCCCGGGCTCTTTGGTGTTCCGTTTTGTATGTCTGGTTCATGGGTGCAGGGTGGTATGGGTGTTTCTGTGTGGTACTGGCGTACCTCTTCCCGACGGGGCCCATGTTCTGCTGGGTGGTGTTGCCGCCGCTGTGTGCTTCGCCATGTTTGTCACACAGGGGTGTGTCCTGATGTTGCGTGACTTCACTGACATGTGGGCGTCGGTTGTGTGACGTTGGGTGTTGTCCGTGAATTGGGCGTTGGGGACATGACTGTGGCAGGCCTGTCACGTGTCATGTGCGTTCTGTGTGTGGCTGGTGTGTGTGGTGCTTGGTTGTGTCCCTGTGTTGTTTGTGTGCGACGCATACATGGCGTTATGGTTGGGCGCTGAGTTGTGCGCATGTGTGGCTGCGTCATCGCCGCTGTGCTGCGGTGCCGTGACGGGGTCGTTAGTTCCTGGTCCCAGGTGGTGTGCCCATGATAGTTGCGAGATGTTGCAATTTGCCCTGTGTTACATTTGTGGGTGCAGTGGTGGATGTGTCTTGTCCACGCAGGGGTGTTGGGGGTGCCATGTCCTCCTTTTCCGCACTTGCACTGTGTGCGCTGTTTGCGTGCCCTTGTTGTGTGTGTGCCTACCTGCGTCTCCGCGGTACGTTGCCTCCTTGGTGGTGCATCAGGTATAGCATGGGGAGGGCCTGCAGTGCTGGATTCATGCTCGGGGGGTCGCCTCTTCGGTGTCTGTGCTCGGCGTTCGGGTTTCCGCCTCACTTTCACGTGCGGTGTCTCTTAGCCGTGGGAGCTGTTTGTTTGCGGCATCGTAATTTGTACGCCGGGCGGTACGTGATTTCGTCTGGCGGTGTGTCTCCATTGGGCTGCGCCGCTACGTGAGCGGGCGCACTTTGATGGCGGACGGCGTCGCTGGCTTGCCGGCGGTGTTTGGCTGCCTTTTCACATCGTAATTTGGCGGGCGTGTGGGCTGCGGCATGCGGGCGGTAACTGGTGGTTTTTGCATCCGCCAGCACGGCGGTGGTGCTTCCGCCCGCCATCCTAATGGGCCCCTATATTTTTGCAAACGATATTTAACACTTCGATATTTTTTAAAATGATATTTCTTACCTTAAGTCGATATTCTTGACCACGATATTTTTGCTGCCGATAATCCTGACCCACGATATTAGTGACTCGATATTTGTGCAACTCGATATTTTGTACTTGATATTCTGTCTCTTCACCAATCACCAGCACAGGTGTGACTCAAATTCGGGCTAATAAATGAAACAGTAGGGAGAATGTATACCACAAGAAAGCATTGGTATCGACTGAAACAAAATATAACGTGTTCCCCACTTAACAAGGCCTTATGGACAGAACTTGAAAATGACAAAAAGTCAGTACACAATCAATATTGTAATAAATCGTTAATAGCTACATGCACTGCTGAGCTACGGAACAACAATCTCCCTTTCTCAACTTTTTAAACAAGTCATAAACAAAGCAGCAAAATCTCATTCCTGGCTACTCGACAAAAACACCTTCAGCCATGGATTACATGCCTGGATGGTGATTAAAAATGATAAGATCATCGCACCAGCACCTTATTCAAATATCCCATTTTCGGTACATCTAAAGAGACAACTGATGGCCCTCCGCTTTGGAAAGCTACTGTCAATTGTGGACCAGCTGAGCTGGGTATATAAAGGGCCTACAATATGCCGACTTTGTGGCAGTATAAAAGAGGACCTCATCCATTTAATCTGAATAAGCCCCAAACTTTATACAGCACGAGTCACTTTATTAAGAAAAGCCCATCTCCCATTTTCTCTCTTTCGATGCTCGCAAGCAGGCCGTTATTGCCCTGGTAACGTCCAGATTGGACTATTGTAATGCCCTTTATTTGGGCATTAATAAAGGCCTAGTGCGACGTCTGCAGATGGTGCAGAACGCCGCAGCTAGGCTGGTGATGAATCTACCTAAATATCATTCAGTAACAGCCTCTATTAGGTTGTTGCACTGGCTGCCGGTGGACCGCAGGATCCTCTTTAAGACCATGTGTATGACTCACGATGCCTATTATGGGTCAGGTCCTGAGGCGATTAAGGCTATTGTCCATCGCTATGTTCCTAGCAGACGGCTCCGGTCTGCAGATAAAAACCTGCTTATTGTACCGAGATTCAAGAAGGTTACATGGGGAGGTAGAGCTTTTTCCACTGCTGCTGCTAAACTGTGGAACTCCCTCCCAGAACAGCTCTCTAGCCAGGTTTCCCATTCCCTTTTTCGCAGGGCCTTAAAGACCTGGCTTTTCTCACTGACCTCGGTATGAGCATGTCCCTTTGTTCTGCACCCTTATGTCCGCTTATAGCGCCTTGACGCCCTTGGGCTTAGTTCGCGCTTTACAAATCTCATATTCATTCATTCATTCATTCATTCATCAGAGGAATAAGGACATGCAGAGCTGCTATAATGCAAGGGCTAGATCCGTCAGATCCCCCAAATGAACTGCAAGCTGATAAAATTTCTCAATCTCCACGATCAGGACCTGAAAAACGTAACTCAATAGGAGTATTGCGATTTTATCCTTTTAACTGAAATGCCGGCATATTTTGGCTTCAATGCCTGCAGACACAATAAAGCAACATGTATATTATTAACTGCACTGTATTTTGTAAGCTAGCGGTCTTAAGTTTTTGATATTGGAACAAATGATCATTTAATTCATCCAATCTTTACAAACACTCATTTTACTATGAAGTTTTCACTATAAAGCAAAGTAAAAAAAAACGAAAAGAAGTCTGCCTGTTAAAGAAAGCTCTGCCGACTTTGAAAATCAAATTAATCATGGAACAATTTTAGATCATCATGTATCACGAAGTAAGTTTTACTTGACTTCTGCTTATGACACTATTGGATTAAGATCAGGAACATTGTTGGATGCACATGAACACTACTGACCATAAGGGTCAAAGGTGTATAGCCTACATGTGAATTCTTGTTTTAAAACTATGAAGATATTTTATGTACTCTTTTCATTTATGCGAAAATTGTTAAGGTTTTAATTAACTAAACAATAAACATATTACTTAATTGGTATCTAGTCACAATATCGAAAAAAATATTGACTGGACAGAATATCGAGTTTTTTATATAGAATGGACAGAATATCGAATTGCAAAAATATAGTGGTGCAGAATATCGAAATTCAGGTAAGAAATATCAATTTTAATAATATCGAAGTTAGTAATATCGACAGTCATAATATAGTTGTTAAAAATATCGATTTTTTTTATAGTGTTTTAAGTGTTAGTATATGTGTTAAAAGTATGTATTATTCTTGTAATGTATGTTTGAATTTTTTAAAGTAAAGAATTTTATGTTATTTAAATTTTGCGTAATTTAATTCCGTAGCGGGTTGTGGGTTTATAGGGGAATAGGGTGGAAAGTAATTTAATTATAGTAAATTAAATATTAATTTTTAGGAATTATTAATTATTTTTAATTTAATTTTGCGTTTTGGTTCTGTAGCGGGTTGTGGGTTTATAGGGGAATAGGGTGGGAAGTAATGTAATTGTAATTAAGTAAATATTTATTTTTATTTATTGGTATTGATAATTAATTTATTGTTAATTAATTATTAATTGGTAATTAATTTGTATTAATTGGTAATTAATTTGTATTAATTGATTAAGTGATAATTATATTAATTGTATTAATTTATTATTCGGAGTGGGTTGTGGGTTTATAGGGGAATAGGGTGGGAAGTAATTAAATTGTAAATATGTAATACTTTATTTTATTTATTGGTAGTGATAAATAATTTATTGTTAATTAATTATTAATTGGTAATTAATTTTTATTAATTGGTAATTAATTTTTATTAATTGATTAGGTGATAATTATATTAATTGTATTAATTTATTATTCGGAGCGGGTTGTGTGTTTATAGGGGAATAGGGTGGGAAGTAATTTAATTGTAATTACGTAATTATTGAAATTATTTTTGTGTATTGATAATTAATTTACCGTTAATTAATTATTAATTGGTAAAAAAAATTACTTATTAATTTTTGGTATTGAAAATTAATTTGTTGTTAATTAATTATTGATAGGTATTTATAACTAATTAATTATTAAATAATTTGTAATTGGTAATTAATTTTTATTCATTTTTTATTGGTATTGATAATTAATTTATATATATTTAATTATTAAATCATTACTTTTCCTACTGTTGCACTCTCTGAAGGGGGAATAGTAATTTTTACCCCTTGGCTATCCAACACTTTCCCTACTGTTGCACTCACTGGAGTGGGAATAGTAATTTTTACCCTACGATATCTAACACTTTCCCTACTGTTGCACTCTCTGGAGTGGGAATAGTAATTTTTACCCTCCCGATATCCAACGCTTTCCCTACTGTTGCACTCAGTGGAGTGGGAATAGTAACTTTTACCCTCCCGCTATCCAACACTTTCCCTACTGTTGCATTCTCTGGAGTGGGAATAGTAATTTTCACCCCTACGCTATCCAACACTTTCCCTACTGTTGCACTCTCTGGAGTGGGAATAGTAATTTTTACCCCTACTCTATCCAACACTTTCCCTACTGTTGCACTCACTGGAGTGGGAATAGTAATTTTTACCTACTTGCTATCCAACGCTTTCCCTACTGTTGCACTCACTGGAGTGGGAATAGTAATTTTTACCCTCCCGCTATCCAACGCTTTCCTTACTGTTGCACTCACTGGAGTGGGGATAGTAATTTTTACCCTCCCACTATCCAACGCTTTCCCTACTGTTGCACTCACTGGAGTGGGAATAGTAATTTTTACCCTCCCGCTATCCAACGCTTTCCCTACTGTTGCACTCACTGGAGTGGGAATAGTAAATTTTACCCTCCCGCTATCCAACTCTAAAAATATTGAATATTTTTTAATATTATTAAGTTAACATATATATGTATTAAAAAATAAAAATGCATCTTTTTTTGTAATTTACATTAATTATTTATTAATTTTAAAGTTATTTAAGTATTTTTGAGTATGTTTTTCTTAATTATAATCATTATTTAATTATTTTACATTACTTTTAAGACATTTAAAAAATTCGATATTTTAACAAACTATGGAGGTCATTACGATGGCGGACGGAAAAACAACCGACCGCCATGGTAGCGGGAAAACACCGCCCGCCGCTACCGCGGGAAAACCGACGGCTAGATTAGGATCCTCGGCGGTAAAACTCCAACCGCGGCGGAAAGGAGACCCGAGAATCCGCCGTACGCCTGCGGAAAGGGCCCAAACCCGTCCGCGGCGGTCGTTTTTGCAGCGGAAACAGCCCAAACGCCCGCAACAACAGCGGAGACACCGCCATCAAAATTATGATATTCCCGACATCCCAGCGGGGCAGTGCGCTGTTTCCAACCGCCGCGGTCGACAACATTGAAGAATCAGTGAGACGGCGGAAGCGCCGTAGCCGAGCCACCACTGCGGACGCTCCGTTAAAAAAATGGCGGTCGCTAGAAAAACACACAACATGGCCACAAAGTGCACCAACCAAACAAGGCATGCACCCAAAAATAGCTAACACAGCCCAAAGACACACCCCCATGGGAAACTCCAAAACTACAAATCCCAGGTTCACACACACACCACACCTGCTACCAATACCCCATCCTGACACACCCACAGACACCAGTATAAATCCAGCCCCCAACAGACCACAATCCTTTGCAAAACTCCACAACTGAGGGGACATCCACCACAGATGACAGGAGAGGCAAATCTGCACAACACACACACATCACCACCACCACCACCACTTCCACACCTGCACCTCTAACACCTTTGCACAGCACACACCATACACATCACAACCACCACTACCACTCCCAAACCTGCACCCTAAACACCTTGACACATCACACACCATGTCACCACAGAGAATGCCCAAATTCACTGAGAGTGAGTTGAGGGTCATGGTCGATGAGATAATCAGGGTAGAACCACAATTGTTTGGTAACCAGGTCCAACAGACACCACTAGCAACAAGGACGCAAATGTGGAGAAGGATAGTAGAGAAGGTCAATGCAGTAGGGACCGTGCCACGCAATAGAGATGAAATCGTGAAGAGGTGGCACGATCTGAAGGCAGTGGTCAAAAGAAGAGAGCCAAGAACCATGAGCTGGCTCACAGGACAGGCAGTGGCCCTCCCGTTCCACTCAAAACATTCACTGAATGGGAGGAGAAGGTGCTTGGCATTCTACATCCAGAGAGTCTCTCAGGAATACCCGGGGAGTGGAGGCTGGTAAGTACAAACAAATGCCTAACATCACACAAATGTACTGTCTTGCACTATTACAAAATAATACCTCCTAGGTTCAAATTCATTCATGTGCACAACACTCCCCCAACACATCTCTCACAGATACAACAGACACTCCCCCTGAAGCCCCCCAAAGGTAGTTAGCAACATCACCATGGGTACATGTGTACATGCTGCCAGCACTACAACTCCCACCAGGCCCCCTTGTCCCACAGCTGAGCAGGATGTAGCCCTCCCCCACCCAGAAGCATGCCTCAGCCATTGTGTGCTACACCCTCACCTAACAGGTAGGTAGCCATCTTTACAGGGAGGTGGGTGGGTGTTTGGGAGGCCTGCACTACAACTCCCACCAGGCCCCCTTGGCCCACAGCTGAGCAGGATGGAGCACTGCCCCCACCCAGAAGCATACCTCAGCCATTGTGTGCTACACCCTCACCTAACAGGTAGGTAGCCATCTTTACAGGGAGGTGGGTGGGTGTTTGGGAGGCCTGCACTACAACTCCCACCAGGCCCCCTTGGCCCACAGCTGAGCAGGATGGAGCACTGCCCCCACCCAGAAGCATACCTCAGCCATTGTGTGCTACACCCTCACCTAACAGGTAGGTAGCCATCTTTACAGGGAGGTGTGCTGGGTGTATGGGAGGCCTGCACTACAACTCCCACCAGGCCCCCTTGGCCCACAGCTGAGCAGGATGGAGCACTGCCCCCACCCAGAAGCATGCCTCAGCCATTGTGTGCTACACCCTCACCTAACAGGTAGGTAGCCATCTTTACCGGGAGGTGGGTGGGTGTTTGGGAGGCCTGCACTACAACTCCCAACAGGCCACCTTGGCCCACAGCTGAGCAGGATGGAGCACTGCCCCCACCCAGAAGCATACCTCAGCCATTGTGTGCTACACCCTCACCTAACAGGTTGGTAGCCATCTTTACAGGGAGGTGGGTGGGTGTTTGGGAGGCCTGCACTACAACTCCCACCAGGCCCCCTTGGCCCACAGCTGAGCAGGATGGAGCACTGCCCCCACCCAGAAGCATACCTCAGCCATTGTGTGCTACACCCTCACCTAACAGGTAGGTAGCCATCTTTACAGGGAGGTGTGTGTGGGTGTTTGGGAGGCCTGCACTACAACTCCCACCAGGCCCCCTTGGCCCACAGCTGAGCAGGATGGAGCACTGCCCCCACCCAGAAGCATACCTCAGCCATTGTGTGCTACACCCTCACCTAACAGGTAGGTAGCCATCTTTACAGGGAGGTGTGTGTGGAATTAGGGAGGCCTGCACTACAACTCCCACCAGGCCCCCTTGGCCCACAGCTGAGCAGGATGGAGCACTAGTCCCACTCATAGGCATGTGACGTCTGTGCAGCCGCACATGACACCATGCCACTTAGTCCACAGTCACCAACACAAATAATGCAAAACAGTTGTGTTGTAGTCACCATGCACAAGTCTCTGTTCAAAATTGACCCACATTGTGTACACTGTGCCAGGCATCACACACTGCAACACTAACAACGATCATGCTGCCCTGCAGCAGTGTCTGGCCGTTTGTATGGCAAAGTGCAAATCACCCATGTCATACCACAGTGTTGCAATGTAAACAGTGGAAGTGCAGTGCACCCAAAAACTACACTGCAGCTGGGACTCACAATGCTAAACTAAGCACATCCCAAATGTCCTGCAACACACCCAGCTACCACAGTGCTGCACTGAATTGCAGAACAGCACCTTGTCTGAATTAAATTGTCAAAGGTGTCTTGTTTGGACCACCAATGTGTGTATGCATTGACAATGTTCACATCTCACACTGTCTGTCTGAACAGTGCTGGTATAGTCTGGCCCCAAAACCACACATTGTCTGCACAGGGCTGAGTACATCTCACACACACACCACTGTTGACCACAACATGTCAGTGTATGGATGCCCTGGAACAACTGCTTCACCAGTACTGGGCTCATGTTCTCAGGTCCACAAATACCATGAAACCATGACAGTGTGGAAATGTATGCTGGGTGAGATCTTCACCCTGCTGTATGTCACCACTGTGCTACGAGACTATACCCCTTGCCCTATTGTGCCTTCAAATGTCGGGGGAGTGAACCCCACAGCCAGATAGCTGGGACAACAGTGATGGGGGGCTATACCCCATGACCAAATGTAATCTGAAATCAATGGGTACAAAAAGCCACACACACATCATGCTCACCACACGCACATTCCATCCAAAGATTTCTACCAAGTCACATAGCCATGTCATTGCTCACCTTCACCTCAAACGGTAGTTAGCCATCTTCACAGTGAGACGGTGTAGTGTGTTTGGCTATCCGTCCCACAAAATGCAACATGCATGCTGTTCCACCACTATGGAGGATGGGACACTACACCCCCAATAAGAAGCATGTGGCAGGCAATGTATGCTACCCACCCAACTCACAGGTAGGTAACCGCATCTCACAGGTCGGGGTGTGTGGGGCTGGGAAGCTTGCACAACAACTCACACGGGCCCACCTGACCGCCAGCACACAAGACCCATTACTTCCTGGCACCAACATGCATGTGTCAGTCATTGCAATGTACACTTCAAAAGAACTGGCATGTGGACATATCATGCTGACTTGTCCCACACTGGACCAAGATGGAAGCCCTCATCCTACACACACAGAGAGGTCTCACAAATACAAGGAAAACACAGCAAACACAACATATCAACAGCCACAACATGCAGCCAGATATGCATTTAAAAAAACATGTTGGCATAGGACACCAGGCCTCTCAATGCACAACTGCACACCCAGATAGCATTGGCAACTATAGTGTGCACACACCTAAGAAAATGAAACTGTGACAGCAACCAAAGTGTGAATGACTGAAACACATGTCGATGGAACTCCGAGCACAACCATGCACACCACTACATGCCATCTGACAGTAGCAGTGGTCCAGACCACCTAGGATCTAATTAAAGCAAACTTAAGCATGTCTGGAATTGCAAATACAGATATCTACACCACATTGAAAAGGTATGCATGAAACTACAATGCTCACTCACTGTGCAGAGTGAACCGCTGCAAGGGCTCTACAAGTGACACATACGCGTAAATGGATGACATATGATTGATCAATAACAGGATGCCAACATGAGACTGTCAATGTCAAAAAATTATATTGTGCATGTCATGTCTTGACAACTCCCAATATGGACAAGTAATGTATGTACCACAACAGCTTGTAATGCATCACTGGATGTCGGTCAATGCTAATTTGTACAGTGAACAACTGCTGGATGTACAAACAGTTGATGTAACACTGCTAACACAAACTTTGATGGGTGCAACACAATGACCATTTCTCATCTGACCCACAGGTGACCAAGAACTCACTGCAGAGGATGACACCACCCTGCAGAGCCAGTCCCCCCCGGAACAGAGACAACTGGATGAGGACTCCCTGGATTCCTTGGATGAGGAGCTCCACGCTGGCCCATCTGGTGTGGCAGGCCGCAACCAGTCCCAGGCACCCATTGTCCCCCCAACCACATCAGCTGCAGCCCCTGACCATCCTCTGACAGCTGCTGTCACGGCCTGTGTGTCAACCACTACTACCACCACCACCACCACCACCACAGCTGTCCGCAACACCCTCCCTGCCCCAGGGGTTGAGCAGCCCACCACATCGACTGCGGAGGCCAGGGAGAGGATGCAGCGGGCCAATGTGAGGACCGGACAGGACCGTGGCAGCAGTGCAGCTGGTCGGGACAGGGTCATGCAGAGGGGACTGATCCTGGGACGGAAGCCCTGGGCCACATCGACAGAGTCCTTGGGGCATACCAACAGGCCCAGGGACGAATGGGCCGGTTAGAGGAAGAATCTCGGGAGCACCTCCTGCTGCTGAGGTCCATGGACACACGCATGGGACAGATTGTGGACCTCTTGGGGCAGCTAGTGGCGGTTCTGAGGGACAGGCAAGCGCAACATTCTACCCCTCCGCCTCCCCTGTTGGGCAGCAGGATGACACTTCATCATCCTCCCCTGCGTCCACAGAGGGGGTGAGTCCTCAGACACCACTGCCCCTGCAGCAGTGGCCCCTCCAGTCAAGCGCAAGAGGGGCCGTCCAAGGAAAGACCAGGGGGACTCACGTGCCAAAGCACCTGCCAAACGCTAGTCCCCGAACCAGCCATGATGGCAGACCACTGCACCACTGCATTGACCTTTTGGACTATCCTTCACCACACTGCCATGTGAATGGCATCCATCTGTTGGACTGGGTCTCCACATCATTGTGGGGACTACTCAAGTATCTCATTTACCATGACTGTCAACTCACTTCTTCAATTCCCCCTTCACATTTTCTCCACCCTCGCATGTCACAGTTGTAAATAAATACACCTTACACACATGTTGTTGTGTCTGCTCCGTCTTTAATACAGGATGTGCAACCTTCACCGTGTAGGACATGGTCCAGGGAAATGGAATGTAGGTAACAAGTGAGATGCTGAAGGGACCTAGGGAAAACCGCAGAACAAGAGTCACTTGTATGGGTGTGGCATTGCACACATCACACAACACTTGTCAACAAGGTACTCAGATCTACAAACTTTACACAGAGCAACAGTCACCATAGAGACAATCTGTATCACACTAACCAATCACACATACATTGGCAGGCAGCAATGAGTCAACACCAAGCTGCAGTCAGCAAGCTCACATACACCCACACAGCAACAGCAACACCATCAGACCATTTTGTCCCTTCTACATCGTCACTCACCTTCAAGTGAAGTAGCGGGTGATGAGCTGTCGACGCATGTCGACCCCTTCCTCCTCTCCACTGCCCTCGTCACTGGATCCGGCTTGATTTGCAGGCGGCGGCCTTGGCTGCTCATCATCGTCATCCAGGATCAGGGGTATTGCCTTGCGAATGGCCAGGTTGTGGAGCATGCAGCATGCCACCACTATCTGACACACCTTCCCTGGCGAGTACATAAGGGCACCTCCAGTACGGTCCAGGCACCGAAATCTTGATTTTAGGAGACCAAATGTCCGTTCTATCACACGCCGTGTCCTCCCATGGGCATCATTGTATCGCACATCAGCTGGCGTGACGGGGTTCCGCAATGGGCTCAGCAACCACGGGCGGTTTGGATATGCCGAGTCACCTGGGTGTGAGAGACACAGATTAACCTTGCAGTCCCAAAATGCAACACAACAGCATGTCACACACACACACCACTGTAATCCACTATGCATACTCACCCACAAGCCATGCACGCTCAGGAAGCAGATTGGCCATCAACTGAGGAACGATGCTGCTGCGCAAGATGTGGGCATCATGGGCTGAACCGGGAAACTTGGCACACACGTGTGAGATGATCATGTCCGCCAGGCACACCACTTGAACATTTACCGAGTGTGAATGCTTCCTATTGCGGTAAACCTGTTCACGTGCCTGTGGTGGCACAAGCCCAACATGTGTGCAATCAATTGCACCAATGACATGGGGGATATGTCCAAGGGCATAGAAATCGCCCTTCACAGCCACCAACTCAGGCCCCCTGGGAAAATGGATATATCTGTCTTTGTACAGCATCATGGCCGACAGGACATCCCTCAGCACCATGCTGAACATCGGCTGTGACATCCCGCCTGCACTTGCGACCGTGTGCTGGAATGAGCCTGTTGCAAAGAAATGCAGGCATGCCATCACCTTAGATGTTGCGGTGAAAGCTGTTGGATATGTCCGACGTGGCTGCAGGTGGGGCTCCAACATGGCACATAGGTTCTGCAGGGTTTGTCGGTCCAGCCTGAATTTGCGGATTATATCCTCATTCTCCATGTCTGCCAGGACTGTGAACGGACGATGGATATTGGGCCTCCTCCTCCTAGGACAGATCAAAGTGCACAGATGTCAATGCAGAAGACCATGAAATGTGCATCACATCAATTTTTTCTACAGACACATTCCCAAGTCTTACAACATGCACCATTAACCGACAGGGCACTTCACAAGTAGGTACACATCAGGCACACTACTCGTACACCTGTCCCCTTACCAGCAGCAATCATCTGTGCACCCCTCCGGCTCATTCGCATGCACAGTGTGATGTACTAACAGAAATGTGTGCATACCTGTGAGTATGACCCCCAGCATATGTCACTAATTGCAATACTACCCGAACACACCATGTTGCTGGCCCTGATACACCTACCAAAACAGGTTGCACATGGCACACTTCAACTACACACTGACCACCAGCTGAGCATGGGGGACACGTGTGTGCATGTGCATTGGACAATGTGCCAGTTGCTGATGCCCCTAGTTCAGTAAATGAGATGACAGTGTGCGTTACATTGCACACACAGACATTGACCATTATCTACATATGCTATGCAACACATTAACTGGACAGTCTACATTTCATTACACAGCACATGTGACATGTGCGAGTGTATGTGACCATGCAATGTACTGGCGACCCATATATGGTATGTGTTGGTGACATGGAGTGACATGTCCCTTTTGTGCATTTGCCCTCATGAGGACCCTTCAATTGTTGAGACACTGGGCACTGTACATGTTGGCCTATGCAGAGAGCTGGAGGACACGTTAGGTGCAGCACAGCTACTCCACAACTCCATTAACGCTCACTCCAGGCACTGTCTGGCAGATATATGGCGGTGCCTACCGCCTGGCCCCTGTGGTGTGGCACCGCCCATAACCCAGGCACGATCGCGGGTGACACCGCCAGATTTGTATGTGACAATGGCAGTCACCATCCACCGCAACCCAAATCACGGTCACTCCAGGCACTGTCTGGCAGATATATGGCGGTGCCTACCGCCTGGCCCCTGTGGTGTGGCACCGCCCATAACCCAGGCACGATCGCGGGTGACACTGCCAGATTTGTATGTGACAATGGCGGTCACCATGCACCGCAACCCAAATCACGGTCACTCCAGGCACTGTCTGGCAGATATATGGCGGTGCCTACCGCCTGGCCCCTGTGGTGTGGCACCGCCCATAACCCAGGCACGATCGCGGGTGACACCGCCAGATTTGTATGTGACAATGGCGGTCACCATGCACCGCAACCCAAATCACGGTCACTCCAGGCACTGTCTGGCAGATATATGGCGGTGCCTACCGCCTGGCCCCTGTGGTGTGGCACCGCCCATAGCCCAGGCACGATCGCGGGTGACACCGCCAGATTTGTATGTGACAATGGCGGTCACCATGCACCGCAACCCAAATCACAGTCACTCCAGGCACTGTCTGGCAGATATATGGCGGTGCCTACCGCCTGGCCCCTGTGGTGTGGCACCGCCCATAACCCAGGCATGATCGCGGGTGACACCGCCAGATTTGTATGTGACAATGGCGGTCACCATGCACCGCAACCCAAATCACGGTCACTCCAGGCACTGTCTGGTAGACATATGGCGGTGCCTACCGCCTGGCCCCTGTGGTGTGGCACCGGCATGGACCATGCCCTTGCAGCCAATGGGAAGCAGCCTCGCGGTAGCCTGATGCGAGTTTGAAAATCGCGGTAGGCGTGCACCACCCCCGCGGAGGCGGTCACTGGAGGCATTCAAAAGATGCACCACCGCGGTAGCGCGCACATGCACCCTACGGTGTGTCACCGGCATGGACCATGCCCCTGCAGCCAATGGGAAGCAGCCTCGCGGTAGCCTGATGCGAGTTTGAAAATCGCGGTAGGCGTGCACCGCCACCGCGGAGGCGGACATTGGATGTATTTGAATGAGGCAGACCTGGTACACCAATTGCAGCACCCTGGGACCACTGACACAGCCCCAGGGGCCTATATATGTGTGGGAGGGCGCACCACATTCCCACAGCTACCAGGGACTGCTGACTGACAACCCTCCACCTGCTGCTGCTGCCTCAAGGGACTGCTGGCTGCCACCCTCCACCTGCTGCCTCAAGGGACTGCTGGCTGCCACCCTGCACCTGCTGCTGCTGCCTCAAGGGACTGCTGGCTGCCACCCTCCACCTGCTGCCTCAAGGGACTGCTGGCTGCCACCCTCCACCTGCTGCCTCAAGGGACTGCTGGCTGCCACCCTGCACCTGCTGCTGCTGCCTCAAGGGACTGCTGGCTGCCACCCTCCACCTGCTGCCTCAAGGGACTGCTGGCTGCCACCCTGCACCTGCTGCTGCTGCCTCAAGGGACTGCTGACTGCCACCCTCAACGTGCTGCTGCTGCCACATGTCCATTGTGATGTCGAGGACTCAGAAGATCCGTGCCAGTCCCTTCACCAGTGAGGAGCTTGGGGTCCTGGTAGACGGGGTGCTTGCACAGTACCCAAGGCTTTATGGCGGCCCTAATGTCGTGGTAAGTCTCCCAGACTGTGAGTGAGAGTGCAGGGTGTGCACACGTGGGGTGGAGGTGCTTCGGTATGTGTCAGTGGTTGTGGGGCTCTGACATGCACTGCCTATCATGTTTACTACAGCGGGAAGGGCTTGGTGGGCTCTTTCACACGTTACCCTGCATGCCTATCCTGAGTAGAGGGACATGTCCTGTAGTGTCAGCCATACAGTGCAGCTGCATTTTGGTGATGCAGGAGTCTGGCCAGTTAGCGTTTGTGTGAATGGCTGTGTTGCTCCCAATTAACCCACTCAGTGTCAGTCCACCTGCCCTGCACAGTCCCCACCGAATGCCACATGTCCACATCACTGCATGTACAGTGTGTACCATGTGTGTTTGGCTCACGCCTCTTCATCTAAGTCCCATCTCTGCCATGTAGATTGCACAGGAGCAGGCGTGGGAGAAGGGTGTGTGTATGACAGTTGTTGTCACTCTATGTGAGTTCCAGGACACAGTGAGGCTTTCACAGGGCTAGGACACTTAGGTCTGCGCAGTGTTGGACACAGTGAGTCCAACAACAAGACACATGTTTTGCTATCTTCTCTATGTGTAGTTGTAGGTAACTGCAGACAGTAGCTGCAGGCAGACTACACGTTGCTTGCTGTGTTGGTATCCTGCATGTGAATGGGATGTGGAGGTACTGTGTCCACCATCGAACATGCATGCCTGTACGTCTGATTGACCAATGACATTGCACCATGTTCAGAGCAATTGTTGGCTATGTGACAGTTGTAGCTGGAGTTTTGGATGAGTCACTGTCGTGCTACTGCATTTTCGTTGTGTTGTTATTGTGCACTGTGTCACTGGAACCTCACCCCTCTTGTCTCCCATGCCTGCAGCTGAAGGTCCACCAGCGTAAAGCCGTGTGGAGGGCCATTGCCTCCAGAGTCCGGGATCTGGGTGTGTCAAACCGAAGGCGCAACCACTGTCATAAAAGGTGGGACGACATCTGCCGGCTGAGCAAGAACGTGGCCGAGATGACGCTGGGGCTGCTCCCTCGGACTGGCAGGTTGGCTAGGCGCAGCATGACACCACTAATGGCCCGCATCCTGGCTGTCACACAACCTGAGCTGGACAGACGACTGAAGGAGCATCAGCAGCGAGCCAGGGGTGAGTATGTGTTGCAGGCTGCCTTTGGCTGGGAGTGGGTGCATGTGTCTACAGAGTGTGCAAATTGTCAGCTGTGTGACGTTGGTTGTGTGGTGCAATGTTTTGTGAGTGGCCTCTGTGCTGGGTGTATGTGCCATGCTTTTGCCCAAACGGCGCTTCATGAAGTGAGTTTTAGCACTGTGCATCTCTCTTACATTTGGAGTTGTGGCCTTCAGGTACCTTCTGCTGTGGGGTAGTGTGTGAATTCTGATGGATGGGAATGCCAGTGTGCCAACTGTGAATGCGTTTCAATGAATGCGTGCAATTCCAGACCTCAGATGTCTGGCAGTCAGACATCTGAGGCCAATGTGCAACAGTAGATGTGCCCATGGACTCGATATGGTGGATGGCATGTGTGCAGGGTCATTGTGGGCTGGTATGTTGTAGTCTGTGTGGTCCCCTACTGCTCCACACATGTAGGTGATGTGCACCATGTCGTGGTGTTCATCCTTGCCAACATCGGGACAGTGTGTGTGCACAGGCCATTTTGGGGCTGTGTCTGATGTGAGCCAACTGCAGGATGGTGTGCTGTGTAAATCACCTGGGGCACTTATGGCAGGATGTGTGGCGGACATGCACCGTTGTGTAGAAATTTTGGGTGGCAAGATATATGTGTGCACAGGGTGGCATGCAATGTGCTGCACACCTCTTTCTAGGATGCAGATGTATTGGCACGTGTTAGTTCTGTTGATGCCACTCATCTCACAGTACTTCTCTCTCCTATGCAGCAGCTCCCGTATGTGCAGAGGGAGAGGGGACGGACACCAGTGGTGAGGCTTCCAGTGCAACAGCCGCACCGGAGCTGACTGACACAGATGTGACCAGCGCCGAGGAGGGGGACAGGAGTCTGCTAGAGGATTCACAGCTGGAGACACAAAGCTCTACCTCATCTGACGCCAGCGGTGACACATCCATGTTGGGGGGTACAGGGAACAGGGACTCTGCCTCCTCTTCCGCCACACAGCGTCCAGTGCCCAGCCTCCCTTCAACCTCCACTGGTGCTGCCCGTGTCCGCACGAGTAGGAAGGGAAGAGTCACCTTCACCCCAGGCACAGCTGCCCCAGCCCATGTCAGCCCTGCTGCCCTCAGTGCAGAAGCAGTCGAGCTATTGCGCCAGCTGTGTGTGGGGCAGACAGCACTTCTCAATGCCTTCCAAGAGCACGACAAAAAGTTGGGGCAGGTTATAGCTTTCATGGAGGGCTTACATTCCGACGTAGGTGGGCTACACCGGACTGTGCAGTCCTTGTCATCAACTGTGACAGCAGCCCTGCAACAGGCACATAGTCAGGGAGCGGCTCCCAGCACTCGGTCCGGCCCCGTGTCACTGTGCACCTCTGACGACAGTGACAATGCCCAACGGACCCCAAAGTCCCGATACAGAACCCGCAGCACACAGGAGCAGCAGCAACCCAAGCGTACTAGGGCGCAGACACCATCCCCACATAAGAGTAAGGCCACCCCAGAGCGCAGAGAGAAAAGCCCATCAGGCGACAGCAAGGGCCACAAAGCAAAGAAAAAGCATCAGGGTCACAGGCCTCACCTTCCTCCCCTGCCAAAGACTCCCCTGTCCCAAAGACGTCTCGCAGAGGCAAAAAGACAGTTTCCACACACACTGAGAAGGTGTTGCCTGCAAACATTACACAGGATGAGGGCCCCATGGATAATCCATCCTTGACCTCCACTCCCATCCCAAGCCCTGTGAAGCCAGCACGGGAGGACACTGTAGGGGGCAAAGCTGGTGGACAGAGGGAGGCAGGGCGGCGGCAAACACCAGGCAAGCGCACAGCGGGTTCCAGCATGTCCCCAGAGGGGGTCACCATCCACACCAGAATCAGCTTTGGTGTTGGGGTCACCTGTTGTGTCTGCCCCAGTTCCTCTCAATCCCCAGACAGGGAAGCCTTTCAGGATCCCCAAGAAGTGGAGAGGCACCCCTCCACAATCTCCGGCACACACTGTGTCTCACCAGGGCATGAGTCCTCCTCCCCGGGCCACCACCCCACCTGGTCCAAGCAGCTCCCCAGCTACCATATGCACAGTTGGCTCTTCCACAGTTGTTACTCCCACTGCCCAGGGCAGTCCTCCAACTGACCCCAACACACAGTCAGCTCCAAGTCCGACAGACAGCCCCATCTGAGTGGTGGTTACCCTCACACACCTGTCTGTCCACAGGGGTGCATGTGATGCCCATTGTCAGGCCCATTACTCTGTTGCTGGGCATGGCATGGTAGAGTTGCATACATTCCCTGTGTAGCTTCTGATGTAACTACTCTGCACATTGTACTTGCCTTGTGTTTCACTGCTGTTTGCCCCTTGCCTGCGCAGCTTCTCATGGACTCACTCTGCACTTTGTCCTGCCCACTGGCCTTGCTATTCACTGCTGTGTGCCCCCTGCCTGTGCAGCTTCTCATGGACTCACTCTGCACTTTGTCCTGCCCACTGGCATTGTCGTTCACTGCTGTGTGCCCCCTGCCTGTGCAGCTTCTCATGGACTTAATCTGCACATTGGACTGGCCACTGGCCTTGCTGTTCACTGCTGTGTGCCCCTTGCCTGTGCAGGATCTCATGTACCTCACCTGCACTTTGTCCTGCCCACTGGCCTTGTCATTCACTGCTGTGTGCCCCTTGCCTGTGCAGCTTCTCATGGCCTCACTCTGCACTGTGTTCTGGCCACTGGCCTTGCTTGTTCACTGCTGTGTGCCCCCTGCCTGTGCAGCTTCTCATGGACTCACTCTGCACTTTGTCCTGCCTACTGGCCTTGTCGTTCACTGCCTGTGCAGCTTCTCATGGACTTAATTTGCACATTGGACTGGCCACTGGCCTTGCTGTTCACTGCTGTGTGCCACTTGCCTGTGCAGGATCTCATGTACCTCACTTGCACTTTGTCCTGCCCACTGGCCTTGTCGTTCACTGCTGTGTGCCCCTTGCCTGTGCAGCTTCTCATGTGCCTCACCTGCACTGTGTCCTGGCCACTGGCCTTGCTGTTCACTGCTGTGTGCCCCCTGCCTGTGCAGCTTCTCATGGACTCACTCTGCACTTTGTCCTGCCCACTGGCCTTGGCCGTTCAAAGCTGTGTGCCCCCTGCCTGTGCAGCTTCTCATGGACTCACTCTGCACTTTGTCCTGCCCACTGGCCTTGTCGTTCACTGATGTGTGCCCCCTGCCTGTGCAGCTTCTCATGGACTTAATCTGCACATTGGACTGGCCACTGGCCTTGCTGTTCACTGCTGTGTGCCCCTTGCCTGTGCAGGATCTCATGTACCTCACCTGCACTTTGTCCTGCCCACTGGCCTTGTCGTTCACTGCTGTGTGCCCCTTGCCTGTGCAGCTTCTCATGTGCCTCACCTGCACTGTGTCCTGGCCACTGGCCTTGCTGTTCACTGCTGTGTGCCCCCTGCCTGTGCAGCTTCTCATGGACTCACTCTGCACTTTGTCCTGCCCACTGGCCTTGTCGCTCACTGCTGTGTGCCCCTGCCTGTGCAGCTTCTCATGGACTTAATCTGCACATTGGACTGGCCACTGGCCTTGCTGTTCACTGCTGTGTGCCCCCTGCCTGTGCAGCTTCTCATGGACTTAATCTGCACATTGGACTGGCCACTGGCCTTGCTGTTCACTGCTGTTTGCCCCTTGCCTGTGCATGATCTCATGGACTTAATCTGCACTTTGGACTGGCCACTGGCCTTGTTGTTCACTGCTATTTGCCCCCTGGCTGTGCAGCTTCTCATGGACTTCATCTGCACATTGTACTGGCCACTGGCCTTGTTGTTCACTGCTATTTGCCCCCTGCCTGTGCAGCTTCTCATGGACTTAATCTGCACATTGGACTGGCCACTGGCCTTGCTGTTCACTGCTGTTTGCCCCTTGCCTGTGCAGGATCTAATGGACTTCATCTGCACATTGTACTGGCCAATGGCCTTGTTGTTCACTGCTGTTTGCCCCTTGCCTGTGCAGCTTCTCATGTACCTCACCTGCACTGTGTCCTGGCCACTGGCCTTGTTGTTCACTGCTGTTTGCCCCTTGCCTGTGCAGCTTCTGATGTAACTACTCTGCACATTGTACTTGCCTTGTGGTTCACTGCTGTTTGCCCCCTGCCTGTGCAGCTTCTCATGTAAATACTGTGCATATTGAAATGCCCACTGGCTTTGCTGTTGCCCAAATTTGTTGTCTCAATATGCAAATTGTGAATAAACACAGTTGGTCCTGCAGTGAGTTGTGTCAGTGTCCTTCCTGAATTAAGTTGTTTCTGTGTGTGCATGGTTTACTGTGTCACAGGCTCAGTATGCCACTTCGACATTGCCAATGGGTTGTGTCACATTTCATTTTTTTGCAGGGGTGGGAGGCACTTCATTTCTACATGACTGTGATACTTATGGGTGCAGTGCAGGTGGTTGGCAATGAAATCTTGTAGTCATCTTCCTTCTTGGCTCATGTTATCTATGGTGGACACATGTCAGGTTTGTGGGCAATGGCAGCACAGGGTGGGAGTTTGGGCACAGGCTTACAGGCAGGCAGGCCAGGGTCATGGGGTCTGTGTGAGCTTCCTTTCTGTGTGCCAATCAGTGTCGGTGTATGGACATCTTGTGGTGATGAGTTATCCAGGTCCCATGGCTTACTTCCAATGTGTGCACTTGGGTGGTGGAGAAGTGTATGGTGTGAAGGGGGTGACTTTGTTGTGACTGTGGATGTGTGTGCACCTGCATTGTCAACTACTGCCATGTGTGACCCTGGAGTGGTGTGCCTGTATGTGTACTTGTTTAGCCCTGTGGTTGTGTTTTGTGCACATGGCAGTATTGTGTGTTGCTGTTGTGGGAGGAGGTATGTGTGACATATCCTACTTGTGCTTGGCTGTCATGTAGTGTGTCACTGGGCCCTGTGTGTTGTGCAGCAGACATTGTCTTGTCCAGTATTTGGATGCCTATGTGTGGCTGGTCAGTGTTTGAGTTCAGGGCCTTCCTTACATCCCTGTGCCTATACATGGGTGTCCTTGCTGTCTCCAGGAGTTGTTGCATTGGGGTGACCGTGGTTTGTGTTGACTGACTGTGTCAGCCATGTGTGCTGTGATGGGCTGTGTGTGTTCTCACATGTGTCTTGTCTTGCATGTGCATCACACATGCTTGATGGTTGTGTCACTGCCCTTCCATTTGTGGGCACCTCACTTTGGCTTTCCTATATGTTGTCCTCCATTACTGCTGGCATGTGGTGTGTGTATGTAGCTGTGAGTCATGGTGGTGTGTGTGTGTGTGACTTGTCAGGTAGTGTGTGCAGTGAAGTGTTTGGTCCTCATCTGTGTGTGTGTACATTTTGTGCCTGGCCTCAGTGTTCTTGGCTTGTGTGTGATGTTGTTGTGGTGTGTGTGTTGGCTGGGGCCTGGGCTTCTGTGCTATGTGTTCCTTTGCAAAGGGTCCTGCTGTGGCTGTATATGCAGTTGTTGGGACGTGGGGCATGGTGTGGCTGTAGTTGTGTGGTTGTTGTGCAGGAGTGGCACTTGTGAGGCACATGTTGTGTCCCTTCAGGGAGGTAGCTGGTGTGTTGTGGATGGAGTTGTGGCTCTGTGCGATTTGTACGGTGCCCTTGGCATGCGCTGGCCCTGTGCTCTGCGTTGTGTGCATGGTTTCATGCACACTGACCGCGGCGGTGACGTGACCGGGACATTTGTTCATGAATGCGGTACATGGGTGGGCAGTATGTGGCGAGATGTTTTTGTGACAGGTGGGACATGTGTGTGTGCAGTGATGGCTGTGTGCCTGTCCCCACAGGGGTGTGTGGTGTTCCCATGCGATGTTTTTCCACCCTGGAGCTGTGTATTGTGTTACTTGCACTGTTGTGTCTGTACGTACCTGCGGAGGCGTCCGCGGCGGTGGATAACTTGCAGGTGGTGTATCATGTACAGCACCGGGAAGGCGTGTAGGGCAGGATCCATCGCGGTGTGTCCCGGGTGTTTCTTTTCTGTCTCCGCTGTGATGTCTCCGCCGTCTTTCGCTGTGCGGTTTCTCCGTCGCGGTGCGCTGCCCTGTTTCCGGCATCGTGATATCTTCGGCGTACGGGACGTCATTCCGCACGGCGGTGTGTGGTGATTGGCTCACTCCGCCGCGGTGGCGGGCGCACTTTGATGGCGGCCGGCGTCGCACCGCAGCGGGCGGGAAATGTGCAATGTGTGGCCATCCTAATATGGCAGGCGTGAAGACCGCTGGCGGCGTGCGGTAAATGGGTGTTAACGCCACCGCCGGCAAAGCGGTTGTGTCTCCGCCCGCCATCGTAATAGGCCCCTATATTATTTACAACGATATTTTGGATTCGATATTTTTGTACTTACCTGTTTGTAGATAGGAAGTTGATATTCTGTCATTCTATATTTTTTCATCGATATTTTGGCAGGTCGATATTTTGGTCCTCGATATTCTGTCAGTGATCCCACTTAATTACTTGGCACCTATGTTCAGCAAGGACGTGGGTCTGTATGAGCTGCAAAGTGCTGGATCCTTGCCAGGTTTAGGAATCATTGAAATAGCTGCCTCTAGCATAGAATCAGTCAGGGAACCAGAATCTAGAAATGAGTTATAAAGCTGAGTCAGTACAGGGGCAAGATCAGAACAGAAGGTTTTATAAAATAAGGCGGTAAAGCTGCCAAGGTCCAGGGATTTAGAAGTCTTGAGCCAAGTGATCGCTGAGACCACCTCGTCCAAATCTATAGGATGGTCAAGCATATCCGCCTCTGATGGTGGCAGTGGCAGCAGGGTTACACTGTCCACTAACTGTTAAGACGAATCTCTTTCACTGCAACAGAATGGATTTTGCTTCTGACACGGTGCGCAAGCATTCATCCACATTGATCCCTCCCAAGATAGAATTTATGCTTCAGGCGGAGCGAAGCATACTCCGCCCTGTCAAGATCAAGGCGCTTGAGTAGAAGTCTTTTCTTCTCCAGCTTTCTCCAGCTTCTGGGGGCCCCAATTCATTTATGAACAGCCTCTAGGTCTGCAACCTCCTGCTCCAGAATCTGCCTTTTGTCTTTTTGTTCATGGTATTCAGCAGCGGAAATGGCAATCAATTTTCCCCTAATTACTAATTTAAGCGCCTCCCAGACCGACAACAGACGAATAGCCCCAGAGTCATTCTTATGAAGATAGTTAGATAAACACCTCGGCAGCGAGAGAACCGCTGCCGGGGATTGCAAAAGGAAATCTCGGAGTCGCAAATGGAATGGCGAGGGAGTGGGAGACATCAAGCCGGAGAGTCCGAGTGATGGGAGCATGATCCAAAAGCGATCAGGGGGCAATGACAACCAGATTGGTGGACACCAGCAGAGAGGGAGAAGTCAAGAAGAGGTCAATATGGGCGTATGTTTTCTGGGCAGCAGAAAAAAAAGGTGTAACTTCACGAAGAGGGATGAAAATGACGCCAGACATCCCGGAGTCCACGATCGACCAGCTAGTGGAGGCCCACTGACGACAAGGCTCCTGTTTGGCTGAAATGCTGGCCATAGTGGTCCCTTTCCGAATCCATCACCAAATTTGGGGCCCATTAGGATGGCGGGCGGATCGCCCCCGCCGGGCCGGCGGTGGCCACCGCCGGGCCGGCGGGGGCGATCCGCCCGCCATCCATGCCTGATTGACCCCCCACCATATTAGGATGGGTAGGGGGTCCGCGGCGGACGGGAAGACCGTCCACCGCTTTTCCGCCGGTCGACTCGTCGACCGGGCAGTAAATGGGCACAATATGGTGGCGGTGTCTGCAAGACACCGCCATCTATATTGTGATGCAGGCGGTGATTCGCATTTCCATGGCGGTGTTGCTGCCTTGGGAAGGCATGCGGTTCCTTCTGTTGGGGGCCCATTGCGGTCCCCCAGGGTGTTGGGGGGGTGGGGAGTGCACATGGGGGTTACCTATGGTACCCCCCCTCATTGCCATGCACTACGTGGCAGGCACCACGTGGTGCCTGCCATGTAGTGCATGGCAATGCTGTGCACAGTCCTTTAACATTGCGAGCGGATCTGCAGCCAGCAGATCCACCCGCAATGTAAAAGGGCCATGATGCGCCCGCCAGTGTGGCTGGCGCATCCTAATTCACATGGCTGGACCGCCGCAACTTCGGCGGTCGGTCCCTGGCTCCCTTGCGATGGCAGGCAGACTTTGTCCGCCCGCCATCGTAATGGACCCCTTAGTTCTCCCCCACCAGAAAAGCAGCATCGGGAGTATCGAGAACCGACGACAGGGAGCTATTGATAAAAGTTTCTTGATGGTCATTAGGGGCATATATATTCACTATGGTAAAACAAACAGTGCTTACTTTAGGACGCACAGCCAACAAGCGTCCCTTAATCACTGAAACAGTAGCCAGAACCTCCCCCCTGAACTTCCTACAGAGGAGTATGGCTACTCAATTCTTTTTAGAGGATCATATCTGATGGGGAAACTATCATGAGTGCATTCTACATGTATCTTTGGAAAGCTGGTGGGTTTCTTGCAGGAGGCAGATGTCACAGCCAGATTGATCCGATAGGGTAAGTACTGCTGCCTGCTTAACAGGGTTGTTCAAACCCCACACATTGAAACTAAGGAGGTCATTACGATGGCGGACAGAAAAACAACCGACTGCCATGGTAGTGGGAAAACACCGCCCGCCGCTACCGCGGGAAAACCGACGGCTAGATTAGGATCCTCGGCGGTAAAAATCCAACCGCGGCGGAAAGGAGACCCGAGAAACCGCCGTTTGCCTGCGGAGAAGGCCCAAACCCGTCCGCGGCGGTCGGTTTCGCAGCAGAAACAGCCCAAACGACCGCAACCACAGCGGAGACACCGCCATCGAAATTATGATATTCCCGACATCCCCGCGGTGCAGTGCGCTGTTTCCGACCGCCGCGGTCGACAACATCGAAGAATCAGTGAGACGGCAGAAGCGCCGTAGCCGAGCCACCACTGCGGACGCTCCATTAAAAAAATGGCGGTCGCTAGAAAAACACACAACATGGCCACAAAGTGCACCAACCAAACAAGGCATGCACCCAAAAATACCTAACACACCCCAAAGACACACCCCCATGGAAAACTCCAAAACTACAAATCCCAAGTTCACACACACACCACACCTGCTACCAATACCCCATCCTGACACACCCACAGACACCAGTATAAATCCAGCCCCCAACATACCACAAACCTTTGCAAAACTCCACAACTGAAGGGACATCCACCACAGATGACAGGAGAGGCAAATCTGCACAACACACCAACATCACCACCACCACCACCACTTCCACACCTGCACCTCTAACACCTTTGCACAGCACACACCATACACATCACAACCACCACTACCACTTCCAAACCTGCACCCTAAACACCTTGACACATCACACACCATGTCACCACAGAGAATGCCCAAATTCACTGAGAGTGAGTTGAGGGTCATGGTCGATGAGATATTCAGGGTAGAACCCCAATTGTTTGGTAACCAGGTCCAACAGACACCACTAGCAACAAGGACGCAAATGTGGAGAAGGATAGTAGAGAAGGTCAATGCAGTAGGGACCGTGCCACGCAATAGAGATGAAATCGTGAAGAGGTGGCACGATCTGAAGGCAGTGGTCAAAAAGAAGAGAGCCAAGAACCATGAGCTGGCTCACAGGACAGGCAGTGGCCCTCCCGTTCCACTCAAAACATTCACTGAATGGGAGGAGAAGGTGCTTGGCATTCTACATCCAGAGAGTCTCTCAGGAATACCCGGGGAGTGGAGGCTGGTAAGTACAAACAAATGCCTAACATCACACAAATGTACTGTCTTGCACCATTACAAAATAATACCTCCTAGGTTCAAATTCATTCATGTGCACAACACTCCCCCAACACATCTCTCACAGATACAACAGACACTTCCCCTGAAGCTCCCCAAAGGTAGTTAGCAACATCACCATGGGTACATGTGTACATGCTGCCTGCACTACAACTCCCACCAGGCCCCCTTGTCCCACAGCTGAGCAGGATGGAGCACTCCCCCACCCAGAAGCATGCCTCAGCCATTGTGTGCTTTACCCTCACCTAACAGGTAGGTAGCCATCTTTACAGGGAGGTGGGTGGGTGTTTGGGAGGCCTGCACTACAACTCCCACCAGGCCCCCTTGGCCCACAGTTGAGCAGGATGGAGCACTCCCCCACCCAGAAGCATGCCTCAGCCACTGTGTGCTACACCCTCACCTAACAGGTAGGTAGCCATCTTTACAGGGAGGTGGGTGGGTGTTTGGGAGGCCTGTACTACAACTCCCACCTGGCCCCCTTGGCCCACAGTTGAGCAGGATGTAGCCCTCCCTCCACCCAGAAGCATGCCTCCGCCATTGTGTGCTACACCCTCACCTAACAGGTAGGTAGCCATCTTTACAGGGAGGTGGGTGGGTGTTTGGGAGGCCTGCACTACAACTCCCACCTGGCCCCCTTGTCCTACAGCTGAGCAGGATGTAGCCCTCCCCCACCCAGAAGCATGCCTCAGCCATTGTGTGCTATACCCTCACCTAACAGGTAGGTAGCCATCTTTACAGGGAGGTGGGTGGGTGTTTGGGAGGCCTGCACTACAACTCCCACCAAGCCCCCTTGGCCCACAGTTGAGCAGGATGTAGCCCTCCCCCCACCCAGAAGCATGCCTCAGCCATTGTGTGCTACACCCTCACCTAACAGGTAGGTAGCCATCTTTACAGGGAGGTGGGTGGGTGTTTGGGAGGCCTGCACTACAACTCCCACCTGGCCCCCTTGGCCCACAGTTGAGCAGGATGTAGCCCTCCCCCCACCCAGAAGCATGCCTCAGCCATTGTGTGCTACACCCTCACCTAACAGGTAGGTAGCCATCTTTACAGGGAGGTGGGTGGGTGTTTTGGAGGCCTGCACTACAACTCCCACCTGGCCCCCTTGTCCCACAGCTGAGCAGGATGTAGCCCTCCCCCACCCAGAAGCATGCCTCAGCCATTGTGTGCTATATCCTCACCTA
This sequence comes from Calotriton arnoldi, assembly GCA_963921515.1. Taxonomy (NCBI): domain Eukaryota; kingdom Metazoa; phylum Chordata; class Amphibia; order Caudata; family Salamandridae; genus Calotriton; species Calotriton arnoldi. Next base: position 25,546 of record CAWUFW010014518.1, on the reverse strand, counting down.
ACAGGTAGGTAGCCATCTTTACAGGGAGGTGGGTGGGTGTTTGGGAGGCCTGCACTACAACTCCCACGAGGCCCCCTTGGCCCACAGTTGAGCAGGATGTAGCCCTCCCCCACCCAGAAGCATGCCTCAGCCATTGTGTGCTACACCCTCACCTAACAGGTAGGTAGCCATCTTTACAGGGAGGTGGGTGGGTGTTTGGGAGGCCTGCACTACAACTCCCACCTGGCCCCCTTGTCCCACAGCTGAGCAGGATGTAGCCCTCCCCCCACCCAGAAGCATGCCTCAGCCATTGTGTGCTATACTCTCACCTAACAGGTAGGTAGCCATCTTTACAGGGAGGTGGGTGGGTGTTTGGGAGGCCTGCACTACAACTCCCACCTGGCCCCCTTGTCCCACAGCTGAGCAGGATGTAGCCCTCCCCCCACCCAGAAGCATGCCTCAGCCATTGTGTGCTATACTCTCACCTAACAGGTAGGTAGCCATCTTTACAGGGAGGTGGGTGGGTGTTTGGGAGGCCTGCACTACAACTCCCACCAGGCCCCCTTCTCCCACAGCTGAGCAGGATGATGCACTAGTCCCACTCATAGGCATGTGACGTCTGTGCAGCTGCCACTTAGTCCACAATCACCAACACAAATAATGCAAAACAGTTGTGTTGTAGTCACGATGCACAAGTCTCTGGTCAAAATTGACCCACATTGTGTACACTGTGCCAGGCATCACACACTGCAACACTAACAACGATCATGCTGCCCTGCAGCAGTTCTGGTCGTTTGTATGGCAAAGTGCAAATCACCCATGTCATACCACAGTGTTGCAATGTAAACAGTGGAAGTGCAGTGCACCCAAAAACTACACTGCAGCTGGGACTCACAATGCTAAACTAAGCACATCCCAAATGTCCTGCAACACACCCAGCTACCACAGTGCTGCACTGAATTGCAGAACAGCACCTTGTCAGAATTAAATTGTCAAAGGTGTCTTGTTTGGACCACCAATGTGTGTATGCATTGACAATGTTCACATCTCACACTGTCTGTCTGAACAGTGCTGGTATAGTCTGGCCACAAAAGCACACATTGTCTGCACAGGGCTGAGTACATCTCACACACACACCACTGTTGACCACAACATGTCAGTGTATGGATGCCCTGGAACAACTGCTTCACCAGTACTGTGCTCATGTTCTCAGGTCCACAAATACCATGAAACCATGACAGTGTGGAAATGTATGCTGGGTGAGATCTTCACCCTGCTGTATGTCACCACTGTGCTACGAGACTATACCCCTTGCCCTATTGTGCCTTCAAATGTCGGGGGAGTGAACCCCACAGCCAGATAGCTGGGACAACAGTGATGGGGGGCTATACCCCATGACCAAATGCAATCTGAAATCAATGGGTACAAAAAGCCACACACACATCATGCTCACCACACGCACATTCCATCCAAAGATTTCAACCAAGTCACATAGCCATGTCATTGCTCACCTTCACCTCAAACGGTAGTTAGCCATCTACACAGTGAGACGGTGTAGTGTGTTTGGCTATCCGTCCCACAAAATGCAACATGCATGCTGTTCCACCACTATGGAGGATGGGACACTACACCCCCAATAAGAAGCATGTGGCAGGCAATGTATGCTACCCACCCAACTCACAGGTAGGTAACCGCATCTCACAGGTCGGGGTGTGTGGGGCTGGGAAGCTTGCACAACAACTCACACGGGCCCACCTGACCGCCAGCACACAAGACCCATTACTTCCTGGCACCAACATGCATGTGTCAGTCATTGCAATGTACACTTCAAAAGAACTGGCATGTGGACATATCATGCTGACTTGTCCCACACTGGACCAAGATGGAAGCCCTCATCATACACACACAGAGAGGTCTCTCAAATACAAGGAAAACACAGCAAACACAACATATCAACAGTCACAACATGCAGCCAGATATGCATTTAAAAAACATGTTGGCATAGGACACCAGGCCTCTCAATGCACAACTGCACACCCAGATAGTATTGGCAACTATAGTGTGCACACACCTAAGAAAATGAAACTGTGACAGCAACCAAAGTGTGAATGACTGAAACACATGTAGATGGAACTCCGAGCACAACCATGCACACCACTACATGCCATCTGACAGTAGCAGTGGTCCAGACCACCTAGGATCTAATTAAAGCAAACTTAAGCATGTCTGGAATTGCAAATACAGATATCTACACCACATTGAAAAGGTATGCATGAAACTACAATGGTCTCCTTCCCCATTATTCTTAATCGTGCAATAGGGTTTATATACAAGACCCGTAATGCATTAATGAATGAAACCCCCAAGCCATTGGACTCCAAAACCTTCCATAAATAATGCCATGCCACACGATCAAACGCCTTCTCGGCGTCCAGGAAGGCAGCCCCCATAGGCTTGGCAAGGACTTCAGTAGCATCGAAGAGTGAAATTACCCTTCTGACATGGTCTTCAGTCCCCCTTCCCTGTATAAAACCATGCTGCCAAACTGAAGTTAATTGATGCATCACGGAATTCAACCTAGTGGCTAAGATCTTTGAGTATAGTTTGGCATCGCTATTAAGCAATGTAATGGGCCTGAATGAGCCCAAACTAATAGGATCTTTTCCCTTCGTTAAAAAAATCACAATATTGGCTGTACCCCAAGAGCCGGGTGGTAGAGCTCCCTCCCTGATCTCCTTGAATAAACCAAGCAGAGCCAGGCAAGTCTCGCTAAAGAAGACCTTATAAAACTCTATAGGAATGCAATCCGTACCCGTAGCCTTACCCGCAGGTAGGGCTTGGATTGCGCAATATAACTCCTCCTGAGAGATAGCCCGCCCCAGTTGTATACCCTCCTCTTGGGATATCTTTCCACTCTGTAAAAATTCCAATTCAGCGTCTTCCGGAAGAGTAACAGCGGGAGAGGTACTATATAAATCCTCGTAAAACTCCCTAAAGGCCTCTCTAATATCCCCCGGATCTGTAACTACCGTCCCCCTCATATTCTTAACCCGTTCAATGTGTCCAGACGCGGCCTGTTGACTAGACCTTACTGCCAATAAGCGACCGACGTTCTCACTAAATTCATAACAGTCTTGCCGTTTGGCCAAGTACAGCCCTGCTGTCTTTTCTGCATTGAAGTCGGACATACAGGCTTTGATAACCGTGATAGAATTCAGAGTTACGGAAATATCTTCTCCCTTAGCCACCTTGCGTATCAGTTCTGTTTCCGGACCGGCAAGTTTCTGCTAAAATAATTTAATCTGTACAGCACCTTTTTTCTGCTTGGTCAGGCTATATTGCAGTGTCTCCGCACTTGTTGCTGCCTTGAACGCATCCCATATCATCCCTGGAGGGGCACTATCGATGTTATTCTCAAAAAACTCTCTGATCCAACACTTCATATGTTCAACATATTCATTATCTGATAGAAGTGCCCTCTCAAATGTCCAGCCTGTGCGTTCCTTTTGAATCCCGCTACAAAGTATCTCAAGGACAATTGGGTTGTGGTCTGACATTACTCTGGGAAAGAGCTCCACCCTGGCCTTCCGCAAAAGAGATGGGGAGACTAAAAAATAGTCAAGCCGAGCAAACTTACTATGGGGGCCGAGTAATAAGTATAGCCAGGGTCATCCGGTTTTAATTTAGCCCATGCATCTACCAGGCCCATGTCTTTTAATAAATTATTATAAGCCCTCATAGAATGCGGTTTATACCCTTTGCTAGATACTCCTGTATCACCTGGGGTTCCTCTGGAGCCATTGATGTTTAAATCTCCACAAACCACATATGGTGCCGGCCAGGAAGGTAGTTCGTTAGCTAGATAATGAAGTAAACCCGGCTCGTCTGTCACTGGAGCATATACTGAACACAATGTAAAAGAATCTGCCCCATTCTTGCATTCCATTATAACCCATCTGCCAAGCTTGTCCACCATCTTTTTCCCCAGGGTAAAAGAGCTATTTTTCGCAAGGACAGCGACCCCCTTGGTCCTTACATCTTGTGAGGTATATGCTAGGACCTTCAGCCCTAAGGATTTATATAGATTACAATCTTTCCGTGCAATGTGAGTTTCCTGAAAGCAATATAGATCGGCCTTGAGGACTTTGAGATCTTCCTGAACCCTTCTCCTTTTAACACTGTCATTGAGCCCACAAATATTTACCGTAGCGATTCGTATTTTAGCCATTATACCTTTTTAAGAAAAGGCTTCCCAGGCTGTACCACCTTGTTTCTTTATCTAAAATACATTGCCTGTCAAATCCACTAATCCTGACATCCAACGAGAATAGTCCCTGGTCTTTGATACCTTTCAGAAAAACACACCAATCCATAGAGATACCCTTCAGCTGTTGTTCACCTTTCACCATTTTAACCAGTGCCCCCCCTGACCACCCGCCGCCCCCACCCCAACCTTCCCCTTCCCTCCCCCCCCTCCCAGCCCTCCCTTTGAAAGCAGCCGGACCCATAGGGTCCGAGTGATGGAGGTAGCAAGAACACCACAACCCCCCCCCAGGCCCCCGTGCCCCCCTCTGGTATTTAAACCGAAAGTCGTTCCTGAAACCCCTTAGAAAAAGAGATAGCCTAATCTAGTTCTCATCTAATACTCATTTCCCACTAACTTGTTCCAGGTACTCTTTTGCCTGAATTTCAGAGGTAAAAAACTTAAAAGACCCTCTGACAATAGTCTTCAATCTGGCCGGAGCCAGTAAGAATGCCTCAAAACCTGCATCTTGGTACGGTTTGATCATTTGTCTCAGCCGCCATCTACATTCCACCGTGATATGGCAGAAATCGGGGCGAACAAAAAAGGAAGAGTCCTTGTACTGTCTTCTAGCTTCAGGACGAGCTTTTTCAAAAATGGCCTGTCTAAGCAGATAATTACCAAAGAAAACTAAAATCGCCCTCGGCTGGTTAGAGTCTCTGCCAGAAGATCTACGGAGGACAGCTGGGAACCGGTGTACCCGCTGAATTTCTCGGTCCCAATCCCAGCCCCCTAACTCTGGGAAAGCTTCCTTAAGTAAGTCCAACATAAAAGCACGGATGTCCTCCCCCTCTAGTCCTTCCTTGATCCCAAGAAAGCGGAGGTTATTCCTCCTCTGGCGATTCTCCATATCTTCAAGCTTCCACATTGCATCTTTTAATTGAGCTTCCTGGGATGTAGAGCCTTCCCGTACCACCGACAGTTCTCTTTCGACAGTTTCGGTTCTTTCTTCAATGCTGTTCATCTGTTCCCCAATCTCTGCGCAGGCTTTGCCAACTTTCCGAACTGCGCCTTCCAATTTCTTTGTAGCTTGTCTAGCTTTCTTGCCATCTGCCCTGGTCTCTGCACGATGTTCTTTAATTGATTCAAGAATCATACTTAGCGCTGAGTTCATATCAGCTGTCTCTTTATGTTGCTCCTTCGAGGGACCTGCAGCCTCACCCAGCGCTGATTCTGTAGGACCAGTAATCCTAGTATGAGAATAGTCCCATTTTAAGCCGGTGCCAGTGATCCGCCTTCCCGGGTTTTTTCGCATCTCAGCGGATCCCTTATGTCCCTTAGAACTCCTTCGTTGTTTTTTGCATTTTAGGGCAGTCTCTGGTGCCTCAAGAGTGCTAGAGTCCGAAGACAAGAAGCTATCCCCACTTTTAATTTGGTAAGAGTCGGAGTCAGAGAGATCTGATACTGATTCCTCGGCAAGTGAAAAAAACTTATCAGCGTTATCCGATATGATGTCATCTGCAGCTATAACATCTAAGGTTCTAATATGTGCTGGACCCCCGGAAGCATCTTCTTGTACAGTGACAGATAAGCCAGATGAAGGGTCAGATATAATACGAGAACCATTCACACTGGGATCCTGTGCCATCACGCCTGATGTACTGACCCCATCTTCTTCCAAAGCTCCGGGCTGTATCGTCAATCCCTCCCACGAGGAATCACCTCGAAGGTCACTAAGAGGCTGAGCCTGGGATTCTAGGTCTGTGTTCTCCATATAGTCAGCAGTACTTAAATTTGGTATATCTTCCTTCGTCTTGAAGAAACTCGTAATAGTTGGTTGGGGCGGCGCAGAATTTGGGGCAAAATCATCCTCATCTAGAGCTGTCCCTCTTTCTTCCATCAACTTTGAAGCAGTTGTTTTCCGTCCCCCAGTTTGTAGACATTCAATCGGAGCCTTTCGTCTCCCCACTCCTCCGCTATCTACTTGTTTCTTTAGACTATGCGGCTCATTAGGCTTAACAACCTGGCTACGTGAGGACATCGGTTTAGAACCCTGGGATTTCACAGAATTTCTTCCCACCGCTTCTTTTCCAGCTCTTGAAGACTTTGGGGGCATATTTTCAAGTTCCTCTATATACCTAGAATATCTAGAGTATCTGGAGCCAAGCACTGCTCTTTGAGCCCTCTCCAACCTCTCCAATAGCTTGCTGCCAAATGCTAAAGCAGATTCCAGCCAGAACTGCCAGGTAACGCGAAATGTCAGACGGTCCGGCAGCCAAAGGGTTAAGCCTCCAGCTTGCAGCAACAGCTTGCTCACAGCCCAGCCCCGGCCCCGCCTCCGTCCTCCTTTGCCTGGGAATTCCACCCGACACTTCACCAGACGTCCCAATACCCAGCTGGAGCTCCGCAGCCGCTCGAAGAGCGTGATCCATCCACCGGACCCAGGCCCGCGACGGCAGCCGCTGCGAGCGAGAGGTAAGCCGTTTTCTGTGGAGGTTTAGTCTGGGGGGCATACACAAGGCTGGGGAAGGGGAGCTACCGTGGCGGACTACGCTGCCACCGCCATCTTGCTTTCCCGATCTAACCCAAGTTGCTAGAGGCCTTTCCAATCAGCAGGGGGACTAGGCAGGGCTGCCCGACCTCCCCCTTGCTGATCGCATTATATATAGACCCCTTTTCTTAGGCGGCTGGAAGCCTCGCCACACATTACTCCGGTAAGCTTGCACGGCTGGCATACTAAGCTCCTGGCGTATGCCGACGATGTGGCTATAATTACTTCTGACCCCGATGGAGCAATGCGAGTCGTAGAAAGTATAGCGAAAGATTTCGGGATCTATTCAGGCTTTTCGTTAAATAGTGCTAAGACTCAGATTCTGATAAACAGATTTACCACAGCTTCGGACATTCGTATTGTTGAGAAAGCGGTTTATTTAGGGGTCTGTATTACAGCTAAGGTTGAGGATATTGTAGAGTTAAATATGACTCCCATATTGGGGAAAATTAAAAATGATCGTCATCGTTGGGACAACCTGAAGCTGTCAATAATGGGGAGGTGTAATATTATTAAAATGATTGTTCTTCCAAAGTTGTTGTACATCTTCCGCACAATCCCTCTGGAGATACATAATTTCTGGTTTCGCTTAATTGATAGGGAGGTAGCGAGATTTATCTGGTCATATGGCAGAACAAGGAGAGCTAATGCATTTTTATCCCTCACCCGGGAGAGAGGGAGATGGGGGCTCCCACATTTTAAGCTATATTATTTGTCTGCAGCTCTGCAATATTATGGGCCTCTCTTCGGGATTAAGGCCAGGGAGAGAAAAGATCCTAGCTATGTCCCCTCAATATTCGAAATCTTGATTAATACTCGGGCTAATGGCTGCTTATTAAAATTTTATGAAGCTAGCTATTTCAAAAAAACCCGCTTTAAGGTTTTAATTGCTGCCTTTCGCAATTGGGCTGGTATAAGGAAAAAAGCAGGAGTGGGCAGGTTCAATAGGTATACCCCTCTGATCGGGAATGATCAGCTCCCAATTGCCCTACAAGATGAGTTTTTGGTAAAATGGGGCAGGAATGGCTTTTTCAGGTTCGCGGATTTTTTAGAAGGCGATCATATAGCTTCCTTCGATATAATTCGGGAAAGGTTTAGTATAGGATCTCGAGATTTTTTAAATATCTACAGCTGAGGGATTTCCTTCTGAAAAAGGCTGGTGGGGCTGCGGGCTTCGGGCAGGTGGCATTAATCGAATTGCTGATTCGCAGATCGGGGTCCTCAATTTCACAAATCTATAGCTGCCTGCTGGAGGGGTTGCCAGATGATTTAGATAAGCATAGGCAAAGATGGCAGGACAAATTGGGGGTTTTGGACTCCCGCTTCCTTAAGTCAGTTGAATTGGGGAACTCCGTTCTGTGTGCAGCTAATCTGAAATCACAACATTTTAAGACCCTGTTTGATCTATATATCACGCCTGCGAAGATTGCGAAATGGGGAGGTGTGGAAGGCATTTACTGTTTTAGGTGTAAGGCATATGCTGTTGATATAATACACATCTTTTCTACCTGCCCAGGCATTGAGTCACTCGGACAAGAAATATCAGACTTTTTGCAGTTTGTTTTAAAAGAGGAGGTTCCATTGACACCACTTTTGATGTTATTGGGGGTAGATGAAACAATAGGGAAAAAGGGAGAAGAGTTGATTTTTATTGCGATGGCAGTTTTAAGACTCTGTGTTGCCTCTGCCTGGTTAAGCCCGCAACCTCCTACTTTTCAACAGTGGAAAAGCCGTTTTCTGCATATTTATAATTTAGAAAAAGCACTCTACGAGCGTAGAGGGAGAAAGGGTAGGTTAAAAGGGAAAAAGATCTGGGGCCTGTTCACAGATTGGATTACTCCATTTATCCAGGAAGAATGAAATATATGGCTATGAATTTTATTGTATATAGCTTGGTCTCCAATGTAATGTCTTAGCTCTTTAAAACTATGTATTGCCTGTAGTTAGATTCTATGCTGTTTTGGGCTCTTTGTTATGGTCTTGTTGATAATGGTCCTTATTAGCTATTTATAGATTTACATCATTTGTACTATAAACTTTGTGATTTTATTCTTCAGCTGTATATGTAATCAATAAAAATAAAAAAAATAAAAAAACTACAATGGTCACTCACTGTGCAGAGTAAACCGCTGCAAGGGCTCTACAAGTGGCACATACGCGTAAATGGATGACATATGATTGATCAATAACAGGATGCCAACATGAGACTGTCAATGTCAAAAAATTATATTGTGCATGTCATGACAACTCCCAATATGGACAAGTAATGTATGTACCACAACAGCTTGTAATGCATCACTGGATGTCGGTCAATGCAAATTTGTACAGTGAACAACTGCTGGATGTATAAACAGTTGATGTAACACTGCTAACACAAACTTTGATGGGTGCAACACAATGACCATTTCTCATCTGACCCACAGGTGACCAAGAACTCACTGCAGAGGATGACACCACCCTGCAGAGCCAGTCCCCCCCCACAGAACAGAGACAACTGGATGAGGACTCCCTGGATTCCTTGGATGAGGAGCTCCACTCTGGCCCATCTAGTGTGGCAGGCCGCAACCAGTCCCAGGCACCCATTGTCCCTCCAACCACATCAGCTGCAGCCTCTGACCATCCTCTGACAGCTGCTGTCACGGCCTGTGTGTCAACCACCACCACCGCCACCACCACAGCTGTCCGCAACACCCTCCCTGCCCCAGGGGTTGAGCAGCCCACCACATCGAATGCGGAGGCCAGGGAGAAGATGCAGCGGGCCAATGTGAGGATCGGACAGGACCGTGGCAGCAGTGCAGCTGGTCGGGACAAGGTCATGCAGAGGGGGACTGATCCTGGGACAGAGTCCTTGGGGCCTACCAACAGGCCCAGGGACGAATGGGCCGGTTAGAGGAAGAATCTCAGGAGCACCTCCTGCTGCTGAGGTCCATGGACACACGCATGGAACAGATTGTGGACCTCTTGGGGCAGCTAGTGGCGGTTCTGAGGGACAGGCAAGTGCAACATTCTACCCCTCCGCCTCCCCTGTTGGGCAGCAGGATGACACTTCTTCATCCTCCCCTGCGTCCACAGAGGGGGTGAGTCCTCAGACACCACTGCCCCTGCAGCAGTGGCCCCTCCAGTCAAGCGCAAGAGGGCCGTCCAAGGAAAGGCCAGGGGGACTCACGTGCCAAAGCACCTGCCAAACGCTAGTCCCGAGCCAGCCATGATGGCAGACCACTGCACCACTGCATTGACCTTTTGGACTAGCCTTCACCACACTGCTATGTGAATGGCATCTATCTGTTGGACTGGGTCTCCACATCATTGTGGGGACTACTCAAGTATCTCATCTACCATGACTGTCAACTCACTTCTTCAATTCCCCCCTTCACATCTTCTCCACCCTCGCATGTCACAGTTGAAAATAAATACACCTTACACACATGTTGTTGTGTCTGCTAGGTCTTTAATACAGGATGTGCAACCTTCACCGTGTAGGACATGGTCCAGGGGAATGGAATGTAGGTAACAAGTGAGATGCTGAAGGGACCTAGGGAAAACCGCGCAACAAGAGTCACTTGTATGGGTGTGGCATTGCACACATCACACAACACTTGTCAACAAGGTACTCAGATCTACAAACTTTACACAGAGCAACAGTCACCATAGAGACATTCTGTATCACACTAACCAATAACACATACATTGGCAGGCAGCAATGAGTCAACACCAATCTGCAGTCAGCAAGCTCACATACACCCACACAGCAACCGCAACACCATCAGACCATTTTGTCCCTTCTACATCGTCACTCACCTTCAAGTGAAGTAGCGGGTGATGAGCTGTCGACGCATGTCGACCCCTTCCTCCTCTCCACTGCCCTCGTCACTGGATCCGGGTTGATTTGCAGGCGGCGGCCTTGGCTGTTCATCATCGTCATCCTGGATCAGGGGTATTGCCTTGCGAATGGCCAGGTTGTGGAGCATGCAGCATGCCACCACTATCTGACACACCTTCCCTGGCGAGTACATAAGGGCACCTCCAGTACGGTCCAGGCACCGAAATCTTGATTTTAGGAGACCAAATGTCCGTTCTATCACACGCCGTGTCCTCCCATGGGCATCATTGTATCGCACATCAGCTGGCGTGACGGGATTCCGCAATGGGCTCAGCAACCACGGGCGGTTCGGATATGCCGAGTCACCTGGGTGTGAGAGACACAGATTAACCTTGCAGTCCCAAAATGCAACACAACAGCATGTCACACACACACCACTCTAATCCACTATGCATACTCACCCACAAGCCATGCACGCTCAGGAAGCAGATTGGCCATCAGCTGAGGAACGATGCTGCTGCGCAAGATGTGGGCATCATGGGCTGAGCCGGGAAACTTGGCACACACGTGTGAGATGATCATGTCCGCCAGGCACACCACTTGAACATTTACCGAGTGTGAATGCTTCCTATTGCGGTAAACCTGTTCACGTGCCTGTGGTGGCACAAGCCCAACATGTGTGCAATCAATTGCACCAATGACATGAGGGATATGTCCAAGGGCATAGAAATCGCCATTCACAGCCACCAACTCAGGCCCCCTGGGAAAATTGATATTTCTGTCTTTGTACAGCATCATGGCCGACAGGACATCCCTCAGCACCATGCTGAACATCGGCTGTGACATCCCACCTGCACTTGCGACCGTGTGCTGGAATGAGCCTGTTGCAAAGAAATGCAGGCATGCCATCACCTTAGATGTTGCGGTGAAAGCTGTTGGATATGTCCGACGTGGCTGCAGGTGGGGCTCCAACATGGCACATAGGTTCTGCAGGGTTTGTCGGTCCAGCCTGAATTTGCGGATTATATCCTCATTCTCCATGTCTGCCAGGACTGTGAACGGACGATGGATATTGGGCCTCCTCCTCCTAGGACAGATCACAGTGCACAGATGTCAATGCAGAAGACCATGAAATGTGCATCACATCAATTTTTTCTACAGACACATTCCCAAGTCTTACAACATGCACCATTAACCGACAGGGCACTTCACAAGTAGGTACACATCAGGCACACTACTCGTACACCTGTCCTCTTACCAGCAGCAATTATCTGTGCACCCCTCCGGCTCATTCGCATGCACAGTGTGATATACTAACAGATATGTGTGCATACCTGTGAGTATGACCCTCAGCATATGTTACTAATTGCAATACTACCCGAACACACCATGTTGCTGGCCCTGATACACCTACCAAAACAGGTTGCACATGGCACACTTCAACTACACACTGACCACCGGCTGAGCGTGGGGGACACGTGTGTGCATGTGCATTGGACAATGTGCCAGTTGCTGATGCCCCTAGTTCAGAAAATGAGACAACAGTGTGCGTTACATTGCACACACAGACATTGACCATTATCTACATATGCTATGCAACACATTAACTGGACAGTCTACATTTCATTACACAGCACATGTGACATGTGCGAGTGTATGTGCCCATGCAATGTACTGGCGACCCATATATGGTATGTGTTGGTGACGTGGAGTGACATGTCCCTTCTGTGCATTTGCCCTCATGAGGACACTTCAATTGTTGAGACACTGGGCACTGTACATGTTGGCCTATGCAGAGAGCTGGAGGACACGTTAGGTGCAGCACAGCTACTCCACAACTCCATTAACGCTCACTCCAGGCACTGTCTGGAAGACATATAGCGGTGCCTACCGCCTGGCCCCTGTGGTGTGGCACCACCCATAACCCAGGCACAATCGCGGGTGACACCGCCAGATATGTATGTGACAATGGCGGTCACCATGTACCGCTACCCAAATCACGGTCACTCCAGGCACTGTCTGGCAGACATATGGCGGTGCCTACCGCTTGACAACTGAGGTGTGGCACCACCCATAACCCAGGCACGATCGCGGGTGACACTGCCAGATATATATGTGACAATTGCGGTCACCATGCACCGCTACCCAAATCACGGTCACTCCAGGCACTGTCTGGCAGACATATGACGGTGCCTACCGCTTGACGACTGAGGTGTGGCACCGCCCATAACCCAGGCACGATCGCGGGTGACACCGCCAGATATGTATGTGACAATGGCAGTCTCCATGCACCGCTACCCAAATCACGGTCACTCCAGGCACTGTCTGGCAGACATATGGTGGTGCCTACCGCCTGGCCCCTGAGGTGTGTCACCGGCATGGACCATGCACTTGCAGCCAATGGGAAGCAGCCTCGCGGTAGACTGATGCGAGTTTGAAAATCGCGGTAGGCGTGCACCACCCCCGCGGAGGCGGTCACTGGAGGCATTCAAAAGATGCACCACCGCGGTAGCGCGCACATGGACCCTACGGTGTGTCACCGGCATGGACCATGCCCTTGCAACCAATGGGAAGCAGCCTCGCGGTAGCCTGATGCGAGTTTGAAAATCACGGTAGGCGTGCACCACCCCCGCGGAGGCGGTCACTGGAGGCATTCAAAAGATGCACCACCGCAGAAGTGTGCACATGGACCCTACGGTGTGTCACCGGCATGGACCATGCCCTTGCAGCCAATGGGAAGCAGCCTCGCGGTAGCCTGATGCGAGTTTGAAAATCGCGGTAGGCGTGCACCGCCACCGCGGAGGCGGACATTGGATGTATTTGAATGAGGCAGACCTGGTACACCAATAGCAGCACCCTGGGACCACTGACTCAGCCCCAGGGGCCTATATATGTGTGGGAGGGTACACCACATTCCCACAGCTACCAGGGACTGCTGACTGACAACCCTCCACCTGCTGCTGCTGCCTCAAGGGACTGCTGGCTGCCACCCTCCACCTGCTGCCTCAAGGGACTGCTGGCTGCCACCCTCCACCTGCTGCTGCTGCCTCAATCGAATGCTGGCTGCCACCCTCAACGTGCTGCTGCCGCCACATGTCCATTGTGATGTTGAGGACTCAGAAGATCCGTGCCAGTCCCTTCACCAGTGAGGAGCTTGGGGTCCTGGTAGACGGGGTGCTTGCACGGTACCCAAGGCTTTATGGCGGCCCTAATGTCGTGGTAAGTCTCCCAGACTGTGAGTGAGAGTGCAGGGTGTGCACACGTGGGGTGGAGGTGCTTCGGTATGTGTCAGTGGTTGTGGGGCTCTGACATGCACTGCCTATCATGTTTACTACAGCGGGAAGGGCTTGGTGGGCTCTTTCACACGTTACCCTGCATGCCTATCCTGAGTAGAGGGACATGTCCTGTAGTGTCAGCCATACAGTGCAGCTGCATTTTGGTGATGCAGGAGTCTGGCCAGTTATCGTTTGTGTGAATGGCTGTGTTGCTCCAAATTAACCCACTCAGTGTCAGTCCACCTGCCCTGCACAGTCCCCGCCGAATGCCACATGTCCACATCACTGCATGTACAGTGTGTTCCATGTGTGTTTGGGTCATGCCTCTTCATCTAAGTCACATCTCTGCCATGTAGATTGCACAGGAGCAGGCGTGGGAGAAAAGTGTGTGTATGACAGTTGTTGTCACTCTATGTGAGTTCCAGGACACAGTGAGGCTTTCACAGGGCTAGGACACTTAGGAATGCGCAGTGTTGGACACAGTTAGTCCAACTACAAGACACATGTTTTGCTATCTTCTCTATGTGTAGTTGTAGGTAACTGCAGACAGTAGCTGCAGCCAGACTACACGTTGCTTGCTATGTTGGTATCCTGCATGTGAATGGGATGTGGAGGTACTGTGTCCACCATCGAAGATGCATGCCTGTACATCTGATTGACCAATGACATTGCACCATGTTCAGAGCAATTGTTGGCTATGTGACAGTTGTAGCTGGAGTTTTGGATGAGTCACTGTCGTGCTACTGCATTTTCGTTGTGTTGTCATTGTGCCTTGTGTCACTGGAACCTCACCCCTCTTGTCTCCCATTGCCTGCAGCTGAAGGTCCACCAGCGTAAAGCCGTGTGGAGGGCCATTGCCTCCAGAGTCCGGGATCTGGGTGTGTCAAACCGAAGGCGCACCCACTGTCATAAAAGGTGGGACGACATCTGCCGGCTGAGCAAGAACGTGGCCCAGATGATGCTGGGGCTGCTCCCTCGGACTGGCAGGTTGGCTAGGCGCAGCATGACACCACTAATGGCCCGCATCCTGGCTGTCACACAACCTGAGCTGGACAGACAACTGAAGGAGCATCAGCAGCGAGCCAGGGTTGAGTATGTGTTGCAGGCTGCCTTTGGCTGGGAGTGGGTGCATGTGTCTACAGAGTGTGCAAATTGTCAGCTGTGTGACGTTGGTTGTGTGGTGCAATGTTTTGGGAGTGGCCTCTGTGCTGGGTGTATGTGCCATCCTTTTGCCCAAACGGTGCTTCATGAAGTGAGTTTTAGCACTGTGCATCTCTCTTACATTTGGAGTTGTGGCCTTCAGGTACCTTCTGCTGTGGGGTAGTGTGTGAATTCAGATGGATGGGAATGCCAGTGTGCCAACTGTGAATGCGTTTCAATGAATGCGTGCAATTCCAGACCTCAGATGTCTGCCAGTCAGACATCTGAGGCCAATGTGCAACAGTAGATGTGCCCATGGACTCGATATGGTGGATGGCATGTGTGCAGGGTCATTGTGGGCTGGTATGTTGTAGTCTGTGTGGTCCCCTACTGCTCCACACATGTAGGTGATGTGCACCATGTCGTGGTGTTCATACTTGCCAACATTGGGACAGTGTGTGTGCACAGGCCATTTTGGGGCTGTGTCTGATGTGAGCCAACTGCAGGATGGTGTGCTGTGTGAGTCACCTGGGGCACTTATGGCAGGATGTGTGGCGGACATGCACCGTTGTGTTGAGATTTTGGGTGGCAAGATATATGTGTGCACAGGGTTGCATGCAATGTGCTGCACACCTCTTTCTAGGATGCAGATGTATTGGCACGTGTTAGTTCTGTTGATGCCACTAATCTCACAGTACTTCTCTCTCCTATGCAGCAGCTCCCGTATGTGCAGAGGGAGAGGGGACGGACACCAGTGGTGAGGCTTCCAGTGCAACAGCCGCACCGGAGCAGACTGACACAGATGTGACCAGCGCCGAGGAGGGGGACAGGAGTCTGCTAGAGGATTCACAGCCGGAGACACAAAGCTCTTCCTCATCTGACGCCAGCGGTGACACATCCATGTTGGGGGGTACAGGGAACGGAGACTCAGCCTCCTCTTCTGCCACACAGCGTCCAGTGCCCAGCCTCCCTTCAACCTCCACTGGTGCTGCCCGTGTCCGCACGAGTAGGAAGGGAAGAGTCACCTTCACCCCAGGCACAGCAGCCCCAGCCCATGTCAGCCCTGTTGCCCTCAGTGCAGAAGCAGTCGAGCTATTGCACCAGCTGTGTGTGGGGCAGACAGCACTTCTCAATGCCTTCCAAGAGCACGACAAAAAGTTGGGGCAGGTTATAGCTTTCATGGAGGGCTTACATTCCGACGTAGGTGGGCTACACCGGACTGTGCAGTCCTTGTCATCAACTGTGACAGCAGCCCTGCAACAGGCACATAGTCAGGGAGCGGCTCCCAGCACTCGGTCTGGCCCTGTGTCACTGTGCACCTCTGACGACAGTGACAATGCTCAACGGACCCCAAAGTCCCGATACAGAACCCGCAGCACACAGGAGCAGCAGCAGCCCAAGCGTACTAGGGCGCAGACACCATCCCCACATAAGAGTAAGGCCAACCCAGAGCGCAGAGAGAAAAGTCCATCAGGCGACAGCAAGGGCCACAAAGCAAAGAAAAAAGCATCAGGGTCACAGGCCTCACCTTCCTCCCCTGCCAAAGACTCCCCTGTCCCAAAGACGTCTCGCAGAGGCAAAAAGACAGTTTCCACACCCACTGAGAAGGTGTTGCCTGCAAACATTACACAGGATGAGGGCCCCATGGATAATCCATCCTTGACCTCCACTCCCATCCCAAGCCCTGTGAATCCAGCACGGGAGGACACTGTAGGGGGCAAAGCTGGTGGACAGAGGGAGGCAGGGCGGCGGCAAACACCAAGCAAGCGCACAGCAGGATCCAGCATGTCCCCAGAGGGAGGGTCACCATCCACACCAGAATCAGCTTTGGTGTTGGGGTCACCTGTTGTGTCTGCCCCAGTTCCCCTCAATCCCCAGACAGGGAAGCCTTTCAGGATCCCCAAGAAGTGGAGAGGCACCCCTCCACAATCTCCGGCACACACTGTGTCTCACCAGGGCATGAGTCCACCTCCCCGGGCCACCACCCCACCTGGTCCAAGCAGCCCCCCAGCTACCACATGCACAGTTGGCTCTTCCACAGTTGTTACTCCCACTGCCCAGGGCAGTCCTCCAACTGACCCCAACACACAGTCAGCTCCAAGTCCGACAGACAGACCCATCTGAGTGGTGGTCACCCTCACACACCTGTCTGTCCACAGGGGTGCGTGTGATGCCCATTGTCACGCCCATTACTCTGTTGCTGGGCATGGCATGGTAGAGTTGCATACATTCCCTGTGTAGCTTCTTATGTCACTACTCTGCACAATGTCTTTGCCTTTTTGTTCACTGCTGTTTGCCCCTTGCCTGTGCAGCTTCTCATGGACTCACTCTGCACTTTGTCCTGCCCACTGGCCTTGTCGTTCACTGCTGTGTGCCCCTTGCCTGTGCGGCATCTCATGTACCTCACCTGCACTTTGGACTGGCCACTGGCCTTGTTCACTGCTGGTTGCCCCTTGCCTGTGCAGCATCTCATGTACCTCACCTGCACATTGGACTGGCCACTGGCCTTGCTGTTCACTGCTGTTTCCCCTTGCCTGTGCAGCATCTCATGTACCTTACCTGCACATTGGACTGGCCACTGGCCTTGCTGTTCACTGCTGTTTGCCCCTTGCCTGTGCAGCTTCTCATGGACTCACTCTGCACTTTGTCCTGCCCACTGGCCTTGTCGTTCACTGCTGTGTGCCCCTTGCCTGTGCAGCATCTCATGTACCTCACCTGCACTTTGGACTGGCCACTGGCCTTGTTGTTCACTGCTGGTTGCCCCTTGCCTGTGCAGCATCTCATGTACCTCACCTGCACATTGGACTGGCCACTGGCCTTGCTGTTCACTGCTGTTTGCCCCTTGCCTGTGCAGCATCTCATTTACCTCACCTGCACATTGGACTGGCCACTGGCCTTGTTGTTCACTGCTGGTTGCCCCTTGCCTGTGCACTTCTGATGTAACTATTCTGCACATTGTACTTGCCTTGTGTTTCACTGCTGTTTGCCCCTTGCCTGTGCAGCATCTCATGTACCTCACCTGCACATTGGACTGGCCACTGGCCTTGCTGTTCACTGCTGTTTGCCCCTTGCCTGTGCAGCTTCTCATGGACTCACTCTGCACTTTGTCCTGTCCACTGGCCTTGTCGTTCACTGCTGTATGCCCCTTGCCTGTGCAGCATCTCATGTACCTCACCTGCACTTTGGACTGGCCACTGGCCTTGTTGTTCACTGCTGGATGCCCCTTGCCTGTGCAGCATCTCATGTACCTCACCTGCACATTGGACTGGCCACTGGCCTTGCTGTTCACTGCTGTTTTCCCCTTGCCTGTGCAGCATCTCATGTACCTCACCTGCACATTGGACTGGCCACTGGCCTTGCTGTTCACTGCTGTTTGCCCCTTGCCTGTGTAGCTTCTCATGGACTCACTCTGCACTTTGTCCTGCCCACTGGCCTTGTCATTCACTGCTGTGTGCTTCTTGCCTGTGCAGCATCTCATGTACCTCACCTGCACTTTGGACTGGCCACTGGCCTTGTTGTTCACTGCTGGTTGCCCCTTGCCTGTGCAGCATCTCATGTACCTCACCTGCACATTGGACTGGCCACTGGCCTTGCTGTTCACTGCTGTTTGCCCCTTGCCTGTGCAGCATCTCATGTACCTCACCTGCACATTGGACTGGCCACTGGCCTTGTTGTTCACTGCTGGTTGCCCCTTGCCTGTGCAGCTTCTGATGTAACTACTCTGCACATTGTACTTGCCTTGTGTTTCACTGCTGTTTGCCCCTTGCCTGTGCAGCATCTCATGTACCTCACCTGCACATTGGACTGGCCACTGGCCTTGCTGTTCACTGCTGTTTGCCCCTTGCGTGTGCAGCTTCTCATGGACTCACTGCACTTTGTCCTGCCCACTGGCCTTGTCGTTCACTGCTGTGTGCCCCTTGCCTGTGCAGCATCTCATGTACCTCACCTGCACTTTGGACTGGCCACTGGCCTTGTTGTTTACTGCTGGTTGCCCCTTGCCTGTGCAGCATCTCATGTACCTCACCTGCACATTGGACTGGCCACTGGCCTTGCTGTTCACTGCTGTTTGCCCCTTGCCTGTGCAGCATCTCATGTACTTCACCTGCACATTGGACTGGCCACTGGCCTTGTTGTTCACTGCTGGTTGCCCCTTGCCTGTGCAGCTTCTGATGTAACTACTCTGCACATTGTACTTGCCTTGTGTTTCACTGCTGTTTGCCCCTTGCCTGTGCAGCATCTCATGTACCTCACCTGCACATTGGACTGGCCACTGGCCTTGCTGTTCACTGCTGTTTGCCCCTTGCCTGTGCAGCTTCTCATGGACTCACTCTGCACTTTGTCCTGCCCACTGGCCTTGTCGTTCACTGCTGTGTGCCCCTTGCCTGTGCAGCATCTCATGTACCTCACCTGCACTTTGGACTGGCCACTGGCCTTGTTGTTCACTGCTGGATGCCCCTTGCCTGTGCAGCATCTCATGTACCTCACCTGCACATTGGACTGGCCACTGGCCTTGCTGTTCACTGCTGTTTGCCCCTTGCCTGTGCAGCATCTCATGTACCTCACCTGCACATTGGACTGGCCACTGGCCTTGCTGTTCACTGCTGTTTGCCCCTTGCCTGTGCAGCTTCTCATGGACTCACTCTGCACTTTGTCCTGCCCACTGGCCTTGTCGTTCACTGCTGTGTGCCCCTTGCCTGTGCAGCATCTCATGTACCTCACCTGCACTTTGGACTGGCCACTGGCCTTGTTGTTCACTGCTGGTTGCCCCTTGCCTGTGCAGGATCTCATGTACCTCACCTGCACATTGGACTGGCCACTGGCCTTGCTGTTCACTGCTGTTTGCCCCTTGCCTGTGCAGCTTCTGATGGAACTACTCTGCACATTGTACTTGCCTTGTGTTTCACTGCTGTTTGCCCCCTCCCTGTGCAGCTTTTCATGTAAATACTGTGCATATTGAAATGCCCACTGGCTTTGCTGTTGCCCAAATTTGTTGTCTCTATATGCAAATTGTGAATAAACACAGTTGGTCCTGCTGTGAGTTGTGTCAGTGTCCTTCCAGAATAAAGTTGTTTCTGTGTGTGCATGGTTTACTGTGTCACATGCTCAGTATGCCACTTCAACATTGCCAATAGGTTGTCTCACATTTCATTTTTTTTGCAGGGGTGGGAGGCACTTCATTTCTACCTGACTGTGATAATTATGGGTGCAGTGCAGGTGGTTGGCAATGAATTCTTGTTGTCATCATCCTTCTTTGCTCATGTTATCTATGGTGGACACATGTCAGGTTTGTGGGCAATGGCAGCACAGGGTGGGAGTTTGGGCACAGGCTTACAGGCAGGCAGGCCAGGGTCATGTGGTCTGTGTAGAGCTTCCTTTCTGTGTGCCAATCAGTGTAGGTGTATGGACATCTTGTGGTGATGAGTTATCCAGGTCCCATGGCTTACTTCCAATGTGTGCACTTGGGTGGTGGAGAAGTGTATGGTGTGAAGGGGGTGACTTTGTTGTGACTGTGGATGTGTGTGCACCTGCATTGTCAACTACTGCCATGTGTGACCCTGGAGTGGTGTGCCTGTATGTGTACTTGTTGAGCCCTGTGGTTGTGTTTTGTGCACATCGCAGTATTGTGTGGTGCTGTTGTGAGAGGAGGTATGTGTGACATATCCTACTTGTGCTTGGCTGTCATGTAGTGAATCACTGGGCCCTGTGTGTTGTGCAGCAGACATTGTCTTGTCCAGTATTTGGATGCCTATGTGTGGCTGGTCAGTGTTTGAGTTCAGGGCCTTCCTTACATCCCTGTGCCTATACATGGGTGTCCTTGCTGTCTCCAGGAGTTGTTGCATTGAGGTGACCGTGGTTTGTGTTGACTGACTGTGTCAGCCATGTGTGCTGTGATGGGCTGTGTGTGTTCTCACATGTGTCTTGTCTTGCATAAGCATCACACATGCTTGATGGTTGTGTCACTGCCCTTCCATTTGTGGGCACCTCACTTTGGCTTTCCTATATGTTGTCCTCCATTACTGCTGGCATGTGGTGTGTGTATGTGGCTGTGAGTCAGGGTGGTGTGTGTGTGTGTGACTTGTCAGGTAATGTGTGCAGTGAAGTGTTTGGTCCTCATCTGTGTGTGTGTACATTTTGTGCCTGGCCTCAGTGTTCTTGGCTTGTGTGTGATGTTGTTGTGGTGTGTGTGTTGGCTGGGGCCTGGGCTTCTGTGCTATGTGTTCTTTTGCAAAGGGTCCTGCTGTGGCTGTATGTGCAGTTGTTGGGACGTGGGGTGTGAGAAGTTGGCCTGGTATATGCTGTCCACTAATTAAAGTGGGCACCTTGCACCAGTCCAAACAACCCCTTATTGGAGATAGGTTAAAGAGAACCTTTATTGAAAGCTATCCTAGTGGTAGCTATGGAGAGCAGCCTTCAGGCTAAGTCTTGAAGGAATGTAAAGCAGCTTGTTTTACCAGTCTATAATCTCTTGAGTGACCAAATGAAAGAGGACCACACCAGGTATATATTTAAAATATATGTTTTTAAACACACCTCTCTAGTCTCTTTATGAGGCTAGAGTTCGAAGTACATAAGTTACAAGTCGAATATCAACAGTAATAGCACAAATACACGTTTGAGCCTTAGGGGAGTACCAAACCATATACCAATAAAGTGGTATAAGAACCATGACTGAGCTAGACACAAGGCCTAGAGCCTGTAGAAGTGCTTGTCCCTCAAGGAACCACCCAAGGTAGTGACACAGGGGACCCACGGGGAACGCGTGCAGTGTGAGAACACAGCCGCGAGCCGCCGTTGACTTCTATGGGGAATGTCGCGGTTGGAGTTTTAAAGAAAAAGGACACTTAGAGGAGGACTTGGAGCAAACCCCTCTAGAACTAGGTTGTTCTAGAGTCTATACCCACGGGAGCACCGGAGTACTCGAGTTACCTCACCCAGGGAAGCCGGGTGCATAGGTGTCTTTCGGGGTCGGGTTTCGTCGTCGTTTTCAATGACGATCTGCTGCAAAGTGCTGCTGGCGACCAAGTCTAAAGTGTTCGGGTGGATCCAAGGGTGGATCGAAGATCTGAAGAACCTGAAAGCAGAGGGGACAGAGTCTGGGTCACTAGCCAGTGACCAGGAAGGCGATGAGCAGATGCCCACCGATGTCGGGTGCTTCAGGTAGGTTGATGGTCGTCTTGACTCTTCAGCCACGAGGTCCAGGGGGCGTCGACGACAACCAGGAGCTGGATTTGAGCTGTCCCACAACGTTTGTCGATTGCAGGGGTGTCGGCGACCGGATTGGACCCAACAAGCCTTGGCAACAGCAAGTCTTGTAGAAACAAAGGACGTTGATGCAGACCAGCAAGGTCTGGGGGACTCACCCAGCAAGGGTAAGTCAGGGCACGTCTGGAGCAACCAGGGAAGCCCAAGCAGAAGAAGAGTAGCCTTCAGGAGGGCCCACTAGCCAACGGACTAGCGACCATGAAGGAGCCTCGAGTGGACGCACTTGGAGCTGGCTCACAGGACACTCGTGGAGTGGAAGCCAGTGATCTTCGGTGCAGTCAATGCTGGAGGTGGGCGCTACTTGTAGGCCAAAGCACAACTTCGTGGAAGACCAGGAAGAGGATACACTTGCAAATGTGCTCGGTGTCCAGGGGCCACGGTTCCACGCTACCCACGACAGCTACGGGCCTCAGCTTTGCTGGGGACTCAGGGCAGCCTCGGGGAAG
This sequence comes from Calotriton arnoldi, assembly GCA_963921515.1. NCBI lineage: Eukaryota > Metazoa > Chordata > Amphibia > Caudata > Salamandridae > Calotriton > Calotriton arnoldi. The sequence continues at coordinate 2,829 of CAWUFW010014518.1, read as the reverse complement.
TCTGGAAATCCACCTCTGGTGATGCAAAGTCTTCGGCGTCCGGCGGGAGCTTCGGCGATGCAGACCGGACAATTGCTTCTTTGGTGCCTGCCAAGCAAGGGAGTCACTCCTTGACCCCAAGGGAGATTCTTCAGTCCTCTAGTCTTGAGTAGAGCGTCGAAGTTCCAGGATTCAGTTACAGAGTTTCGTCCAGGGATATCTAAAGTCCTAAGGACTGGGGTCCCATACCTATACAAAGTTAGGGGGTTGGACATACTCTGGGGACCCACCTATGGGAGGGTCAGGGAAGAGGGGTGGTTACACCCATTTCCCTTTGTCCAGTTTCGCGCCAGAGCAGGGGCAGGTAGCCCCTGCAACCGGTTTGAACTTGCATATGCACAGGGACACCAAATGTGCCCCCAGTGCAGGACTTCAAAGCACCAGAGGGTGCTCCCGCCCAACCCCAATACACACTATCCTGTCTGGGGAGGTGGTTACACCTCCCTTCGACAGGAAACCTATTGTCCAGGCCTCCCCTGCCGGAGTTTCAGTCAGCAGCAGGAGGCCAGACCCGTGTCTGTGGCAGCGGCATCCATTTTGTGATGCCAGGGCTCTGGAAAGAAGTTACCGGGTAGCCCGGTGTGTACATGTCTCTCCCTCTAGAAGGGTGGAATGCTACCCCCACCGCCAGAATTGGTGGGGGGGGGTAGTATTCCAAGATGTTTGACACCAAACACGACATGTTTTGGTCCAGCCAGTTCAAAGTTAGCATTGTACCGCGAGGATATAATGCACATAAGAGTATATGGTCAGGCTGTACCACAACCAGCATCAGAGGAGGGACTCCGAACGCTGCTGAGGGGCTCTGCTCATGCAGGGGCACCCTCTCACATAAAAACCAAGCACTCTGCCTTCAGGATTGGTAAGGCCTGCCATAGGAGTGACTTATAGGTTTATATGTGTGTGCAATGGTAGTGATATAGGTAGCCCATACCCCTGTAAGGGGTGCAGGCACCACCTTACCCAGGCTGCAGTAGCAGACCTGTGGTGTCATTTTGGATGGCCTTCCAGGGGTGGCACAATACATGCTGCAGCCCCTGGTAGGCCTCTGAGGTACCTATGCCCTGGGTACATAGTATACCATATACTAGGGACTAATAAGGGCACTCCAGATTCCAATCAGAGATGTGCCTAAGGCACATGGAAACCATTTTAGAGAGGAAACAGCTAGGCTGGGGTTCTGATTAGCAGGGCCCCAGCCAGACTAAAGTCGAAAAACAGTGAAGCATCAGCAAAAGTGGGGTACCCATGTGAAGCAGATCCTACTCTCCTACACAACCCCCCCAAACGCAGGGACATTAAACTAACCTTGACCAGTTGAGTCTTCATGTTCTAAGTGGAAATACCTAGAGAGTCCATCTGCATTGGCATGGTTACTTCCAGGTCTATGTTCCACTGTAAAGTCCATCCCCTGTAGGAAATGGACCACCTAAGCAGTTTGGGGTTTTCACCCTTCATTTGTTTTAGCAATGGGAGGGGCTTGTGGTCTGTTTGAACAAGGAAGTGAGTACCAAACAAGTATGGCCTCAACTTCTTCAGGGCCCAAACCACAGCAAAGGCCTCCTCTCTATGGCTGACCAACGTTTCTCTCTAGGGGTCAGCCTTCTGCTAATAAAAGCTACTGGCTGATCCTGACCTTCATCATTCAATTGTGACAGTACAGCCCCTACCCCCAATTCAGATGCATCTGTTTGGACAATGAACTTCTTGGAGTAATCAGGACTCTGTAGAATGGGAGCAGTGCACATGGCCTGCTTTAGGTCATCAAATGCCTTTTGACAGCTAACTGTCCACTGAACCTTTTGGGCATTTTCTTGGAAGTTAAGTCATTCAGGGGTGTCACTATTGATCCATACCCCTTGACAAATCTCCTATAGTACCCAGTCAGGCCTAAGAAGGCTCCCACCTTAGTCTGGGTGGTTGGAGCAACCCAGTCCATGATGGTCTGGATTTTGCTCTGCAGTGGTTGAACCTGGCCTCCACCCACAAGGTGGCCCAGGTACACAACCTGACTCTGCCCTATCTGGCACTTAGTGGCCTTGATAGTGAGGCCTGCCTTTGCAGGGCCTCCAAAACATTTCTGAGGTGGACCAGGTGATCCTCCCAGGTGGAGCTAAAGACAGCAATATCATCTAGATATGCTGCACTATAGGCCTCCAGACCTGTAAGGACTGTATTCACCAACCTCTGAAAAGTGGCAGGTGCATTCTTCAGACCAAAGGGCATTACCACAAATTGATAATGCCCACTAGGGGTTGAGAATGCTGTCTTTGGCTTTGCATCATCAGCTAGTCTGATCTGCCAGTAGCCAGCTGTCAGGTCAAATGTGCTTAGATACTTGGCTGAGGCCAAAGTGTATATTAGCTCATCTGCCCTCGGTATTGGAAGGGCATCAGTCCTAGTGACTGCATTGAGACCCCTGTAGTCCACACAAAACCTCATCTCTCTTTTCCCACCACTGGTGTGAGGTTTTGGCACAAGGACCACTGGATTAGCCCAAGGGCTATCTGAGGGTTCAATAACTCCCAAATCCAACATTTTCTGGACTTCTGTCCTGATACAGTCCCTGACATGGTCAGGTTGCCTATAAATCTTATTTTTAATAGGCAGACTGTCCCCAGTGTCCACTTCATGAGTGCACCAGGTGGTCTGACTTGGAGTCAGAGAGAACATATGTCTGTACTGATTGAGCACTTGTCTGCAATCAGTTTGCTGCTGAGCAGTGAGGCTGCCTGCCAAGGCTACACCATCCACTGACCCATCATCAGGGTTCTGTGAGAGCAGGTCAGG